>AWWV01010993.1:0-322808 GCA_001974805.1 Corchorus capsularis
GATAATGCTTGTTATCTATTGATCCTTGGATTAAGTATTGTTATTATTCTTTGTTATTTTGATTTCATGATTAAATTGATTCTTTGATATATGTGTGAATTCAAATTGATCTTTTGAAAATTGATTTTTGATTAACTTAAATTGATTTTGCTAAGGGACTAGCAAAGTTCAAATGTGAGGGAAATTAATTGGTGAATACTTGATAGGGTTATTGCTTGATAATTGAGTCATATGATAGTTTTTGCATGCGAACTTAGGATGAAAATTTGATTGTTTTTGGATTGATATGTTATTCCCCAATTTTTGAAACAAATTTTTCGAAAAAAAATTGATTTTTGACGCATAAAAATTTGATGATTTTTCAAACTATTTGATTTTTTCATGCATATATTGAGTTATTTATTTGATTATGATTGATGAATGCTTCGAATTTTTAATAATGCTTTATTCATTGATTGATTTATAGCAAGAAGCTTTGATTTCTTAGAATTAGGTATAATTGAAGTTTGTGATATGATCTTATTATTCATTGCTTTTATGATTATCTATTTCTAGAATTTGTGTTGAATCTTGATTGAAGTTACAATTAAGAAAGCATGCTATGAATTTGTCAAGAATAAGTGTCGGGGACTATCTATATAAAGGGTAATTTAAAAAATATTTTCTAAAAAGAAGTGCTTTCATATAAGAGGAGTAGAGATATCTTCTGCCTTAAAATTTAAAATTTTGAAAAGTTCCATTGTTGTCACTCTTCTCTTTAAACAAAAGGAGTTAGTAACCCTTGGGAAGAGGATAAGAGGCAGGGAATGGCAGAAATATTGTCCCTCTAGAGTGCTAGTAGCCTCAAAATAAAATAAAAATAAAGGGTGTTAGTAACCCCTAAACATGAACACTTCAGAGGTTAGTAACCTCAGTTTTCTAAAATCAATTACCCTTGAAAAACTATTATAACCCACATGAACCCTTGATTTATTTATGATATGTAATCTTTTGAGTGATGGAGAGATTGATGAAGATGCAAGCCTATAGGAAGAAGTAATTATAGATGTAAAGGATGATGAGTGATTTAAGCTACTTTGATTATGGCTACTTAAGAATGATAATGCTTTTTATCTATTGATCCTTGGATTAAGTATTGTTATTGTTCTTTGTTATTTTGATTTCATGATTAAATTGATTCTTTGATATATGTGTGAATTCAAATTGATCTTTTGAAAATTGATTTTTGATTAACTTCAATTGATTTTGCTAAGGGACTAGCAAAGTTCAAGTGTGGGGGAATTTATGAACGAGTCAAAAACAACCCTATTTTTATGGTTATTTTACTATGTTTTGGGTCTATTTATGCTCTAATTTGCCTTATTTTGATGATATTTGTGTTTTGAGTCTTTAAGAGATGTGAAATTGGAAATTTGTTAATTTTCACTACTTTTGGAGCTATTTTGATGACTTTTTACACAGATAAGAGTAAAGTAATTTTGAGTATAGATTTGGAGATTCGAAGTTCGTGTTTTGAAGATTTCTTGAAGATAATTTGAAGACTTGAAGACCATTGAAGAATTATTTCAAGAAGCAAGAATTGAAGATTGGAGCTTAATTACAAAGGATTGAAGACAAGCCCAGATGAAACCCGGAAGTTAAGGATTTTTGGATATTTTATATGGAATTATACTCAGCCCATATAAACCTATAATTGGAGTTAAAAACCCAATTTGTGGGCTTAATAATCAAAAGAATATCCAAATCCCGTAATTTCCCGCAGATTTGCGATTTAATCCCGGATTCAGCGCAGTCTCGGTAAAAAGGCCATAACTTTCTGCTCAGACGTCCGTTTTAGGCCCGTGAGTAACCGTTGGAAAGCTAACTCCGAGATCTACAACTTTCCTTTGAAGTCCAAAGCCCAGTTCTGCCGTTTTCAAGCCCAAAATTGACGTCGAAGTTGCTGTGAGATTTCTGGAAATTTCAGGATCCTACTTTCACTTGGATTTGGACCCTAGTAAGACTTTTAAGCCAACTTGGAGACCAAGTCAGCCCCTAGAACGTCCTAGAGTCCTATCCTAAGTCTAATAGGAGTCTTTAGGTTATTTTTCTCCTATAAATAGCCACCTTAGGTCTAGGTTTTTATATATTCTCTCTTTAGAAAAATATATTGTAGATTTGTTTGAAGATTTGGAGGAGAAACTCTTGGAGCCGCTGCCCCCTCTTCTTCTTCTTCCATAGTTAAGTTTTCTTCTTCTTATTTGTGGATGCTCACTCAATTCATGAGTGAGTAATCCTTTTCTTTTCTCCAATGTAGAATTTAATTGATCTCTTGACTTATATCATGGTGAGATTTTGTGCTTATATATGAGAATTGTTTAGGGTATTTTTTAAATCTCTGTTTTAATCCTATGTTAACTTGTTTTGATGGATTGGATCCGGACCTGTCTTGATAAATTGAGTTGCATTAGCTAGATTAGATCTTGAAGGACCAATTCGGATCTAATTTTTAGTAGCAATTGGAAGAGAAGGACCAATTCCTTCCAAGAGAGATAAGAATCAACGGATAATTTTATTGTTTGTTGTGCTTGTTTATAAATTACTAGATCTTAATGCTTTGTTCTTGTCAATTATGAAACAGGACCAAGGTAATTAGTTGTTAAGAATAAAAGGGATAATTTAAGCTGGACCAAGGTAATTTTATCTAATTTAGGTAATTTAGAATTTAATTCCAAACAAGCTATCCAAGGTTTTCATAATTTTTAGATATCGATGATCCATGTTATTTATGTCAAGAGGGAGATTAATTCTATATTGGAGGATTTTCTTTAATTGTTTTCTCAGTTTATTCACTGCTTTCTTATTAATAATTCTCTTTAATTTTCTTGTTTGATTTCTTAGTTAATTTTACTTGTTTGTTGATTTAATTCAACTCTACTTCCAAAATTCTCTTTACTTTATTTTGTTTTTAAGAAAAAGAATAATAACCTATCTCTCTGTGGAATCGACCCCTTCTTGCCCTAGCTATTTTTAGTTAGTAATTGTTGGGATTAATTTTATGATTGCTGACGACCGATCACTACTCCCAGTGTGGCTTCCAAGGCCACTCCGTCTCGACCGATCGACCGCGAGCTAGCTGGTAGGGGGTTACATGGGAAGCATGTTGATGTTCCTCTTAGGGAAAGATCAAAGGGGAGCCTGAATTTTCTTTGCACTTTGATGACCCGGAGTCTTAAACTTGGCGAACCAGAGGAGCTTAATATTGTGGAGTCCATCTCGGACGATGAATGTGCTACGAGCATTGTTGCTTGCTCGCGTCAAGTATTTCTTTGCTGTCCGCCCTTATTTGTTTTGCGTTTGCCCATGGACTGGTTTACTTATCCTTTGCTTGCTCCAGTTATCTATCTATTCTCAAAGGATGCTGCGTCCCTATCGCTCTTCTCTTCTGAAGAAGGACAAAAACTTGGTTGAGCTAATGGATGAGAATCTGCCCATTTACTCGAAGAAGGAGTTTAAGATTCTTCAGGGGAGCGTGGAGAAGTTCAAAAGAGCCAAAGATGACGCTGAGAAGCAACATGGTCAGCTTGAGCGAAAGGTGGTATTTTAGCATGTATACTTGATCTCCAGCAGAGTCTGTCCCAGCTTGAGAAGGAGAACGCCACTCTTACCAGTGATTTTGCCGCTATGAAGAAGGCTAAGGATGAGGACGCTGAGACCCATGCTTTGTTTCGTGCTCAGGCAGAAAAAGACATTAATGGCCTGAAGCTAACTTGTTTTTTTTTACTCTAGCATCTGCACCTTGGTGTTTTAGCATGTATACTTGAGTTTTTACTTATTTCCGTTGTTCCTCTAGACTGTCTTGGAGGATAAAATTGTCGAGTTGAAAAACTGCGAGGCTCTTAAAGATGGCATCCTGGCAGACACCACTGGAAAAAGATCCAATGGAGCAATCACGTACGTTAAGGGAGTTGAATTTCAATTGTGAGATGCCGCCGCTCTGCATTGATTATTCTACTTTGGATATGACTTGCAAATTGCCGTCAGCAGTAATCCATAAGATGCCTACTTTTCAAGGAGAATTTCATGAGAACCCTCATGAACATCTAAATAGTTTCTTTATCAACTGTGCTGCAATCACTGGGATGCCTTAAGAGGAAGTAAGACTTCGAATTTTTCCTTTGACATTAGAAGGAAAAGCGAGAAACTGGTTTATAAGTCTGCCATCAAAATCCATAAATTCTTGGAAGGAGATGGAGACAGTATTTTTGAACAAGTACTTTCCTGAAGCGAAGCGTGCTGTTGTCAGAAAGAGAATCACTGCTTGTCAACAACTAGATGACGAGAAGTGGCATCAATACTGGGAGAGATACAACGAGATCTGCGCGAGTTGTCCTTACCACAACCTGAGTGAAGCACTTTTGATTCAGAATTTTTATGATGGTCTCCTTTATAAAGATCGGATGTACATCGATTCAGCAAGTTGAGGGAGTTTTACACTCAAAACCCCTGAAGAAGCAAGGAAGCTGCTCAACACCATGACTGAGAACATTCACCAATTCAGCACAACTAATGAAGCCGACACAACAAAGGAGTCAGAGATATCAGAAATCCGCAAAGAGTTGAAGGAGTTTGTAGATCAGACTAATCGCACCATATCCTCATTAGCAAAGATGTTTGCCGACTTCATGAATATCCAGTGACGAGCGTCTACCCAAATTATCTCACATGTACGCAAAGACATATGAATGAGAACACACATGGATATGGAGTCAATGCAATTAAAGAAGATCAACAGTGGAGAGCACGAGAGATAGAGTCACCTGCTGATCCGTCTCCTCTTTCAATATCACCGCCATCTGCACCTGTTCCTACGATGCCACCGCCAGTTGCTGTACCCAATGCGCAAGTGCCAAGCAATGAGGAGATTTCAGTCAGAAGCAAGGAGAATCAACTTTACCGAAGACCGAGTAGCAGTATGAAGGAGCGACATCACAAAGTAACATTCGATTTCCTCGCTAAACTCTCAGCTTCCTGCGAAGGAAAATCAAGATTCGAAGGGATGAAAAGGATGGAAACCATTTACGGGCCACCACTGTTTCCTCAAAGGTTTGCGCCACCAAGGAAGACATGTAGTGAAGAAAGCCAATCTGATTCACTTCAGAAGAGGGAGGTAAATATTCCTTTAATTGCTGCAATCCAAGAAGTTCCTAAGGAATAATGGAAGCCAATTGATTTGGTAGAGACTACACAAAGACATCAAGAGCCAATCATGAAGGAAGTTAAAGGGGTATCAAGCAAAACAATTAATGATTTGGAACTATATGAACTTGATTTGCAAGACTCCTTCCAATTTTTCTTCAAAGAAGACGATGATGAGCCATGTCAAGTTCCTGTCCCTGCTCTACCAAAGGAGGTTTCCAAGATTGTGCAAGACGAACCAAAAGCACCACAAGAAGATATCAAGATAGACATTCCTCTACTTTCTCCTCCAAGACTTTCCAAGCCCGAAGACAAGCCACCGGATGATGAGCAACTTGGAAATCCTGAGCTGAAAGACACAAGTGTGCGAGATTTTGTTGATAACCAACTTTTGGAACATGAAGATCAAGATTGCTTTGAAATCAACAAGTTTCTCGAGCCAAAATACTATGGAGAAATCAAACATGAAGAATGGATACCCATGGATCAATTCTTTTTGGAAGACAAGAAGATTTGCCAACACGAGGACACTTTCCAAAGGCGAGAAGAGAACAATGCTAACCAATGCCGAAAGCATCCATTGCATCAACCTCTCACGGCAACAAGGATGGCATTATCATCCCTAGCTATTCATGGAGTCCCCATCAACAAAATTGGTGATTTCTTTCCTTATCTCTTATTTTCACTTTTATATTTTTGTGCTCATATTTTTTCTATATCATCATATTTGCTTTATACTCTGACGTGGTATGATCCACCCTAAAAAAGGGAGATGAAGGAAAGTCTAGCCAAAGACAGTAAAGAAAGGCGCTGCTTGGGAGGCAACCCAAGAAGTTACTAACGTTGTAATTTTCTTTTAGGTTTTTGTTTTTCTTTTTCTTATTAGGATTTCAAATTAAGGGAGTAAGGTGAACGAATGAAAAGCCAAAGAGAGAAGCAAAAGATGGAAGCCAACGCACCAAAAGAGTCAGCCAAAGGCCATGATCGAGCACACCTAGCTAACTTGACCGGCCATGACCGGCTAGGCCCGAGCCGCACAAGCGTGCTAGGTCGGATGTATCCTGGCAACCCGTGCGCGACAACTGACCAATACCGGGCATGTCCGCGCCAAAGCCACTCATCTGCATGGCCAAGACCGGCCATTACCCGGCTATGACCCGGCCATTCACGCACAAGGCCCGGCCAAGACTGGCCAGCTTCGCACCATCATGCGCGACGCAATCGGCTTCATCCGCTCCACTTGCGTGCCATACTCGGTCATATCCGAGCCAAGGCCGGCAAGTAAGCATCAACTCAGGCCTCATCCGCACAGCCGCGCCCCATGCCCGGTCAGTACCGGCCAGCATTGCTCCACCCACTCATATTGCCGGGCCAAGACCGGCCATATCCGAGTCATCTCAGGCTGTCACCGTGCCATCACCAGCCACATCCGAGCTGCCATCGGTCATGCATGCATCAGCCCGTGCCACATAAATAGAGAAGCTTTCTTTAACTCTATCTTTTTCTTTTTCTTTGCATTGTTTTGCTTTGAGTGATTAGTGCTTTGATTGATTGCCTATTCCTTGATTTGAATTAGTTGCTTGAATTTCTTTTCTATGTTTTCTATGTTTTGATTTGGATCTTAATTATGACTCATATGCTATGAATGCTATGATTGATGCTTTGAATCTTGATTTGCTTGATTGGATGCATACTTTCTTTGTGAGTCAAGTCTTTTATTAGCACATTCATTTATTTTTAAAACCACACTTTTCACACATGCGCTTAAAATTCACACATTGAGGACAATGTGTCTTTTAAGTGTGGGGGAGAGAGTCTAATAGAGAGTCTACATGCATAGAATCCATGAATTTTTTTCGAAAATTTTGCAAAATTTTGAATTTTTCATATATATATATATATATTAAGTGATTAAATTAATTATGATTGATGAATGCTTAAAATTTTTAAGAATGTTTGATTCATTGATTGATTTATAACATGTTATCTTATTTCTTAGAATTAGGTATAATTGAAGTTTTGTGATAAAACCTTATTGTTTATTGCTTCTATGATTACCTATTTCTAGAACTTGTGTTTAGTTTTTTGTCCCATATTGGTATTCCTCCCCTTCTGGTGATATGAGTAATACTCCTGCTCCTGCTCAGTTTTTTACGGCCGAGCCATCCACATACAATTGCCATATCCCACTTTCCTTATATTCACCATTCGATCGCCCTTCCAGGGGTGGTGGGGGGTTTGGGATGGATGGTTGTTCCTGCGCTATTGGCATTGGTTCTGTTGTGGTCTTTTCCTTGTCCTCTTCTTTAAACGTGCATTCAGCTATAAAATCTGCTAGGACTTGTGCTTTTATTGCCTTCCTCGGTTGATATTCAATCCCAAACTCGTTAAGTTCGATATTCCATTTTAGCAATCTTCCAGAAGCATCAACTTTTTGGAGTACTTCTTTCAGCGGTTGGTCTGTGAGAACCACCACCTTGTGGCTTTGAAAATACTGCCTCAGTCTCCTAGCAGCTGTTATGAAGGCGAACGCTAGTTTCTCAATCTTAGTGTAATTGAGTTCTCATGCTTGTAGCGCTCTGCTAACATAGTATACAGGTGCTTGTCGCTGACTTGTTTCTTTAACAAGGACTACAGCGACCGTTTCGCTGGATGCCACCAAGTACATGTAGAGTGTCTCCCCTAGGCAAGGGATTTGCAAAAGTGGTGGCGTGCTCAAGTATTCCTTCAGCTGTTCAAAAGCTTTTTGGCATTCGAGCGTCCACACGAATTTTGTTTTAGACCGAAGGATTTTAAAAAATGGCAGGCATCTTTCGGCTGCTTTGGAGACAAATCTGTTTAAGGCTGCTATCCGCCTAGTCAACTCCTGTATTTTCTTGACATTGTTGGGGGGATGATGGCCTTGATTTTTTCCGGGTTTGCCTCTATTCCTCTGCTTGACACCATGAAACCCAGGAACTTTCCAGCTTCCACGCCGAATGTGCACTTTGCTGGGTTCAGCTTCATTCTGTAAGCTCTCAAGTAGTCGAAGCATTCAGCGAGATCCTTCAGGTGTTGTTCCATGGATGAGCTTTTAATCAACATATCGTCTACGTATACTTCCATGGACTTACCAATCATCTCTTTCAAGATTTTGTTCACTAGCCTCTGGTAAGTAGCTCAGGCGTTCTTCAGTCCAAACGGCATCACGTTGTAGCAGTATAAGCCATCCTCTTTAACGAAGGAGGTTTTTTCCGCATCTTTAGGATCCATTGGTATCTGGTTATAACCGGAGTATGCATCCATGAAGCTCAGAAATTTATATCCTGACGAAGCATCCACGAGTCTGTCAATCGACGGGAGGGGAAAGCTGTCCTTAGGGCATGCTTTGTTTAAATTGGTGAAATCCACGCACATTCGCCATTTGCCATTGTTCTTCTTCACCATTACCACATTCGACACCCACATGGGATAGTGGACTTCTCATATAAAACCTGCCTTCAATAGTTTATCCACTTCTTCCTTGATGGCTTGCACTCTGTCAGGGGCGAATGCCCTCTTCTTCTGCTTTGTCGGTCGACAAAAAGGATCGACATTCAACTTGTGGCTCATGATCTGGGGAGCTATTCCAGGCATATCAGTGGGTGACCATGCAAATACGTCCACACTGTCTTTCAAAAATTCAACGAGCTCCACTTTCTCGTCTGGTCCAAGTGTAGAACTTATTTTGGTAGTTCCTTCTTCAACATCGGTTCTTAAAGTAACCTTCACAGTGTCTTCTACCGCCTCGGCTTTTCTGAGTTTCTTCTCATCTATGTTGTCCATCGTATCTACTTTGGGAGGTTTGGGGTTATTTCCTCTGGGATGGTGCTTTTCGCTGATTCATCTAGTTTTTCTGTGTCATGTTGTCCCAAGCTATCGACGAGCGCCTGTTCGACTACTTGGATTTCCATTTCCTGTCGAGATGACCCTACCCCAAGGGGTGATAGCATGTTGATCTCCATGTCCGTATGTTCATCGTACCAGCCTCCTTGCCTCCCAGTATAACAGTCGCCCAAGGTTTTGGAGACCTGCTCTTTTGTCCGATTTCTGGTGGGGAGTATCAGAGATTCTAAGTGGCACGAGCTTGAAGTTGTTTCGTTTGTACACATGTACCCTATGCCGGTCGGCGTAGGGAATTTAACCTTTAGGCAGTATATTGCATCCACCATCTTTGTTCTCTTCATGAGCGGACGCCCGATTAGGGCATTGTAAGTTGATGGGAGATCTACCACAATAAATTTGTGGAGGATATTGAACACATGTTCTCCATCTCCAATGTCAATCGTCACTTTTATGGTACCTTTAGTTGGGATCGGAACCAAGTTGAACCCGTAAATAGGGCCGGACGGCTTAAGGTTTTCATCTTTTAGTTTTAGTTGCTGAAAAGTTGAGTACATTAAGACATCTACTGCACTTCTTCCATCTACAAGAATCTTATTGACGTCATAGTTAACAATCATTGCACGTACTACCAAAGGGTCATTGCTAGAGTCTTCGTAGATGTTCATGACAATCATTGCACGTACTACCAAAGGGTCATTGCTAGAGTCTTCGTAGATGTTCATGTCCTCCTTAGTGAAGGTAATTGTCCAATCTGACTCATCATCCAACTTTTTGGCAGGTGCCCCCACCGCTAGAGACATAACGCTCCTCAAGTGCTCCTTTCTTCTGCTTCGGGACTGTGCCCAGTTTTCTGTTGCCCCAATAATAGTATTGATGGTTCCCGACGGTTGTGGCCTTCTGGAGGGTCATTTGGGGCGCTGATTCTATCGAGCGCACTTGTTCTTGCTTAGCGCTCGACAGATGCTGCTGGTTGAGCGTCCTTCCTCAAGATATAATCTTTCAAATACCCCTTTCTTATTAGCTCCCCAATCGTGTTTTTCAAGTTCACACAACTATCCGTGTCATGCCCCCACGACTGGTGGTGAAATTCGCACTTCTTTCTAGAGCTTCTGTAGCGTTCATGGTTAATGATTGGGCGTGGCCATTAAACCTTGTCCGCTGTTCTACTTTCGGAGATGATGCAATACGACTGTGGGGGTAGCATTTAGTGGTGTGTAATTGTTATACATGGGCTTGGCATACGACCTTTCCTGAAAGTGTCGGTTGTCCCTGAGGAAGCCCTTTCCTCTTTTTCTTTTCTGGTTAAAGGTCATTTGGCGATTGGGGGATTGCTTCTTTGTCTTTCCCTTGGTCTGTCGTCGTTCGCCACGTGCCCCCCAGTTCTGAAGGGGCCATTCTTGAACTTCATTTGATTTTCAGCTTGTATGTATATCTAGGCTTCATCAAGAAGCTATTTCAACCTCGTTGGCTTTTGCCTATGTAAATCATAAGACAGTCTCTTATTCCGAACCCCCTCCATGTAGGCCCTGATCGCTTCCTTGTCACTCACGTCATCAGTTTCCAAGCAAGCATCTGAAAAACGCTTTGTGAAAGCCTCTAGGCTTTCATTCATATCTTGTTTGATGCAAAACAGATCGTCTATCGTCTTTCCAATCCTCGTTCGGCTATGGAAATTAGAAAGGAAGGCTTGGCATAGCATTGTGAAGTTGACAATGGAGCCAACCGGCCTTATTCTGTAAAACTAAGCCATAGCTGCCCCTGTTAGTGTTATTGGAAAAATGCGGAACATAAAATCTTCTGAAAGATTTTGTAAGAGCATGAGCTCCTTGAATTGGCTCAGATGTTCTTGTGGATCTCCTGTTCCATCATATTTAATCTTTGGTAATTTTGTTCCTGGTAGGACCACAGCTTGCATAATTACCAAGGAAAGTGGGGAGGTAACTCCGCTCATCATCTGTATGGTTTCCTCAGCGGTCGCCGTTCTCTGTCTATTAAGTCGCTCGTCCATTTCACGGCGGAGTTGTTCCCTTAACTCATTTAACTAGTTTTCGACAGTAGTTTGGGCTTGTGGCTGTTGAACTAGGGTTTGGACGATCGGGTATTGTTTTGCGCCACCTGATACCTCACTGACCGCCATAAAACTCTATCTGCTTGGGAAGAGTTTGTTGGTACATCATCAATTTCATAGACACGTTTGTCTGTTGGTGTGCCCTGAGGGTAATAAGTAGGATCTTCTTCTGAACGACGATCGTCACTGTCGTAATATTCTTCGTTACTCGGCAGACCCAATTCCTCCATGTTTGGTGGGTCGCGAGAATCTCAAGGGCAGGGGTCCGTCTCTCACCTCGACGATGCGCGGCGTCCGCAAAGGGTTGAGTGTTTGTTCCATAGTTATAAAAACCGGACCAAACCGCCGGTTCGACCGGTTGAACCGGACATATGGGCGGTCCAGTTTGCATATTAACCCAAACATGCAGTTGACCCAGTGAAAACCAATCAACCCAGTGGGTTTTTAACGGTTTTTTAATTGAACCGGTTATTGACCCGATGATTGAACCAATTTTAATAAATGTCAAAAATTAAATGTTTTTGTTAGGATTTGAACCTTGGTCATGTAGGTGAAGGAAAACACTTTTACCACTAGACCAAGTATTCAACTTGTGCTAGTGTATAAAAATGAATTATATTTAATAAGATATATGTCTAATATATATAAAAAATAAAAAATATATTAAATATTAAACCAGCAATTGACCCGTTGACCTAACGATTGAACCATTAACCCGATGTCCCGAGACCTCCACCGGGTCAATCTCCGGTCCGGTTCTGATAACTATGGTTTGTTCTCAACAGCACGTTTTCTAGTGCAGCGATCCTGGCTTCTTCCCTCTTCTGTCTTTCTTTCGCCTCTCGGTGTTTCCGTCTTGCCCTCCAGACGGGGGCTGGAAGGCCAACGGCTGCGGCGCGGCTGAAGAGGAAGCACCTTGGAAGTTGAAGGGTGGAGGGCAGTAATATGGCATGTAGCCAAACATGTATTGCATCCCGTGGGCCGAGACCGTCGGGAGGCCGCCGGGTGGTACGCTGCTTGGCATTTGTTGATGTACGTCTTTTTCCATGAAACCCGACGGTGGTGGCGTCATGGTCTGAGAAGTAGACTTCAGTGGTTTCTCCTGGAAAAGGGACTTTTTTGCAGCTGAATCATTTGTGTTTTTGGTCGGAGGCTCCTTTCCGGATAGGATTTCTTCTGGTGTCCCAAAGGACGACATGGCTGCTCGTTTTTGTCTTGTGGATTTCCACGGACGGTGCTAATTGTTACGGGCGCTAAATCGTCTGGTAGAAGGCGATGGAAAGAGCTCCGAAGTAGACCTGAGGTTACAAAGAAAAGCGTCAAGAGCGACGGGATTAGGACCCCCGTTTGGACTCCGATGCTTAAGTAAGCAAGATCCAGATCTAGGGTTTAAGAGAGTGAAAGTACTAAGAGTTTGTAACTTACCTCAGCCTTGAGAGCCATGGGTATTTATAGGTCTTAACTCGTGTGGGCCGTACATTTGAGGTCACGTGTGGGGGCGACAGCTGGCTGTTTTGGAGCCTTCTGGGCCTTCTGAGTCGAGTGGGCCAGATGGCCTTTTAACGGATCTGGGTTGGTTCTTTGGCGACCGCCAGGCATATGCTGCGAGGCATTCCTGGCGAGCGCTAGGGGCTGCCGGGCGCCAGGCAGTTGAGACATGGTCAACAATTGCCCCCCAGCCGTGAGGATGGTTATATTAAGAAAGAAGCAGTGAACATGATTTAGTCAAAATTGTACCTTCTTGCGCATCCATCTATCAATTGTAAGGAAGCCAGTCGAAATTATTCTTGGAGCGGTATGAACCCTAATTAATTTTGGGTGTTGAATTTTGAAGCCGCATTAACAATTTTCAATTTGATTTTGGTTTTTGTCAGTTTGTTGAAGCATTAAATATGGAGGAGACGGTGGAAACGTTGAGTTAACAGGGATTACTGACCTTACTTTAACGGAGAAATTATTAGGTGGGACGGGCCCACCACGTCATCTATGGACCAACCAATAGAATCTTGCCATGTCAAATGACCTCTTAAATTTAGGCACGATTTTAGCCCAAGGTTTAGCCCCCTTTTAAAACAAATCCTATATAAAGGGTAAGTCCCAAAATTTAGGTTATTATTGGGATAGGGTTTTAGAAAGTTGATGAGTTGTCTTCATATTATTGGTTGGTCTCATAGATGACGTGGTAAGCCCGTCCTACCTAATAACTTCTCACTTTAATGTGATTTAGTCATCAACGATGGGTCCATATGGGATGGCTAAAGGAGCTGACGTGTCGAAAATATATTGGACGGACCCATATCTGACGTGGTGGGTCCGTCCCATGTAATAATTTCTCATCTTACTGCCATATATGATTACTATACATATATACTAATCCTCATGTAAAATAGAGCATTCTCATGAATGCCACGGTGGCAACATCTATTTATTACTCAATTCAACTTAATTTTGCAAGCACTGAATTGACTTAGTCTTAATAAACCCACATTCACCCACCTTCGCCTAACTTTCATTTAACCTAACCTCCACTCAGTTTCCTAATCCCTACCCCTTTTATATCTGAAAAGTTAGGTTCTCCATCCCTCACATATGAACCGCATTTAACCTAACCTCCACGCTCTTCATCTTTATCGCTATATAAAGCCATCGACACCCCCCTCCCACAACACACCTGGTCCTGCTCTCCACTTCTTTTTGTAAATCTAAAAATTTTGGTGTAGAGCGATTTGGGTTTGGATCAGGGATTAGAAGGGAAAATGAAGGGTCATAGTGGCGGATCTAGGAATTTTTTTTAGGGTGGGCATGGTATCTTCAGTACATACATAACAAATATCCTTAAATGTTTTCGAAAAAAGAAATAGATTTAATATTATATTTAATGAATAAATTTAATTAGTTAATTATGTTCAACATAGTTAATGCCACGTATAGATGTAGGTTTATATATCAATCTTTGTTATAATTAGACAATATACATATATACCACACTATTTAAAGTTGAAATTTCACTAAGAAGCACACGTACACTTACTAATTAAGTGAAATGTTTAAAGTGCATAAATATTTTGACGGGGCTGTTTTGGCAGGGCATTAGGCTCTACTTGGGATCAAATTAATCTTTGCATAAATCAAGCATTACATTTAACTTTCAACTTATGTTTCTTATAATCAAATGGATCTCTATTGTTTTTTTAAGATGGTTTTTACATAATGTTTAAGTGTATATTTTAGAATCCTTCAAAAAGGTATATATTTTAGAATTTTATAATAGTATCTATGAAACTAGCATGAGATTCAAAACTATGCAACTTTAATTGACTTCAAACTGTGTTTATTGGGCTCACATGAAATCTAACAATTGGTCCATGGCTATGGACTTTGATATTTAAAAAATCAACTTACTCTTTTCTACGATCCTAAAATATCATTGGAGTCACATGCACAAATAGAAATAGAAATAGATACATTACAATTTTTGTTGATGTCATTTTTTCTTGTTTAAAAGCTAAATTGTGTGATTGAATGTTAAAAGTCTATTGACTCGCACTGATCTTATTAATCATAATTCTTTGTCTCGAAACTTTTTTTAAAGTCCCAGGGCGAAATCCGAGTCGGAATCCTAGTTATTGTTAATTATTATATGTGGAATTTAATATACATACATACATATATATATATATATATATATACTAAATATTATTTGAAACACCCAATGAAATTACTAAAGGCTCCAAATTAAGATTGATGAGGAGTCAGCATTTTGTCCTTTTTTGTCTTTTCTCACTTGGCAAATTATAGAAAAGTCCAAACTAAATTTTTATCTTTCCTTTACCTATTTGGTCATTTTGGTAATTGCATGTCATTTGAACTGTTTTGGAAGTCATTAGTGTAGACATATTTATTGTTGGGAGAATTCCCTCTTTAGTGTATTGAAAAGTTAAATAATCCATGATTGCATGGTGATATAGAGAAAATTAATTCTTCATCTATACTACTATTTTTCAAATTAAATAGAATTTTGCATTAAGTATATAAAGAAGTGGAATTAATATTTACTTAGTTCAAGTTCATTTACGATGACTTAATATATGCAGTTGTTTTCTCAATTGATGAATTCTAAATTGACACTAGATAAAACAATAGGTTAATCATTTAGATATGCTTAATATTTACTTTAATTTTTGTGATACCAGATAAACAATAGGTTAATCATTTAGATATTATATGTTTTAAACAGAACACATTACATAAGCAAACTTTACAGTTTAGATGATAGAATATGTTTCAAGCAAATCCAGTTTTCCATTTATTGATTAATATATAGTTGTTATTTAGAAAAATAATAAATTTTAGATCATGTTGTAACTTTGAAACATTTTTTCAACATCGAGCGATTGCATTCAATAGAAGTAATTCTTAAACAATCCAAATTTTTAAAGGCTCGATGCGCCAGCGCGAGCCGAACCACTTGTATGGATTAATTAGAATATCTTTCCATAATCAATAAAAAAAGTTTAATAACTAAAAAGAATATCAATTAATTATTATTATATTATGCTATTAAGGGTATTTATGAAATTTTCCAATTAAGATTTTTGAAATCATGATTTTATATATAGTAGTAGTAATAGTAATAGTAATAATAGTAATAGTGATCGGACCAAAATTATGCATCTTTTTATGGTCATTTTCCTATGCTTTTTGGGTATTTTATGCTTGATTATGCCTTATATTTGGTATATTTGTGTTTATAGGTGTTAAAGTGAAGAAAAGTGCAAAATCACTAATTTTGTACCTTTTTGGAGCCTTTTTGGATGATTATTTACACAAATATTTTCCAAGGACATTGTGGATAAAGAATGGAGCCAATATGTTCGTGATTGAAGAGCTTGAAGAGTCAATTTTATCATCATAAGATTGATTTTCAAGAGTTTGAAGCAGGAGCAAAGTTGAATTTCAAGACAAGAAAACATGTCAAGAAGTGTCATAGCACTGGAGTACATGGGTCGCGAGGCAAACCACATGGGGCGCCAAGCATACCACATGGGCCCCTAGCGCTAGTCGGACATGCCACCAGCAACCACATGGGAGCAGGCGACCTGGGGCCTGAGAGCAACGCCCTGGGCGCACGAGCCATTGACATGGGTGCCCAGGGGGAGTCGGGGGTCAGCCATGCGCGCGCCAAGCATGCCATCATGTGTGTCTTCATCTTGAAGCTTCTCCACTTGTTTCCAGATTTGGCGACCTTTCTGTATTTTGGCCATAACTTTTGATCCAGAGCTCCGTTTGAGGCGTATGAGTAGCCGTTGGAAAGCTAACTTCAAGATCTACAACTTTTGTGTTTTGGTCGAAGCCTAGTTCGAACGTTTTCATGGACGAAAATACCCCTGAAGTCAGCGGACAGAAACTATCTTGGGCCTGTTTTGCGAGATGGATCCAATTGAGCCCAAATTCTTATTTGGACTAGCTTGAAGACTGGGCTGTTATGCGAGAGCAGCCCAGCACGTCCTTAGGGTTTGTTTAGCTCTAAATTAACCCTAAGCCACCCACTATAAATACCCTCTTAAGTCTAAAACCCTAGAGGCCAACCTTGAACAACTTACACCCATCTTTTAGGTTTTGCGTTAAGGAGAGGAGAGGAGGCAGCCGCCAGCCTCAAGTATTGTAAGTCTCTCATGGATTGCTTGCAATCCATGAGTAGCTAAACCTTTTATACTTCTTTTCCTTAGGTACTTTTGATCAATGAATCTATGGTGAGACTTTTGTTCTTAATAATTTGAGCTTTTTCAGTTTGAATATGTTTCTTATCTCTATGCTTCATCTTATGTGTTCATACTTTGATTGATTTGGTGTACAACATATCTTGAGATTTATGAATGCTATAGTTAGATTCAAGTAGCTTGAATCAAGCTAAAGTTGGTCCAAGTAACAGTTGTAATTCTAGGAGTCCTATGTTCAATGGGATATCAAACCATGTTGAAATCTTTAGGCCGAGATGGAAATTGACGTAGGCAAGTTTGGTATTGATTTATCATGCATGTGGATTAATAAAACCTAATGCTTGTTATAGGAAGGGTTGAAACCTAGATCATAACATTTGAGGTTAATTGTCAGCGAGATGCGGGTTAATCTTCTTAGCATGTTGGAATTAGCATTAAGTCTGTTCCTATACCAATTATTCAAATGGAGTTGTTTAAGATATTAAGAGGATTACTTTGTTTCAATGAAAGTTGATGTCTACGTCTTAGGCTATATACCGATTTGGGGTAATTTATGATTCTTAATTGATTGCAATCTAAGCCAAATTTATGTTTAGTGTCTATGATCCATGATTCAATTGATCAAAGTAGTTGCATAAAGAAGAAGAAGTATGTTTTTATTCATTGCTCTCTTTTAAATCTTTAGTTTAGATTTCTTTTAATTGTTTTCTAGTTTAATTTAGTTATTTCCAAAAATCCAAAAATATCTTTTCTAGGTTAGAATTTCTTTTGTAAGATTTAACTTTGATTCGTACCTTCCCTGTGGATTCGACCCCTACTTGCCCTAGCTAAGTAGTTATTCTATATGTTATTGGTTTGTGGGGAATTTATCTTGTGATTTGATCAACGACTCGATCAAATAGTAATAATAGTGTTGCGGCAAAAACCTCTTGGAAGAGTTTCTGCGAAAAATTCTTAGTGACAGCATATGGGCGTGCCAATCAATTTGCTGAAATTGCCAAAGAAAAAGTAAACAATAAGATCTGGTGCAAAGGGCAGCAGATTAAAAGATCTGGGATGCGCGTAGCAGCGGATTAAAAGATCAGAGTGATTTGTGGGGACTGGATCAAAGTCACACCGGAGCATTTAAATCATTGGATCCACAAGAACAAGACTTCCTAAATAAGAGCGCTTCAAGAGCTGTGATTGAGATTTGAGAGAAAATAGCAATTTGATTTTTATTGCTGAGAGAGAAACAAGAGTACAGTGTTTTTATGTTCGTAGGCAAGATTGAAACAAGGAAAATATGAAGAATGAGTAAGAACTCGTGACGAACAAGAAAAAAAGGCGCGGAGCCAGAGAGAAAATAAGCACGGAGCTTGGTTTTTGCACGGAGCAAGTTTGTGAAGTATAGAACTTTGAGAGATGTCTAAGAATTGTGTGAATTGTATATAGGGGACAACATGGGCCTTGAAATCTAGTGGGCTTTACTTGCTGAGGAAGGCGAACTCTTCTGATTGGTAGGAGGAAACTTCCAGGAAGTTGTAGTGAAGCTTCCCTCTTCTTCTAATTGCTGCAGCAGGTGATAGGAGGGTGAGGAGAGGAGAGTGAGTCGTCACCCTATATCATCATAGGCGACTTCCCTCTCATGGTACCAGGTAGCATGAGGTACTAGGTAGCATGAGGTTCTGGATAACATCTGCTGTATCAAGTGTAGTCCCTGTTGCCTCCAATGAGCTAAAACCACTAAATTGGCTGAGAGGTGACCATGGGTCATGGAACTAAACACCTTGGCCACGAAATCACCCATAGTTAGTCATATTTAGCTCTTCAAATCACGAAAATATCCTTTCACTAAGAACTATGGCTAAACCAGGGTGATAAAGCCACTTTGTCCTTAACTGAATAGAATGCAAAAGTTGCAAACGAGCTTGGATTGAGCCCAAATTTCACCAATAGGGTTAACATATCAGCCGTAGATCATGGTAAAAATCTTGGCCTGATTCAAGCCTTCCTTCATGGTGAACTAGGTTTCACACCCCAAATTGTCCTTAAATGAAAAACTAGCATAAGTTTTTCATTCTAAGTCTGAATGAGATGAAACTTTGCCACGAGACTTAGACTGTCTCCATAAGACTATTGAAAAAATTCCAAGTAAAACCGACCTCCCCTTGATGGTGAACTTGGTTTCTCTCCCCAAACTGTCCTTGAATGAAAAACTAGCATAAGTTTTTCATTCTAAGTCCAATAAGGCTGATTTTCCACCAGTAGGCTTAGATTATTTCCATAAGACTATGGAAAAGATTCTAAGTAAAACCGAGCTCTCCTTGATAATGAACCGACTTCTCACCTCAAACTGTCCTTAACTGAAAAACTAACATAAGTTTTTCATACTAAGTCTGCTTGAGATGAAATTTCACCAAGATGACCTATATGTATCAAGGAACATCATGGTAAAACCCCTTATGAGGGCCGCACCCCCTAGCTAGCTCTATTGCTTTGATCTTGCCTTTTTGTCCTTAAATGAACAAAATGCAAATTTGCCTCCCGGGGGAGTACTACTAGCTGGGCGGCCTGACCACTATACTAGGGTGATCATGTATGAGGGTTGTGAGTGATAATATCTTACAGCTGCCTTAGTTCAGTGAGTGTTTCACTTGCTGATACTCTCTTGCTTTCTGCCTCCTCAGTGCAAGAGATGAGGAGACTACATCTTATTGACTAGGGCGGCCTTCCCTGGGTGTGGGAAAGACTTAGATTATTTTATTCCATGATATTTCCTTCCACCTGCATGGTCAGGTAGCATACAACTCCCTTCCTTACTCCATGCCTGAGATATCAAGTTGTAGTATCTAAGGAAGTTGCACCCTTGAGGCATATCATACCACATCCCTATAGGTAGGGGCGGCACATAGGGAGTAAATAATGATAATTATTTCAAAAAATAATTATTATTAATTAATTTAATTATTAATTTTGGCCTTTATTCATTAATTGCAAGATTTCTACTAATTCTGACAGAATCAGGATGGTGTAGAAACTAAGCTTCATCAGGATTCCTGATCAAATCCTGTCCACTCATCTTGATCTATATCATGCAAAGACTAATTTACCCTCAATTATAAATTGAGGTATAAACAAATAGTAATAGTAAGATAGATATTTTTTTTTGTCTATTCTAAGTTTTGACAAAAATCTAGAGTAGTCGAGATCAATGGGAGGTGGCACAAGTGGTTAAGGTTCGGACTCTTCGTGCACCCCATCTAGATTCGAATCCCGCTGACCGTAGTCTCCCATTTCGTAGGCGATCTGTAAATTCCGAAAAACCTGCAGGTGAAAGTCCAATGGGCAGGGGCGGAACTACATATATTGTGGGGGCAGCCATGGCTACCCCAAAGCAATAAAAATATATAGAAAGGGCTTAAAAAATTAGAAATTGCTAACCCTAGAAAAAATTGTTGGCTACCCCAAAAAATTTTTGGTTAAGAAAAAAGTACACGGATGGTCAAAATCTAAAGATAAAATCTAAAGGGAATGGTTAAAATCACATGAGGTTGTTTAATTAGTAGCCATGCGTCTATTTATTTATTATTGGTATTCACAATTTGTTTCCTCACCACTTAGTCACTTTATAAAACTTACAAAAATAAAGGCTTACCCTACAAGGCTTATTCTCATTCTCTATAAACCCAAAAGAAACACTTTGTCTTCTTTCTTTTTTTATTTTGTTTTCTTCATCTCTTGTAATATAATAGACTAAGAAGCTTCTTTATCTTTTTCAATTTCAATTTGGAATTCAAGAAGGGAATCAACACAAGTAACCCAAGTAAATTCTCCTTTTATAATTTTATTGATATATATGTGAGTATGTAATTTTTCAAAAAACGTACAACTTGTATAGACATTTATGATTTTTCATTATATATTATTGTTTCTGGTAAGATATCTTTAGTTTTCATTTTTCTTGACTTTTATTAATATTTATTATAAAAAAATTTTATTAATATTTTATTTTGGCTACCTCAATATTTGTTTTCTGATTCCGCCTCTGCCAATGAGCCCGTAAATCCCGAAAATAAATCCACGGTTTGCCTTGACCTTGAAGATGAGATAGTCTTGGCTCCTAAACTTTTATTCGAAAAAAAAAAAAAAAAAAATCTAGAGGAGTCCCTTCAAAAGAAATTTCAGAGAAGTATAGCAGAGATTGTAACGATGAGTTTACCGTGAAATTTAAAAAGACACGTGGCAAAAAGAGGTTGGTGGGTCACAAAACGGGGCACGCTTTGAGGCAGAGGATTTCCATCCTTCAAAAGTCACCAAAGCTTCTGCAATAATCTTCTGCCCTTTACTTTAGCAAGACGAGGTTTTCTACCCTATAACTTTACAGTTTGTTTGGATTGAGGGACCAGTAAGGAACGGAATGGGACGGGACGGGATGGGAGGTCTTTTTGGTTAATGACTCATGTTTGGATTGGAAATTAGATTTGGTCCATGGGTTTTGGAGGATCAATTTTGGTCCTTCTTGATCCTTATAAGTCCATATATTTTGGTACTCCAAATTGGAGTACCAACAAGGACCAACAAAGCTTTTATTTATAAAATGTTAGGTGATCCCTCATGTTCCTTATTTTTATATTTTAAACAATCCAAACAAGGATTGGTCCTTCCCTTCCTTTCCTTTAAAAATCTCTCATTTCCCATCCTATCCTGTCCTTTACTAATCCCTCGAAAAATTTATCCAAACACACTGTTAGAAAATTTTGATCTCTCTCTATCTTGACCTCCTTTGCTTCTCGATTTCATTTGGTTTCTTTGTGTTTAACATGTTTCTTTATATGCTAATTGCCTCCAATTTCTCAACGGAAAGGCGTGAGAAAATGAAGAAAGATAGCTATATGTCTACTCTCGAGGAGGGGAAGAAAGGCGCTGCCAATTTCAAGGACTGTATGCTTGAGGATCTCGAAGACCTCCAAGACTCTATCTACAAAGTAGAGGACCTGGTAGATGATGTTCTACATGACAATGACATCATTCATGGAAAGTCTGCAAAGACTCCACTTGATTTATTATTTCTAGAACCTCCATCCGAGAGGATGAGAAGATTGAAGATCCAAGAGAAAATGGGGAAAGTTAAGAAGGCACTTGCTGAGATGGGGCCTCGCCATAGCTTCAGCAATATTGATGAAAACGGGTTATCAGACAGCAAGCTTTTGACTTCTGCTCCTCCAGCTGAACGCTTTATTGGTAGAGAAAAAGAAAGGAATGATTTAATTCAATTCTTACTGTCAGATGCCCCTAATGTTAAGGTTATTGCCTTGGTGGGAGAGGCCGGGATCGGAAAGACCACCCTTGCTCAGCATGTTTTCAACGATAGAAGCGTAGCTGTGCATTTCGACGCCATAGTATGGGTTCCTGTCTTTGATCACTTTGTCGTTAACTCTGACAATGTGAAAAGAATTCTTGAGGCCGTTCCCAAGGGTGCTGCTTGTGACATGCCTGAGAGCAACAAATTAGGTAAAGATGGAATAGTGGAAAAGAGATTTCTACTAGTTTTGAATGGTGTTGGGAATGTAAATTTCACTTTGGATTCCTCCATCAAAACTTGGGGTGGAAGGGGTAGCAGGATCATTGTAACCACTTATAATAAAGATACACTTGCAGATAATTCATCCTGTTCTTTTTGTTGTTGTTTAGATCCATTGACAGAGGAGCAGTGCTTAACAATTCTGAAGTCCGCTGTTGAATTGAAAGATTCCGAGGCTTATCCTGATCAGGCGCTCCGAAAGCTCGCCAAGGAATGCCATGGCTTGCCTTTGACTGCACAGATAATTAGGGGAATCCTCCTCTTTGAGAAAAATGATTTTGATTTGGACCGTATCCTGGAAGGCTTATCAGTAAAAGGAGATCAATTGCAGTCGTTATTACATTTGAGCTTCAACTACCTCCCTGCACGGCTAAAGCAATGTTTTGCCTTCTGTTCATTGTTTCCAAAAGCTTATGCGTTCCAGAAGGAAACACTGATCCGCTTGTGGATTGCAAAAGGCTTTTTGCAACAGTCTCGTGGCCTAACAATGGATGAGGTAGGTGCAAAATACTTGAATGGTTTGTTGAAGAGGTCGTTACTTGTACTCTGTTGACGAGCAGGTTAAAATGCATGATCTTGTACATGATTTTGCATCTGCTCTTTTGAAGAGTGATAGGAAACCAGAATTGACTTCCAATTTACTTTGGGGAGGAGAAAGTGGTCAGCTTGAGGAGTTCAAGAGCCTTAATGGACCTCAGAGCTTGAGGACCTTCTTTTCAATCAATTCTCCTAAAGATCATGATTCTCATGAATCAAGTTCTGATGAATTGGTTGGGCGGCTATTAACAATACAAACATTACGAGTCCTATCTTTAGCTCATTGTAAAATTACCGAACTGCCTAGTTCCATTGGTAATTTGAGACAGTTACGTTACCTAGACTTGTCTCACAGTTCTTTTGAAAGGTTGCCTAGATCTTTATGTTCTCTGCACAATCTACAGACGCTTCTGTTGACAAATTGCTCCTCTCTTACCATGCTACCGCAAGACCTAGTGAAGCTTGTTAATTTGCGGCATCTAGATATAAATGGAGCTGCCTTGAAGCGGATGCCGAAAAAAATGGGGAGACTAAAAGGGCTTCAGACCTTGACCAATTTTATTGTGAGCCGTGGCCGTGGTGGATCAAGGATTAAAGAATTGGGGGCACTTCAAAATCTTCATGGAACACTGTCTGTTTCAGGATTACTGAATGTGTCCTCTGCTTCTGATGCATCAGATGCCAATTTGAAATCCATGGAATATCTCAATGAACTACAGCTGGAATGGGGCAACAAACACAAGAAACCGGCGACAGAGAAAGCAGTGCTGCAGAAGCTAAAGCCTTCCGAGGAGTTGAAAAAGCTTTCTATTCGATCATATGGTGGTAACGAGTTTCCAGAGTGGTTCAGAGATTCAGCACTCATAAAATTAACTTCTCTATATTTCAAGGACTGCAGTAATTGCACATTATTGCCACCACTTGGGCAGCTTCCATCTCTCAAACATCTCATAATCGATAATCTTAGTGGGGTCAGAAGGATCGGCGATGAATTCTACGGGAAGGGTGCTTCTACTCTTTTCCCGTCTCTGATAACTTTAAAATTTGTAGAAATGTCAAAATGGGAGACGTGGAAAACAATTCAGCAAGAAATAGCATTCCCCCTACTGCAGGAGTTCTACATAATGGACTGTCCACAATTTGAAGGGGGTTTACCAAGTAGTCTTCCTTCTTTAATAAAGCTGCAGATCTCTAAATGTGAAAATCTAGAGGCTTCACTTCCAAATACTTCTGGTCATTGTGTGTTGAAGTTAGACAACTGTGACAAGGTTCAGAAAAGCACCATACCGACAGAAAGTGATGGTGAGAGTTCTAGAGTGCCAGCTTCTATGCATCGAGACGATCATCAGTTAGAGACTTCGTTGAGAGAAGATGAACATGGTGAGATTTCAAGTATAGCAGAAATTGCGCATCAAGATGATTACCTGAAAAATGATCAGCCAAACGAAGATGGGAAGCCAACCTCTTCATCCTCAGACTTGATGCAGACTTCGTCAAGCAAAGACAGGAAGCAGGAGCAGCAGATACCCTCGTCGAGTTTGACGAACCAAGATGATAATCAGATGAAGGCTTCATCAAGCAAAGATGCGGAGCAGCACTCTCCCTCAAATTTCACGCACTGTGACGATAATCAGAGGGTTTTGTCAATTGAAGATGAAAACGAGCAGCTTTCCTCAGCGAGTACAACACATCAAGAGCAGTTGCCAATTGACAATTGTACTCAGATGAAGGCCTCATCAAGCAAAGATGAAGAGGAGCACTGTCCCTCAAGTTTCACGCAAAGTGATGATAATCAGAGGGCTTTGTCAACTGAAGATGAAAACAAGCCGTCTTCCTCAGTGAGTACAACACATCAAGAGCAGTTGCCAGTTGACAATTTTATTCAGATGAAGGCTTCATCAAGCAAAGATGAAAAGGAGCACTCTCCCTCAAGTTTCTCGCACAGTGATGATAATCAGAAGGCTTTTTCAACTGAAGATGAAAACAAACCGTCTTCCTCGGTGAGTACAACACATCAAGAGCAGTTGCCAATTGACTCGCACAGCCTCAGCATCGAGAGATATGCTTTCGACTTGCTACCTACTGAAATAATGGAGAGAACTTCTCTTCAATATTTGTATATCACTGACTGTGTTTCGCTGAAGACCATTCCTCAGCTGCAGCCTTCAGTGAAAACACTCTACATCCGCGGCTGCAAAAACTTGGACTTCCCCCAAGTTGAACAGCTGAACCTGGAACATTTATGTTTGGGGAGTAGTTGTGATGATACTCTCAAATCCTTCCCCTTAAATTACTTCCCCAAGCTTAAAACTCTAACTCTTTGGAACTGCAAAAGTCTTGAATCTCTTTCATCGACTGGTTTGGAAGAGTCGCAGAACCATTCAGTTGATGCCATGGAAATCAGGGATTGTCCCAAATTGACATCGTTTCCAAAGGAGGGATTGCGAGCCCCAAATCTGACCTCAATCGTTTTCTCCAACTGCGAGAAGCTCAATTCCCTGCCAAAACGGATGAATTGCCTCACATCTCTTCAATCCTTGCATATAAACCGATGTCCAGCCCTGAAGTCACTTCCAGCGGAGGGTTTGCCATCATCAAGCCTAATTATACTTTGCATCTCTTTTTGCGAAAACATTACTCTCCGAAAGGAGTGGAATTTAACTCGGCTCACTTGTCTAAGTCGTTTCGAGATCCAAGGAGGATGCCAGGAACTGCAATCATTTCCAGAGGAAGGCCTGCTACCAAAAAATCTGAGCTCTCTACTCATCAGCAGCCTTTCGAATCTGACACACCTTGATGAAAAGGGGCTTCAGCAACTCAACTCTCTTAAAACTCTGGAGATTAACAGCTGCAAGAAGCTTGATGCCTTGCCAGAACTTGGGCTACCTTCGTCTCTGTCTTTTTTAAGCATCACAGACTGTCCTAAGCTGATTTCCAAGCTTCGTGATAGGAGTGGCAGTGAATGGTTCAAGATAGACCGTATATCTTCCATCCATCTTGATGATGATGAGGTACAAATTCTATCTCATAAACAATTTAGGATCAGTGTTAATTTTTATTTTATGTGAAATTAATATAGTTATACTAAATTATTTTACTTAAACTTTCCAGGACAGTGATTAGTCCATGGAATGGGCTTCTCGACCAATACAACTTTACAGGTTTCTGATCATCTTAGATTCTTGGTAATCTTTATGTAGTTACTATAACATCTCTATATATTGCGTTTATAAATTATCCCAATGCTGGTGTTTTTTCCAGAGGAGGGGCTGCTACCAACTAATCTCCAATGCTTGCGCATCACTTCGCTTCCAAATCTCAAATCCCTGGATGAGAAAGGGATCCAGCAACTCACCTCACTTCAAACTCTAGAAGTAAACGGATGTAAAGAGATGCGTTCCTTGCCAGAAGATGGGCTATAAAAGAAGAAGGGAAAGGAGTGGTCTAAGATAGCTCATATTCCTTCAATCTATCTCGGTGAGGTAAGAATTTCTTCACAATTCAATCAACCTTAGACATGTTAGCTTGTGTGAGGATATAATACCTGAGTATCAATTTCAACTAATTTTTAATGTTCATGCATTGCCAGGTTAGTGGTTGGTACTTAATACAATATTGCTAGTGGATTTTCAATCAGGGGCTAATTCATGCCAGGTAATATATCTTTCCCAAGCCTCATCAAAATTTGTTTGTGAAATAATTTATGAGAATGGGATGTGTTTGCAGAAACCTTAAACGATAGCAGTGCTGGTTGCTGCAGCAGCTTACTATTACTATGAGAACAGTAGGCCAAAACTGGCATTAACCTGTTGGTAAGAATTGTTGTCTCTGTCAGCTTGGAATTTGGAATTACAATTTATAAGATTACTAATTTAGCTTTCTAAAACCAACATACATTGTAAAAGAAACTATTTTTTTTTTCTTTTTTTGGGAGAAGGGAGAGCTGAATACAAACTTCTAAAGAGGACAAGATACTAAAGCTATACTGAGTTGCTAAATCATTGCTGAAGCATCAGGATGGCAGGAGCTCAGGAAGAAGCAGCAGAAAGTTGAATAGTGGTGGCAGAGATTCATACTTAAGGTCCAAATTACAAATCCTTGTCTGGGGGTCTGCGGTCTGCAGTTCTACAAATCTCTAAAAACTTGTGACATTGTGACATCTGGAAGGGAGCTGAGCCAGATGTTATATATGGAAGACAGGGAAAGCTCTATCAATGCTTTATGCTCATCCATGACTAAAGTCATCAGATTCAGGCTACAATAAATCAGGAACATAGCAGGAGAATCAGTCAAAACAAGGATCTATGGGACAAGGTTCTACCGTGTTTGATTTGTTTGTTGCATTTTAGTTATTTGCTTCTGTTTTTGAAAATTGTTATGCTACTCTGCTACTAGCAATGTTCATAATTTGTAGCAGCTTTGCCTCTGCCTCTTTTGACTGATAATAAACTCCATTATCTAACAAGAAAGAAAAAGGAGGCAAAAACTCATTCAGGTTTTAATGATGTGTGTATCGAGCATTCTCATGTTTAGTGTTCTCAAACATAGCTAAGCAACTTTAAGTATTTATTGTTCTAGTATACTATCATACTATATATTGAATCAAAATGGCATGCACAAAATATAAAAATTCATATAAATTTTGTAGTTTTGTTTGACATTAGTCATATTCTCATGTTTGATGTTTTTGTCAGATGACAACAGGTTAACAGTCTTTCTCCTGTGGTGTGTGTGTGTCGGTTTTTTTTTTTTTTTTTTTTTTTTTTTTTTTTAAATCCAGAACCAATGAATTTGAGACGGGAAGCAAAGACGCCAGGATCCCAATTACAATCTGCAATGGATTTGAAACCTTTCTATCATCAATTAAGGCCCAAGAAATAGATGAACATTGGATTCTTCACTAAGATTCTGTTTGATAAAACTAAAAATTAAGTGCTGAAAGACTAAGTACTGAATTTTCAATACTGAATCTCATAAGTACCGAATTCAAACTTTAAAAACTGTTTGACATTTTATTGAAAATTAAATACTGAATGTAACTATATTGTTTGATAAAAATAGCCACTTAATTCTGAAAACAATTTACTTTACATTGTCCCTTATCTTTATAATAATCTAGGTAAGAAAAACAAATTCTTTATACTTATGATTTTTTATTTATAGAAAAATTATACAATTATCAAATATAAATATCATTAAAAAAAACAAATGTTGGGTTTTTTTAACGTGTTGAAAAGAAAAAAAACACAATACTGAAAGCCCCCGATATATAGCTTCTCATCCAATTTCATTGAAAAAATCCCAGTTTTTGAAGATCTTCAAGATCTTGACATGTCAAATTATATCATCATTGTTTTTAATCCATATTCAAATAGTGTTTTTATTGAAATTCAAAGAAAACCTAAATTGTTAATTTGGTTTCAAGAGGATAAGAGAAGAACAACAAGAAAAGAAAAATCTTCAATGGTTGTTTGTTTGAGAATTAAAGAAGTTGAGGGGAGAATTTTTTTTATCTGGTTTTCATAAATATTTGTGATGAATTGAGATTTTTGGCTTTGAATTAAAGAGAGGAAAAAGATTGTTAAAAAAAGAAAAGAAAAAGAAATAAAGGGTAGGAGGAGACGTTGATTTTGTAAGGGGCATTAGTGTGAAACAATTTTATTTTTTAAATAGATTTGACTTAGCGTTTTCAATGATAATTGATTAGTAGATTCCCACTTACTTATCCAATTCAACCCTTTTTCATTGAAAAAGTTTAAGTAAATTAAATTGAAAATAAATTATCAAACACAAAGAAAGGATAGAACCATTGAAAATTTTCATTTCTGGAAATTAAAATTTTTAATGATCTATCAAACAGACCCTAGTAAAACCCATAATTCAGTGTAATAGACTCGTATTTAAACATTTCCCATAGCAATTCCTGGGTCATTTAAGGCCTGTTAAATCTGAATCCTAACAAGCAATTAGGACATACATCAGATTCAAATTGAATTTACCACCAATGTTATTTTTCAATTGATGGTATAAAGAAGAATAAAGACTCAAATGGGGACTTCAACTTTTCAAATAAGCTCAAATAAGGGCCCCAAAACACAATTTCAACAAATTAAAGTACATATTTAGTAAATTATGACATATTATGCAAGATGTTAGCTAATACTAGTTTGTGAGATGTATATAAATTAAAAAGCATGGAAAAATTTTGTATCATACTATGTTTTATTGAATTTATTTGGATTAATATGTTTTGATTTTTAATTAATTTAATAACACCATTTGTCTATCAAAATTGATGTGTAGGCATGACAAGCATTAGTTTTCATATGAGGAGAACCTAATTTGTAAAAATTTACTTAATATGCCTTCTAATTTGTTGAAATTGTGTTTTGGGACCCTTATTTGAGATTTTTAGGATTTTACTTAATATGCCCTAAATTGAGATTACAGCCTATAAAGAACTATACTGTTATTTCCTTTCGAAAAAGGAGATCTGATGGAATATTTGGTATAATATTGTTTATTTCTTAATTTGTAACTAACTTTTAATTATTTTTTCAACCTAAAAAAAAGAACTAAAAGCATGATAATGATAAATTTGCATATAAACATTTTAAGACGGATATGCTATATTGCTATTGCTCATCACTCTTACATAGAATGAAACTTTTCATCCCATCATTATTCAAAATTAAGGTGCTTTTTGTCAACAAACTAAAGAAAAAAAAAACCTTTTTTTTTTGGGTATACATGAAAAAAAAAAGTAGATCAAAATATATATTTTTTTTGGATATTATAGTCAACGAAATATTTATTTTCACCTGTATCCGCCTTCTAGATCAAAATTGTTTCATTTTAAATTAGAGATCAACAACTAGTATTTAGTTTATACAAGACACAGACAGTCTCTTTTTTTCAATAGATAGTTTCTTTAAAATGACATAAATAAATTTAAATATTATATTTATCCTATAATGGGTAATTTTTATCTAAAATGGGTAGTTTTTATTTTATTTTGAACTTTTAAAAAACTAAGTTTGTCTCCGAGTCAACTCGTTAGACAAACTCAGGTTTTGCCATTATAATTAGTATAGATAATTTACTCAACTAATAATAAAAATCTAAAATAGTAGTCAACGTCATCAAATACATGCATAATGAGAGTACTTGATTTTACTAAAACATTATTAAAAAGTAGCAGCATTCATCACGAAATTTGCTGGTTTTGAAAATTGATTTTCTATATTAATGTATTAGGAAGCTTGTACCAAAAAAATGTATTAGGAATTGGTCGGCTCTGGCAACCCAATTAAAATATTATTAATAAATATTTAATTTGATTACAATTAATTATATTACTACATTATATTATTTTTTTGGGTGAAAACTACATTATATTATATATATATATATATGTAGTAATATTAAGTGATTAAATTAACAATTTACTTTCTTAAGTCTATATATATGTCACAAACCATGTGTTATGACCCAGTCTGTCCACTTGGAATTAGTCAATAAGTAATCCAAATTCGACATTGATTAAGCTCATTATTTTTTTACATGTTGCAAAATAAATTAATATATATATGTTTGAGTTTAATATCATCTGAGAACATCTAATTATAGATTAATGGTTTTCTTGCTCGAGGTTGGGAGCTCACCTACTCCTAGTATTAAATTAAGGCAGTAGTTTGTTTAGACTTTGGAATTGTTTTTAGAATGTCTCTACTTTGCGTTTATTTAATTAAAATTGGGTTTACTTTGGTTTGATTAGGGGTGTCCATCGGGCAGTTCGGTCGATTAACGGTTAAGGGTATCTAATACTGACCGTCAACCGACTAATTAAACTTAACCACCCGACAAGGTTATGTAACCATTTACAACCGACCGCCATCGGTTCGGTCGGTTATATCGGTTTAGTCGGTTAAACAGTTTAATAATATAATTGCATTTAAATTACTGTAATTAAAGGTTTACATTTACAAATTCAACTTTAAAGCCATAAACTCAAATAGGCAAATAGTTTTTGCCTTTGAAATACTAATAACAAAGACTCCATGGCTTTAAAGTTTGATCAACTACCATTTACACAAAATTGTCTAAGTGTAAACTTGCAAAAAGATTAGTAGCAGTATGCATCTAGGCTATAAAAGTTTAAGCCATTTACACAAATTCACAAAAAGCTCCACCTTCAACAAAAACTAAGGAGCAGTAATTGTCCTATATATTTGATATCCACAGTGCACCAACTAATTGTCCTAGTAGTAGTAGTCTATGGACAAAAAAGAAATAATTATAACTCGCAGCCACATGCATCTATGTAATCTGTCCCACGAGCACTGAACAGCAACACCAATGCTCCATTGTCATGATCAGCATTCAGCAGGCAGCAGCAGCAAAAGAATCCTCAATCCTCACCATCTACAGCTTTACTTTAACTTCACTGTAATCTTTAGTCTTTAATCTTAAAAATTAACAAGGGCAGCATAAGCAAATGCATCAGAGTTTCAGAATTCAGAAATCACAATCAAACCAGTGAGAGAGTTATAAGTCAGAAATCAGAATTAGAAATCAGAAACCAATAACAAATCAGAAACCAGAAAACAGAACCAAATTCGAACCAGACAGCAACATGTATCAGAAACCAATAACATGTATATGAAAAGCAGAAACCTATTCAACAGAAAGTAATGAAAAGCAGAGGACCATACCATAACCATATTTAACTATCCTCCCACAGTCCCACTCCAATCCAGCTCAATTGTCAATATTAGATTCAACCGAAACCTTTTTCAGATCTATTAAAAAATCAAAACAGAAAAATCCAATTAGTAGTTCATCTATCCAAAATTTAAAAAAAAAGGCAAAATGAAAATAAAGTTTGCAATGCTTAGTGTCTTACCTAAAGCCAATTGATCCAGCTCCAATTGCTCAATAATGTCTGCCATTGGGTCAATTTCAGACCCCTTCATCCAATCTTGCGCACATATAAGAGTTTGGACAATTTTAGAAGTCATACTACTTCTATACACATCCAACACTCTTCCTCTAGTGCTAAAAGATGATTCAGAAGCTACGGTGGACACTGGGACAGCCAAAACATCCTTTGCAAGTGATGACATAATAGGGAACCTTGGGCTATTCAATCTCCACCACTTCAACACATCAAATGCAGGAGACCCTGGCTTAACTATTTCTCTCTCCTCTTGCAGATAAATATCTAACTCAGATTTTACTTGCTGTAATCCAGATTCGGCTTCTTCCCTCATGAACTGAGTCATTGCATCACCACCGTAAGCTGCACCCATTCCTAAGTCATCACCCACATTGCCTTCACTTTGACTTTGGGGTTCACAACCTTTATCAGATGGAGGATTGGCTCTCCTCATATAGTCTTCAAACAAGGACAACAATGCTTCATTTATAGAAGCCAAGAGAGAAGAACCTTGATCATTTTCTTCTGCATACATCTTTTTTATACAAAAAGTCACAAATTTCATCTTTTTTCTCAGATCAATAACTGCAGCAACATAGACCAGCATGTTGGTCTTGTCAATTTGGCCCCAATACTTCTTGTATTTCTCCTTCATTGCCTTTGCCATAGACCTCAACTCCGGGCTTCTGTCCCTTTGCATTTGGCTCAAAGCATTTGAGACAAGGAAGATCTCATCTAACAGATTACTACTTGTCACACTGGTAGAAGCAGAAACTTTAAGAGTTAGATCATAAAAAGTTTTCAGAAACACACACAAATGCTTTGCTGCAGCCCAATCTTGTTTAGTTGGCAGCCCATCATGTCTGAGTTCATATCTAAAACCATGATCAACATCTACAAATGCTTCAAAAGCTTTCTGATACTTGCATGCTCTCTCTAACATATTATATGTTGAATTCCACCTAGTGGAAACATCCAAACAAAGACCAGCCGAAGTATCAAGTTCTTCAGCCACTGCACACTCAAGAAACTTAGCCAATCGGTTATTTGATGCTCTAACATACTTTACAGCATCCCTTATCCGAGCAACAGACACATTGTAATCATTTAACCCATCCTGAATTATCAAATTGAGAATGTGTGCAACACATCTCATGTGCAAATACTTCCCTTCACAAATTGCTGACTCCCTACTCACAAACAATTTTTTCAAATATGCTACTGCCACATCATTGTTTGTAGCATTGTCAACAGTCACAGAAAAGACTTTATCACACAACCCCCATTCTTTTAAACACTTCTCTAGTGTTTTACCTATGCCCTCACCCTTATGGTTGTTAATTGGATAAAAGGTAATTATCTTCTTGTTTAATTTCCACTCATCATCAATGAAATGGGCTGTGACACACATATAACTGTACCTCTGGACAGAAGTCCATGTATCACTGGTCAAACAAACCCTACCAGCAGCCCCTTTAATTAAACCCTTTAAAGATTTTTTACCCTCCTCATAAATATCAAAACAGTCTCGGGTAATTGTTTGTCTAGATGGTATTGTAAATCTTGGTTGTGGTTTTTCCATAAACTCCCTAAATCCCTTTCCCTCAACAAACCGAAAGGGAAGCTTATCAACTATTATCATTTTAGCCAATGCTTTTCTAATTTCTGAATAAACATACTTCCAAGTTCCTACTTCCCCTTCACTGTTTAGGGTAATCTTTGTTTGTTTTGAATCTTTTTCCTTAGCAGCAATAACCAAAGGGTTCTTAGGGCACTTTAAAACATGATTTCTAAGACTACTAGTTCCATTTTTTTTAGAGTCAACAAAATATGGATGACCACAGTAATTACAACTAGCCTTAGCTTCCCCATTTTCTTCATATTTAGTTGCATGTTGCCAAACTATAGAGGTACTTGCCCTAGGCTTTTTATTAGAAGGTTTAGTTTGAGTTCCTTTACCTCTTGCAGGCCCAGCAGTTCTTTTAGGTTTACTGCTAACCCCTTCAGCAACAGTAGCATGCTGATTCCCTTGAAGACCTTCATCCCCAGTGCCATTACTCTCACTTTCAACATCCACCTGGATGTCTACTACTGCATCAGTGTCACCCATCTGCATATAAATAAAACAACTCATTAATAGATATCATAAATAGATTCACCATACTATTACTAGTAAAACAAACTTATATAGAATAGAACAGAATTCTGAATACTTAAACTAGGAAAGCATTAAGCATCAAAGTAAAACACATGTATATGATATGAAGTTATAAACAGAACCAAATTCGAACCAGACAACAACTTTCAATCAAACCAGACATGAATATTATCCGAATTGACCAAATTCTAAACTTGTCTTTAGAATAAGTTGTGAACAAACCAGACATGAATATTAGTGAGCTCTATATCATTTACTACTAAAGCAGTCTCTGATCATATATATATGGATATGGTATTAAGAAATGAAACACAAAACTTCCAGTTTCTGAAATAATAGGAAATCAAAGAGAATTGAGCAATAAAAGAAAAAGGGAAAAAAAAGCATAGCACTGTGAGTCTATGGCAGAGTACAACCAATATTTAAATGTAAGAAAGACATTCACCAAACAGACATGTAATGCCCAAAAAAAAACAGAATATAGACATGAGAATTGACTCATTGAGAATTCTTCCAATTTCCAAAAAGTTTGAACACTATAGCAGACTATAGCATTTGACCAAGCCAAGACATTAGACAAGTTTGCTTACCACAGTAATTACATCAGACCTAAGTACCTAACCACACAATGTTTTTCAAAGAATGAAAGCATGAAACCTGAAACCAAGCCACATTAGACGTTACAGCATGATTCATGAAATTGATTCGAAAATTACCTTTCACTTTCAAAGCAGAAACTATGAAGTATCAAGAGTCAAGACCAGTATCAACCCAGAAAGGCAGAGATTCGAAACCTGTTCATATTTTGAAACATAGGAAAATTATTAAATTACTAAATCAGTATCAATTTCAATCAAACCCTAAACAAATGACATCAAAAACTTATTAAATTGACTATTTTAGAGATTAAAAAGCAAACCCCAAAGAAAATTACCTTTGAATTTGAAAAGGTTGAGAACTAGGGTTTATACAATCAAAATTTGGGGATTTTGGAATTTCGAACTTTAAACAGGAAAATCGACCAGGGGTTTTGATCGCAACAGTGAACGGAGTTTCCAAGATTCAATTTTCGATCGAAAACACTAAGGATCGATGGCTTCGATCGAAAATTTTGTTTGAAAATGAAAAGGGGAAGAAGGGTTTCGAAGAGAAGAGAGAGAAGAAGAATCTGGAGAGAGAGGAGAAAAAAGAATTCTGAGGGTTTTTTTTTTCTTAGGGTATATATATTTTCGATAATAAATTAATAATATTATATTTTTTTGAATTATTAAATATATTATATATATAATATAATTATTTTTAAGAATTATATTATTTAAATATATCGGTCGGTTTCGGTTCGGTTTTTACAAAAAAAAACCTACTGAAAACCGACCATTTATATACCAAACAATACGGTTAGGACCGTCCTAACCGACCTAAACCGTTTAACCGACCCACCATGTGTGTCAAACAACGGTTTCGGTCGGTTAGGTCGGTCCTAACCGACTAATGGACACCCCTAGGTTTGATAATGTTTTTGAGGGATTCCTTACTTAATTAATATTGGGTTTACTTTGGTTTAATAATGTTTTCTTGAGGGATTCCTTTTGGTTTAATAATAATTGTCGACAAAAACAAAAAGTTTTCTACTTAGAAATGATAGGGATCCTCCAACTTTATGATGCCCGATCTCCTGAGGCCTTAAAGAGTACTGAAGAATAGAAGAATTCAGGGAAAAATAACCTAAGTTTGTATTGAGTATTCGAGTGTTTAAATACAAAGTGTAATTGATAGGTGTGCAAGTATATGATAAGGTTGAGTTTGATTTACAAAGTATTTGAATTGTTGAGGATATGATTAGTTGAGATTTATCTCATTTAGAACTCTTTGAGATTTGAAATCATAGTTCCCTCCAATACTCCTCCGCAAGATGGTGGATCCACTGGAGACGCCAATCTTGGATAGTAATTGATGAAATCTGTCCCGAGGAAGTGCTTTGATGAGTGCATCTGCCAATTGATCAACAGTGGATATGCTTGACAAGAAGAGCTCCTTGTTGCACCTTTTCTCGAACAAAAAAGTAGTCAAGTGCCAAGTGCTTGATGCGAGTGTGAAAGTGTAGACACCCGTTTTTGGCTCGTATCCTTTAATTTAAGTTATTTTGTTACTATATTTGCATTTAGAGTCATTTAGGGTTGTTTAGGTCATTTTGGCAATTCAGTAGAACCGTTTTGCATTGTCATCTCATCCTTTGCACATTTCATTATTGTAATTTCTAGTTTCTGCATGGCATTTTGGGCCTATATCCTTTTATTTAGGTTAAATTTTCCTTAACTTGTATTAGAAGCATTCTGATCAATTCATAGTTCGTTTTTAAGTAAATCCATTCCTTTCGGTCCTTTGGCCTTACATTTTATTCCATTTCGGGTTTTTCCTTCACACTTTGCTTTTGGATTCTTCAATTGTTAATTAAACCATTTCATTTTAATATGATTTGGGCTTTGACAAATTGGAGAGTCTAAATCCTTAAAAGAGTGGGTCCATTCAAGTTCAGAGTTCATACAGAAAATTACAAGAGCTTTTTTTATTTAGTTACAATCACTTTTACAGTTTTACATTTACAGAATTGAAATTCGAAAATACAAAAAAAAAAAAAACGGTCCATTTTCAGCCTAAGGCTTTTCGAACCCCTTTTGTGTTTAGCGCCCCTTATTTCTTTTGCATTTCTCAAGCTTTCAAACTGGTCCTTTCCTTCCTCGCTTGTTGTGTTAGTTCAGCTGGTCAATTACGGGCACCAAAGATTCAACTTTACAGACTTGAGGCATTCGACCCTGGTACCTAATTCATAAAGGATGCACTCAAACAAAAATAAATACCAAAAATAGAGCATGTAGATACTAGATAGCATTTTCAATCACACACGGGCACAATCATGTCACAAGTTCCAGTCCAATCTAAGTTTCACATAACACCTCCACTACATCAGATTGCATTTAGCACTTTCCAGCAAGCATATCATGAGCATTATCAATTTTCAGAAAAATCTCAAGCATAATAAGTCACTTGCAGCATTGACATTCAACATTTGCATTTTACAATTAAATTGCATTCTATTTCAATCAGTCATCAATAAAGAACAGTCAACATACAAGCACACATAGCAACACAGGACATCATGCATGAACAATAGTTCATTTACTTGCATCGCATTTCTGAAAACAGAGAACATCAAAGGGAACAATGCATAAAGCAAACAAAGCAAAGAAGCAAGAGAGGCCTTACCGTGACATGGCAGCCCATGAATGGCCTTGAGAGGGTCCTAAACTTGTCTGCACGTGCCACGTCAGCAAAGTCTACCTGCAAAAAAAATACAGGTGAGTAAATAAGGCGACACAACAAGCGAAAGAGAAAAAGAAAAGTTAAGAGAGATCACCTGGATGTACCAGCTCAGCAGCCAGCTCAGATAAAGTCCCTATACATGATTCATCAATTTCTTTCCTGCAATATAGACAAAAGGGTGAATTCACATGAGATTGAGAGAAAACAGACTGAGAGGAAGTAAATAGTAGAGACAAGATTGCAAGATAAAAAACAGACAAAATAGGCAAGCTCAACTCTCATTTTGCGCAAGAGCATACTCTGCCACTGTTACACACTGCACACACACAGACTCTGTCATGCAACCACTAAGCTCAAACAAAAAACAAGACAGACAAACCAAGGGCAACGCATTCCCTACAAAATGGGAATTACAGAGGAGACAAAACCTACCTTCAAGAAGCCCGAAAGGATAGAAAGGGAATTCAATTATGAAAACAACAAAAGCCATTTGAACCATTGGATGGAAAATTAGAGAGAGGGAATGGTGGAGATCAATTTTGAGTACCAAGAGTATAAAGGCTACAGTGTTCATCAGAAAGGGGATTTTTTTTGGAGCTCAAAAATTTTTGGAGTTTTAGTGGGAAGTTTTTTTTTAGGGTTCATAGTCTTTCTAGTGCTTAGGATTCTGGGCAAGGAAATACAAAAAAAAAGGGTTGAAGAAAATACGAAAAAACACAGAATTCATCGTTAAAAAAAGAGAAAAAAGGAGAGAGGGGGGTTCATCGGTTTAAAAAAAAAGGGGCAAAGTAGTTACCTTTTTGGAGTCCTCGCCTTGAGATCTCGAAGTTCCTTTCTCTGTTGGATTCCCTTTGGAGTTTATCGCTTCCATGGTTTCATCTCTTTAGCTTCGGGTAGAGATTATTAAGGTGTCTCGGGGTTGTTGTTAGGAAGAAAGAACGCACCTTTTGCAGTTTCCATGGAGTCTCTGAATGGTTCAGTCCTTTTTCGTTGTTGTTTCTTCACTTTGCAGTAGAGTTCAGAGTCTTCATTAGGTTCGGATAACATCGATTTCTTCGAGTTTTAGGTTACCATAGGATAGGCTCTTGATATTTTGAAGAGAAAGGCTTGATTTTTGGTTGGTTTGAGTGGGTTCGAGCCGTCGGCGGCGAGTTTCTTCGGGAAGCGGTGGCGGCGCTGAGCTAGGGTTGATAGGGGAGACGTCGAGCTTGAGGAGAGAGAAAGGAAAAACAGAAAGTGAAGAAGAAGAGGAAAGGAGGAAAAGAAGAAGAGTACGACTCAGAATCTTTGGGGAAAAATCAAAGCTCAAGGGGGTAAATTTCTAAATCTTGTTAATTTAATCCTTTACTTTAATCCGATTAGGTCCTGTTTTATGCTTTTTGGTTCACATAAAGACTGTAAATTGATTGAGTGTTCAAATGGGTACCTGATGGTCCGAATATGATGCAATTCGAGGTCTGATCTACTTTTATTTTTTTATTTATTTTTATTTTTTATATGTTAATTGAGTTTAAGTAATTTATAGAGTAAATCAGACTTTGGCTTGTCAATAATTGGGAATTTTGATTTACTTTCTTAAGATGAAGGAAAACTAAACATTGACTAATTTAGTTTCAAATAAATTGATACGGAAAAAAGAAAAAATGTTAGATTTAGATTAATTTAGGAAATCATTTGTATATATTTATATTATCATCCACGCCACGAAAATAACTAAGGTTGGGAAAAGTCGTTTTTAACTATGACGGGTGGACCTTGGGTAACTATGCTCGGGCACGACCTCCCAAGGCCCGCTCCGAGATTGAATATTTTTGCGGATACCCCCACAATGCGTGGGAAGGGTCCTCCGAAATTGTTCGAATAAACGACCCTTTACTAATCAGTTAAAAAAAAGACCATATCATGCATTGCACGCATTTTTGTCCGTTAAGTTAAATTTTAGGTAATGAAGCATAAAATAAAAAGTGAGAAATTAAAACTCGAATAAAGAAAATAGAAGAGTTTGCTCCTGAGTAAATGAAAATTAAAAAAATCAAAGACAAAAGGCTGATTCTTTCAATTTTCAGTTTTCACTTGCTATTTCCCAAAATGCCCTTCCCAGTTGGAAGACATTTATTTTTACCTGCCATTTCCCAAAATGACCTTCCCGGACGGAAGGTACTTATTTTACTTGTTTTTTTCCAAAACGCCCTTCTCAGACGGAAGACACAAATTTTTACTTGCTATTTCCCAAAACGCCCTTCCCGGACGGAAGGCACCAATTTTTACTTGCTTTTTCTTAAAACGCCCTTCCCGGACGGAAGGCGCTAATTTTTACTCGCTTTTTCTCAAAATGCGCTTTCAGACAAAGGGCTAATTTTGTCTCATTCCCGCATTTAAGTTAAGTACTTTCGATTCCCAAAAATACCCTTTCGGACAAAGGGTTGGTTTTGTCACCTTCTTGCATTTAAGTTTAGTATTCCCAAAATACCCTTTCAGACAAAGGGTCAGTTTCGTCAAATTCCAACATTTAAGTTTAGTATTCCCAAAATACCCATTTAGACAAAGGGTCAGTTTCTTCACATTCCTGCACTTAGATCCTATTTCCCAAAATACCCTTTCGGACAAAGGGTCAGTTTAGCCATGTTTCTTGCATTCAAGAGAATAAAAGGTTTTAAGACTTAAGAAAACACAAAAAGTTTAAGATTAAAGCATTCAAATAAAATGTTTCAATTGTCCTGAAGCAAAGAAAAGACAAAAAATATAGGATTAAGGATTAAAAGCAACCTTTGTTAAAGACCCATATAAAATCTTGATTAGATTAGAGGTACCGTCACTTGACGGGCGTTAGGGGTGCTAATCCTTCCCCAAACGTAATTGACTCCCGGACTTAGAACTAGGTTGCAAAGACCGTACCTATAGGTTTAGTGGGTCCCTCGCCAAGCCTTGGACCACATTAAGCTAGCTGGGTCAATCAGGTGACTAATCACACCTAGAATTTGATTAGTGGCGACTCCCTTCTCAAGTCGTTAGCGGTAGGGTTCGGACCCCGGACCCGCACGTTGCGACAGCTTGGTGACTCCGCTGGTGAATTTAGAGAGTCAGGCCTCACTTAGTCTAAACAAGATCTAAGGTTTAATAAATTGATTGCTTTGTCTTTTCTTCTTTGTTTTGCATCTTTTGTTGCTTGTGCTTACTCATGCTTAACCGTGTTTTCATGTTTGTGATGCATCGGCTTTAGAATTTAATAGTTTGGTATGTGGTAATGGTAGGTTGTTCCTTCACACACCTCACTTAGATTGTATCTTGCATTTGCATTTTTGCTACCCTTATTAGATTTTGGAGGTATAATACGCAAGCCTTCGTGGGGCCAACCATGTCCCCGTATAGGTTGTGCGGAAAAACCTCCACCCAAGAAGATCCTACCTACTCAAATTGATGGGTGATGGTAGTATCGAATTGGGTTCCTTCTTGGTTGAGTGGACTAAACCCAGCATATAAGTCGGAACACATAAGGGACACCTCTTACCCTTACTTCTCGTTTTTTCAAAAACAAGAACCGTAGAATGAGTAATTGCATTGCTCATAATAAATGGACCAACCTGCCCCAAAGGATTCACAATCCAAGTGTTTTTCGAGGAAAATGTTTTGATCAATAAAAGAAGGGGCATGCTTCTTCTTTAATGTCCAGTTATTTGTTAATATTAATGTTCAGTTACTAACCATTCTTGGACTTTTGTTGCTTTCTTTTTGCAGACGCATCTGTATAACCCCTCTGTTTTGTAGGTTGCATTGTGCATTCACATGTATTCATATCCTATGATACTCTCATTACATATAACCGCCCAAGCAAGAGCATGCATTTGCTCATCAGCATATTCTACCATGTCATGCACTTTCTTTCAATATCCATGCCATGTCACCATACATTCTTATCATTGCCAAAGCATCATGCTATGCATTTATACGTATGTATACACATTCATTATCATCAACATATTGTAAATTCGTACTTAGATCACTTGTAAATCTCACATATTCATGGCAATTCATTTAGTTAGGAGTCTGAGATATTGAGGCAGTATGGGTAGCTCATTGGAAGCTCGAGTGCAGCAGTTGGAGTTTGACCAGAAGAAGATGGAAAAAGACATGATTAAGATGAAATGCAAGCAAGAAGCATTTGCTGAGGAGGTTGGCAAGCTAAGGGAGCATGTTCTTAAGTTGTTGATAAAGGGTGGGGATCTAGAAGGGGCTCAATTACTTCTCTCTTCAGAAACACCATCGCAACGAACTCACTCCGACCATGAAGGGTCAGAACCCACCAATGAAATCACTTTTGGCTCAGAAAATATGGAAAACTTATGCAATATCGCACAAGGAATGGATGAGTTAACCAAGCAAGTGGAGGAGCTCAATACTTCCATGTCGAAAGTGGAGTCCTTTGACGCAGTAAAGTCACAAGACAACCATGTCCAGTTGACCGACCCATCTCTTTAACCTCCAGCTTATCGTCCGCCAAACTCTAATCAATGGAGAAGCCAGTCTAACTCTCATCAGCCTCAACCTTATTGTCAACCAAATTTCAGGCCAAACACTCCATTTCGATCACCCATCCACAAGCAAAAAAACTCAGCCAGTCTCCAAACCTCCAACTCCAAGAAAAGAACCGAATGAGCTTGCAAATCTTATTCCAATTCCAGGCACTTACATGGAATTACTCCCACGGCTATTGCAACAGGGTTTGTTGGAAAGGTTACCATACGTTCACCCTTTGCCCCTTAATCGTCGACCCAAGTGGTACAATGCCGACGCCCATTGTCAGTACCATTCAGGAACCTCGGGCCATGAGACTGAAGACTGCCCAAAGCTAAAAGTTGAGGTACAAAGGTTGATTGAAGAAGGAAAGTTAACTTTCGGAGCAAGTGGTAGCCCCAGTTTCAGTCAACGTCTATCAGTTGGTTCTGAAGGAAGGTCGACAAGTACTCAGTGATCTTGCTAGGGGAAAGCTAGATCCCTCGGTGTTTATGCCTAAGAGCATTGGAAGAGTTGTTTGGGCTTTATTTTCATAGTCAGTTTTGTATATAGTTATGGTCATGTTTGAAGTTTGATGTAGTAAGACAATGTAATGGTCGTCAGCAATGAAAAGAGGAATTTCACTGAGATTGGCTTCATCTTTCGTTTGTCTGGGCAAATTCATTGTTTTGCTTCATGCATTCATTCATTCACCATGACATTCACTCATACATTGCATGGATAGCTTTGACTCCATTTCACAATAAAAGAATAATGTTCATTAATAGAAAGAAATCTGACAGCTCAGCAACTTTGCGGAAGATTTAAAGCTTCAGGGGGAGGAAAACATGTGTGACTCGACAAAGCACATCGTAAAACAAGTGGAAAAGATTGGAGATGCAAAATGAGGTCAAAGACCTTCCTCTCTTAGATACTTTGAAGGTAGTCAGGCCGTGCCAGTAAAGTCGCTCCCGCTCTAACAGATAGCCAGCCAGTAGATGACTCCGGGATGTCAGGGTGAAAAAGTTAAAGACAATATCAGAAGTTATACCTTGAGCAGTTTCTCGAGTAGTAGAGGATCATACGGCTCAATCACAAAGGGGCAACGGAAGCCCACCAGAGGAGGGGAATTTCTGAAACTTTGGAGCACATCTTACGCATGCATTACATCAGCATAATATTTTGGTTTAAATTATTGAATTTTGAATCTTTAGCATGTAGGATTGCATTGTGTTAATAATGGTTCAAATTGTTGCACTTTCATTAATCGACTTAATTAAATAAAGTTCTGTTATTTAAAAAATAAAAAAAAGAAGAGGGAAGAGAATAAAACTGGCAGAATCATGTGACCACCACTTAAAGACAGTTCTCAAAAGTGCCCAGCAAGGGGCAAAAATCTTCGTCTAAGCGACGACCAAAGGAATGAGGAGGTTTTCAATGATAAAACAAGAAAAAAGTCTTCTCAATAAAAAGTTACGAATAAACGAAAGGTATTTCGATTTTTGGTCAACACTTTGCCTAACCCCAAATTTCCTTGATACCAAATGAGCCCATTTTGTTTCTTGGAACCAAATTGAACCAAAATTACAGATTTTAACCAAGATGTGCTGAAATCTGTTCATGCCACAAAGGAGATCTCTTAAAAGGACAAATTCAAATCGCTTTCAGGCCTTGGGAAGACAAATTGGTTCGAAGATCAAATAAGCCAATCTAAGTAACACCTTTGCAAACCACTTCAATTGTTGAGACATTTTTATCGCCCTTGTGATCAGTGGAGGGGCAATATTCAATAGCAATAAAGTGCTCATGTTCATCAATAAGGAAGTCAGAAGAGAGAATGAGGCAGAAGACATCAATAATCAAATTCCCATCAAAGAAGAAGAAAAAGAAAAAACTGGGCCTAAAAAAAGAAAGAGGTCGAAAAAAGAGAATAAAAAGAATCGTAACGTCATGTGCTTGCACATATTTTTTAAGATGGGTCAAAAACAAGAGACGTTTTTCAAAAAAAATGGTTTTCAAGAAAAGGTTTTCGAAAATGAGTTTTCAAAAGGTTTTTAGTTTTTTTCTAAGGGTCGCCTTTCATCAAAATATCCAGATTTGAAATGATAAATGACCTTCTTTCTTATTCCTTTCACTTGCAGAAAGTTATCCATAGTTATCCCCTTTGAGCCTTATGGATTTTCTTTCGATTCAACCCTTATCAAGGATCACCCTCCACACTGAGGGCAAGGGCGAAGATGGATAAGCCTCAAAAGAACGGGTTTCCACTCAAAGTCTATAATGGAGAATTTCAACAGTAATGAGCTCAGTTCATAAAGAAGCATTCAGCTCACTTCATCAAATAATTCAAATCAAAGTTCAAATCAAAAGTGAATGAAAAGAAAAAAGTCGAAAATTGAAAAGAAAAGCAAAAGGAAAAACGAAGAAGTTGAAAGCTGAAAATTGGAAGATCAAGTTCGATGGCATCCTTCACAACAAAGAAAGTGCTCCTTGGATCAAGCGCCTTCAAATACATTTTTGAGCCTTTTATCCTTTCTTTGGCACCCCTAACCCAATCCGATATTACATGCCTAATAAAGTCCATCTTTGATCAGGTCAGGATATTGAAGGTGAAGGGGTTGTTCCTAAACTAAAAATGTTTTTGCAAAAGAAAAGTGTTTTTCTCAAAAAGGTTTTAGAGAGAATTGGTTTCAAAAGTTTTTCAAAAGGCAAGCGCATGAAAGAAAAAAAGAGAAAATGGAAAAAGTAGAAAGAATAAAAAAAACAAAAAGCTCTAGGGTGAAAACCCGAAAAAGGGCAGTCTAGAGCAAGGATGGGAATTCTTGGAGCCTCAAAAGCAGTTTGAAAAACGTGATCCCTTGCGGATATGAGCATTGCCTCGAGAAAATTAGAGCGGACGAAGTCATTAAACACTTCGATCTTGTCAAGTCAAGGCAACACATCGAACCAAACCTTTTTGACAATTTCTATTCAACCTTTTGGAACCATATATCTTTCAATAACCAATGTTGACTCAAAGCATTTTAGACAAAATAAGAAATTAAGAATGTTTTGAAAATGAATTGCATTTGTTTGTGAGCTTATGATGAAGTATCAACCAATGATCTTGGGCGAGAGAGTCTTGCAAGTGGTGGTCACCAAATCTTTCGAGAAACCCTTCATAGTCTTAAAGAGGGGATATCATATGGGGCATGCCTAGTAAATTATAAGGTGTTGTCAATGGGCAAATGGTACCTTGTAATCATATAGCAAACATGGCATGCTTCAAGAAGTTTAAGCTACATGTTCGTCATTTTCAAACTCTAACTTTTGACAAATTTGTTGCAGGTAAATAAGGAAGTCGCTCCTCAGAACAACGGGGCAATTGAATTCTCTAAATCCAGTCATTCACGGTAGATCCAAAGTAAGGAAGCTCGTCCAAGAGTCATTGGGTAAAACAAGGGAAGTCAATATCATATCAATTTCCTTCTTTACTTTACATGGGCATTCATTCATACATGCATCATGTCATCATACTTGATATCATCGAAGCACTCTAAGCAAGAACATCTTAAGAAAATTCACAAAGATCAACAATCGACCACAGATTGGTCTCTCCTCATGTATCAAACAGCTGACCACGAATTGGTCGCTTCTCAAAGATCAACAAAATAACCATGGACTGGTCTCTTCTCAAGCTCCAACAGTTGGCCATGGACCGGTCACCTTTCAAACATCAGTCGGCCACGGACTGGCCATCTTCAATGTCGACCACGGATTGGTCCCTTTCAGGTCACCTTTCGGCAATCATCAAAAGTTAACTGGAAACAGGTCATCTTTCAACACTTATCAAGATTGACTAGAAACAGGTCGTCTTTCAACAGTTATCAAGATCGACTGTAAACAGGTCATCTTTCAAATTATCAGAGGTTATCTTTCAACAATTACCAAGATCGACTGGAAACAGGTCATCTTTCAACAATTATCAAGATCGACTGGAAACAGGTCATCTTTCAAACTATCAGAGGTTATCTTTCAACAATTATCAAGATTGACTAGAAACAGGTCATCTTTCAGCACTTGTCAAGTTCGACTGGAAACAGGTCATCTTTCAACAGTTATCAAGATCAACTGGAAACAGGTCATCTTTCAGCAGTTTTCGATCGCTCCCAAGGGGGGCACTCCAACAACTTTTCAATTTACAACTTTTCATGCAACCACTAAGCTCAAACAAAAAACAAGACAGACAAACCAAGGGCAACACATTCCCTACAAAATGGGAATTACAGAGGAGACAAAACCTACCTTCAAGAAGCCTGAAAGGATAGAAAGGGAATTCAATTCTGAAAACAACAAAAGCCATTTGAACCATTGGATGGAAAATTAGAGAGAGGGGATGGTGGAGATCAATTTTGAGTACCAAGAGTATAAAGGCTACAATGTTCATCATAAAGGGGATTTTTTTTGGAGCTAAAAATTTTTTGGAGTTTTAGTGGGAAGTTTTTTTTTAGGGTTCATAGTCTTTCTAGTGCTTAGGATTCTAAGCACGGAAATACAAAAGAAAAAAGGGTTGAAGAAAATACGAAAAAACACAGAATTCATCGTTAAAAAAAAGAGAAAAAAGGAGAGAGGGGGGTTCATCGGTTTTAAAAAAAAAAAACAAAGGGGCAAAGTAGTTACCTTTTTGGAGTTCTCACCTTGAGATCTCGAAGTTCCTTTTTCTGTTGGATTCCCTTTGGAGTTTATCGCTTCCATGGTTTCATCTCTTTAGCTTCGGGTAGAGATTATTAAGGTGTCTCGGGGTTGTTAGGAAGAAAGAACTCACCTTTTGCAGTTTCCATGGAGTCTTTGAATGGTTAAGTCCTTTTTCGTTGTTGTTTCTTCACTTTGCAGTAGAGTTCAGAGTCTTCATTAGGTTCGGGTAACGTCGGTTTCTTCGAGTTTTAGGTTACCATAGGATAGGGTCTTGATATTTTGAAGAGAAAGGCTTGATTTTTGGTTGGTTTGAGTGGGTTCGAGCCGTCGGTGGCGAGTTTCTTCGGGAAGCGGTGGCGGCGCTGACCTAGGGTTGATAGGGGAGACGTCGAGCTTGAAGAGAGAGAAAGGAAAAACAGAAAGTGAAGAAGAAGAGGAAAGGAGGAAAAGAAGAAGAGTACGGCTCAGAATCTTTGGGGAAAAATCAAAGCTCAAGGGGGTAAATTTCTAAATCATGTTAATTTAATCCTTAACTTTAATCCGATTAGGTCTTGTTATATGCTTTTTGGTTCACATAAAGACTGTAAATTGATTGAGTGTTCAAATGGGTACCTGATGGTCCGAATATGATGCAATTCGGGGTCTGATCTGCTTTTATTTCTTTATTTATTTTTAATTTTTATGTGTTAATTGAGTTTAAGTAATTTATAAAGTAAATCAGACTTTGGCTTGTCAATAATTGGGAATTTTGATTTACTTTCTTAAGATGAAGGAAAACTAAACATTGACTAATTTAGTTTCAAAAAAATTGATACAGAAAAAAGAAAAAATGTTAGATTTAGATTAATTTAGGAAATCATTTGCATATATTTATATTGTCATCCACGCCACGAAAATAACTAAGGTTGGTAAAAGTCGTTTTTAACTATGACGGGTGGACCTTGGGTAACTATGCGCGGGCACGACCTCCCAAGGCCCGCTCCGAGATCGAATACTTTTGCGGATACCCCCACAATGCGTGGGAAGGGTCCTCCGAAATTGTTCGAGTAAACAACCCTTTACCAATCAGTTAAAAAAAACGACCAGATCATGCATTACACTCATTTTTGTCCGTTAAGTGAAAAGGTAATGAAGCATAAAATAAAAAGTGAGAAATTAAAACTCGAATAAAGAAAATAGAAGAGTTTACTCCTAAGTAAATGAAGATTAAGAAAATCAAAGACAAAAGGCTGATTCTTTCAATTTTCAGTTTTCACTTGCTATTTCCCAAAATGCCCTTCCCAGACGGAAGGCATTTATTTTTACTTGTCATTTCCCAAAATGACCTTCCCGGACGGAAGGTACTTATTTTACTTGTTTTTTTTCCAAAACGCCCTTCTCGGACGGAAGGCACAAATTTTTACTTGCTATTTCCCAAAATGCCCTTCCCGGACGGAAGACACCAATTTTTACTTGCTTTTTCCTAAAACGCCGTTCCCGGACGGAAGGCGCTAATTTTTACTCGCTTTTTCTCAAAATGCCCTTTCAGACAAAGGGCTAATTTTGTCTCATTCCCACATTTAAGTTAAGTACTTTCGATTCCCAAAAATACCCTTTCGGACAAAGGGTTGGTTTTGTCACCTTCTTGCATTTAAGTTTAGTATTCCCAAAATACCCTTTCAGACAAGGTTCAGTTTCGTCACATTCCTACATTAGTTTAGTATTCCCAAAATACCCATTCAGACAAAGGGTCAGTTTCTTCACATTCCTGCACTTAGATCCTATTTCCTAAAATACCCTTTCGGACAAAGGGTCAGTTTAGCCATGTTTCTTGCATTCAAGAGAATAAAAGGTTTTAAGACTTAAGAAAACACAAAAAGTTTAAGATTAAAGCATTCAAATAAAAGGTTTCAATTCTCCTAAAACAAAGAAAAGACAAAAAATATAGGATTAAGAATTAAAAGCAACCTTTATTTAAGACCCATATTAGATCTTGATTAGATTAGAGGTACTGTCACTTGACAGGCGTTAGGGGGTTCTAATCCTTCCCCAAACGTATTTGTCTCTCGGACTTAGAACTAGGTTGCAAAGACCGGACCTATAGGTTTAGTGGGTCCCTCACCAAGCCTTGGACCATATTAAGCTAGCTGGGTCAATCAGGTGACTAATCACACCTAGAATTTGATTAGTGGTGACTCCCTTCTCAAGTCGTTAGCGGTAGGGTTCGGACCCCGGACCCGCACGTTGCGACAGAAAGACAGGATTTGCACAAGCATAGGTGACACTTAGATTATCACAGAGGACTAGTGGGGTTGTAGAAATAGGAGCATGAAGTTATTGAAGAATGGATTGTATCTAAACCATTTCAGAGACACAAGTAGCAATAGCTCTATATTCTGCTCCTGTTGAAGAGCGAGCTAATGATTTTTGCTTCTTTGAGCACCAAGAGAGTGGTGTTTTGCCATAGTATAGAATATATGCAGAAGTTAATCTTCTGTCATCAGAGTTCCCTGCCCAATCTGAATCAGTATAAGCAGTTAAAATGAGCTGATTGGCACTTGAAACATGAAATCCATGAAACATTGTACTTTTCAAGTATCTAAGCACCCGTTTGAGTGCTTGTAAATGGAAAGTTGTAGGTTTGTGCATAAACTGAGATAATCTGTTTACTACAAAACAAATGTCAGGACGGGTGATTGTGAGATATTGCAAGGACCAAAGAACATTTTGAAGAGACAAAGGATGAGTGGAGGGTTTAATAAGTGTAGAACCAGTATGTGAAATGGAGAGACCTGTGCCATCACCAACCATCAAACTGTCTGGGCCATCATATTCCTGAGCAAGTTGAAGATTCTGCAGCTTATTGGTGACATGATGGTTTGCACCGGAGTCAACAATCCAGGTCTGTGGTGGTTGAGTAGTGCTTAAATGAGCAGTTGGTGCATTTTGATCTTTTAGCTGGATCTGATAACACATTTTTGCAGTGTGACCTGGTTTCTCACAGTATTGACAGAACAGCTTCTTTGAATTGAAATTCTGATAGTTCCTTTGAGATCCAGAATGTGTGGTGGCACTTTTGGAATACTGACCCCTGCCTCTTGGCCTAAAATTGGTTCGGTTGGCATATTGAATAGTTGGAATAGTCAGATCAGTAACTGCTTGTTCCTGTTTCTTAATTACATGCTCATAATCAACAAACTTTTCCATTAGTTCTTCAAAAGAAATATAGGATTCTCTTGCTCGAATCCCAGCTGCAAGCTCTTTAAATTCAGATCCAGCACCATTCAGTGTATGAATCACAAGTTCATCCTCAAAGATGACAGTTTCAATCAAGGCCAATTCATCAGCAATACTTCTTAAGGACTGAAAATATTCAGAAATACTTTTGTTACCTCTTGGTGTATTCAGTTTGTCACGCAGGGCCATCATTCTGGATCTAGATTTGTTGGCATATAGCTTGTTAAGCTTTTCCCAAGCATCGTGAGAAGAGGATGTAGAAGCAATGTGTGAGACCACACTTTCATAAGAGGATGCTATCATTCCATGTAGCAGGAGCCTGTCTTGCCTGAGCCAATGCTCGTATGCTGGTTTTGAGATCATCTCAGTGGTTCCAGTTTTTTGAATTTGCTTAGATGGTGCCTCAATGTAACCAAGGAGATCAAAACCAATGAGTAAGGACTGAAACTGTGTCCTCCATAAAGGAAAATTCGAGGCAGTCAGCTTGATAGGAAGATGAGCTGCTGCATTGATTGTAAAAAGAGGAAGATTCTGGCTTGAAACAAGAGTACCAGTTGGTTGAGAGAAGGAAGAAGACATGATGAATCAGAGAAGAAATTTAGCTGAGGGATGGAGGGTGGGAAAGAAAAGAACCAGGATAAACTCGTTAGAGAAAAAGCTCTTGATACCATAAAGAGTATTGAAAAACAGAAGAATTGAGGGAAAAATAACCTAAGTTTGTATTGAGTATTCTAGTGTTTAAATACAAAGTGTAATTGATAGGTGTACAAGTATATGATAAGATTGAGTTTGATTTACAAAGTATTTGAATAGTTGAGGATATGATTAGTTGAGGTTTATCTCATCTAGAACTCTTTAAGATTTGAAATCATAGTTTCCTCCAATAGGCCTAACTTCTCTAGGTATTTTCGACACACATAAGCTATAGTTTGGATTGTTAACTTGTCTAGGTATTGTCCACCCATTATCTATAGCACCAGACTAATCCATTAGCATGCACTCTATAAATAATTGACTTATTATTAGATAATTTTGATCCTAAAACTTGTAAACATAAGACAAATTAAAGTTTATATTTCCAATTTTTCATTGCTTTTTTATGATCTATAATAACTTTATTAAAGACTAAAAGGCTAAACCTGACATTTCAAATATCGAAATTGCCCATAAAATTAAAAGTAAGTTCACAATAATATTCCACTGTATTTATTCTAGATGGTGGTTTAATCTCAATTTGGAACAAAAGTTTAAAAGATAATTTCATGCTTAAAATTGGACTCAAACTAAATCTGAAATTTCAAACATAAAAAAAATGTCGTTAAAATCAATATGTTTTTCGGCCAAAAAAAAATCAATATGTTCAATTTTACAAAGTTTTTGTGCCAGCTGTTGGCTGTTAAATTGAACTTTACTTGATCTTTTGTGGACAATTTCCGATTTGAGTGATTTATTTAAATTAATACATATCCAAAAATAATTTGATTCTGGATAATTATTTGATATACATATATTAGTGGAGCTTTTAATTTTAACAAGCGGACGGAGAACTTTGACACATAATTTTTTTTTTCACATGAGATTAAATAATAGTTTCATAAATTTAGTAATTCTTAAATCACTAGTAAATTTAGGATCTTGCTCCTCTCCAATCCTTTTTAAGGACTGGAGAGGCCAGTCCTATCTAGGATTAAGCCACGTTGCATGTTTAGAAATAAAGGGTTTGGATTGCTATTAGTAAAATATCCACTTAAAAGTACAGTTTAGATAATCACTAGTAAATATCATCTTTTCGCTCTGTTTGTAACTCAGAACCCCTCAAAACTCTCTCAATCTTCAATAAAAAGAAAATTTTCTTGAGACATTGTTCCCTTTTTGCTTGAACCCCTCAGAACCCTCAAAACTAAACTTTCCTCAGACGTTGCTCCCTTTTATATCTCAAACTCTTTTCAGTTCTAGAGCCTGAAATCCTTTTCAAGTCGAATTCAAGCAACTGGATTCAGGTTCATAGCCAGAAACAAGTTTGCATATAACAAAGAAAGAAGAAGTAAAGGAGAAGTCAATTGGGAGTTCTCACTTTTCAATTTCAATGTAGGTACTGATAATACTTAACAGAAAAAAAAAAATTAAATTAATATTTTAGAAGACAAAGCTTATTGCTTGGCATGGCGAGGTTTGCCATGGACAACCAGAAATTGGATCTGATAGCTTCTTAAAAATCCATGGCCCCCATAACTTTCAGCATAGTTCGACAAATAAAAAGAAAATACCATTTTTGTGAGATTTAAGATTAATAAAGTAATTCAACGAATAAAGCTTCAATTTCCAAAAAATTCTTTTGGGTATCATCTTGCACCAGATCTATAGGTATAATTTAATTTGAGGATGAATCAGTTCCGAAAATCATTTGGTTTGTTGAAGATTTAGTAGCAAAAAAATCATTTTTTTTTTCAAGTCCATAATTGGTTTAATACGGACAGAAGTACTGTATTTGCAAAATCTTAGTCATTGGATTTTAGACCTATGACGTGGCTTAATTCTAAATAGCCAAAAATCTTAAATCACTAGTAAATTTAAGTTTAAGTTCACACGTGTGTTGCGCCTAAAATCTCTTGCTAGAGTTTTCGCGGAGAATTCTTAATGACAACATCGGGGCGTGTCATTCAATTTGATGAAATTAACAAAGAGGTTGTAAAAACTAGATCTGGTGCGCGGACCAGCAGATTGAAAGATCAGAGCGATTTGTGGGGACTGAATCAAGGTCACACCGAAGCATTTAAATCATTATATCCACAAGAATAAGACTTTCTTAATTTGCGCTTCAAGAGCGGTTGTTGATTGAATTGAAAGAAAAGAGCAATTTTATTGATATTGCTGAAAGAGAAACAAGTATTTGGTGTTTTAAAGTCCAGAGACGATATTGAAACAAGGAAAATTTAAAGAAACGAGTAAGAACTCGTGATGAACAAGAGAAAAAGGCGCGAAGCCTAAGAGAAAATAAGCACGGTGCTTGGTTTTTTGCGTGGAGCAAGTTTGTGAGATGAGTGATATCTGTCTGAAACTCTTGGATTGATCCCTTTATATAGGGGGCGGCATGAGCTTGAAATCTGGTGGGCTTTACTTGCTGAGGAAGGCGATTTCCATCTGCCTAGGTGATGACAAATTCCAGGAAGGTGCGGTGAAGTTTCCTTCTTCTTCTGATTGCTTCCAACTGGTAAGCAGAGGGCGGAGAGAATTCCAAGGCGTCATTCATCTGGTTAGGAGGCGGAAATCTTCCCCTCTGGATGGGTGATGGTCAATTTCCCATTTGCCTATCACACTGCAGTATGCCTTCGCTACTTCCGTTGAGCAGAAATCACCTGATTTGGCTAAGAAGTGGCCTTCTGACCTCAGGACTTATAATTTTATCACCAAAGCTACGGAATTATCTTTACTTATCCATATTTAGCTCATAAAATCATATAAATATCCTTTAATTAAGAAAAATGGCTAAACCGGGGTGACAAAGCCACTTGTCCTTAACTGAAAAGAGTGTAAAAGTTACAAACGAGCTCAGATTAAGCCCAAATTTCACCAGTAGGATAGATTATCTTCATAAGACTATGAGAAAAATTATAAGTAAAACCGAGCTCTCCTTCATGGTGAACTTGGTTTCACACCCCAAACTGTCCTTAATGAAAAACCTGCATAAGTTTTTCATCTGAAGTCCGATTGAGATGAAATTTTGCCAAGATGATCTATATGACTCAAGGATTATCATGGTATGCCCCCTTGTTGGAGCCGCACTCCCTAGCTAGATCAATTTCATTGATTTTTCGTTTTTGTCCTTAATTGAACAAAATGCAAATTTGCCTCCCGGGAGGGAGCAACTAGCTGGCCGGCCTCATCACTCTGTTAGAGTGATCATGTATGAGGGATGTGAGAGATAAAATCCCATGCCTACCTTAGTTCAGTGAGTGTTTCACTTGCTGACAAACTTTTGCTCTTTGCCTCCTCAGTGCAAGTGATGAGGAGACAGCTTCTTGAGAGCAGGGCGGCCTTCCCTGGGTATAGGGAACGACTTTCACTTGATATTTAAGTCCATGATATGTTTCCAATCTCATGGCCAGATGGCGTACAACTTCCTTTTTTACTGTCTGCCTCTCTAGCTGACAACAGTTGTAAAGGAAACTGCTTCTTGATAATCCATCACACCACATCCTTAGGCAAGGGCGGCATTAATATATAAAATAATAATTATTATTTATTAATTTAATTACTAATTTTCAGCCTTAGTAATTAATTACAATATTTTTCTAATTCTATCAGAACTAGGGTGCTGCAGACACTAAGTTTCTTCAGGATTTTTAATTAAATCTTAACCACACATCTTAACAATATTTATGTGAAAACCAATTTACCCTCAATTGTAAATTGAGGTATAAACAATGCCCCCCAAAGCTTAAGTCCTTAAATTAAAAGGATTTGAGCTTGTATATAAGGAAATTGGTCTTGGGCCAAAATATTCCTCTTTATTTTCCTAGCCAACGTCGACACCCTCTTGGTACCATCCTTAGCCGAAATTTTCAGCAACTTTTCAAGCTCCAATGGCTTCCAAGGATCAAAGCAAAATTCTAAACATTCATTGGTAGAACATTTAATAAATGGGAAATTAAAATAAAATTAAGAATAAAATAGGATAAAACTTCAAGAACTATAAAAAATTAATCGATTAAGTATTATTCAATTACCTTAACAGCAAGTAAAAAAGATCAATTCGTTCAAGTGGTGACTTGTGGTCAAGAATTTGTATAAATTGTAGATTCATGGATTAGGGCGGAATAATTCATGGATTTAGGCATAATTAAATTTAGGGTTTATATATAATACACTGTCAGTGGAGTTTAGCAGACTGCACAAGCGGATGTTGAAGGGTGACATGTGTCCCCAAGGGACTAGATTGAAATATTTAAAATTTAATTGATTTAGAAAATGGACATGTGTCAACTCCACAACCCGCTTGTGGAGTCTAAAATTTACACCGTCGGTGTATCAAATAATTACCCTTAAATTTAATATTTAATATATTTCTATGTGTAGAGATATGTAGATATTTTAATTTATAATATAAAATTGATCATATTTAAAGGTGTATATGTTTTTTTAGGAAGATACATACAAATCTCATTACAATCAAATAATTCTTTATATGCCCAAATATCTAATGAGAAATGACCAAATAAACAAACTATATAGTAACAAACATAACAAAGCCAATATAAAGTTGCACAAAACCCATACGCATCGAAACGGTGAGACTTGAACCTGGGAATCACATTTCAGAGAACATGCACCTTACCATTGAGGTAAATGCTCAGGTGCAAGTGTATATGTAATTTTTGGCAAATTTACATTTTGCTTCCCCAATTATTATTCCTTTCTTTCCTAAATAGATATATTAAGATGTTATGTATTAAGAGTTTAGATCTATTGACTCGCAAAGTAAAGGGCAAAACAGGTCTTGCAAAGCTTCAATGACTGATTCACCTAAGGCTGCAGGAATGGTGAATAAGTCTTGATTTGCTCACCAACTGACCGCTAAAGAGCAATTGTTTATTCAAAACGACATATTCTCTTATTGCTTTGAACATTTTTTTAGTTTTTAATGTGCTTTACACATGTATTAAAAAATTTGGTTCAAATTAATTTTAATTAAGTTGTATATATTGTGTAATTGATAATTATTATTACTTTTGAAAATACTAAATATGCCTAATTTTTTTTCTTAGGTGTCAAAATAAATAAAGTGATACCTAATTTATTTGCTAGTCTTTGTTTATTTTTTAAAAGTTTGAATTTAGAACTTAAGTGATTGTTTATAGCCAGAAAAAGGATTTATAGGTAATTAATTAACCTTTATAATCAATTTTAACTATTAATCTTTATCAAAAAAATTCATTAACCTTCCATTATAATTAATTTTTTAAACATTAATAATTAGTAATTTTGGCAACAATTTCTTTAATAAATAATGAAGTTATCAAATTTACAAAACCTTATTATTAACTATCATAGTTATGAAAAAGTTATACATTTACCAACAAATTTAGTAAGCATTCTTTATAAGTAATTTTGTTAACCATTTCATCAATAATGGAACTTATCAAATTTATAATACCAAGTACTGAAAAAGCTAAAAAATAAGTTATTAATACGTTATATGTACACCAAAAAATCAAATAAAACTTTCATTGTAAGTTATTTTGTAGTTATTATTAGATAATGATTTTGTTGATGGCATGGAACATATGTCCTTTTTGTAACATTGGAAAAAAATAAATTATGGGGAAAGTTGTCCATTTTTGTGCAAGTTTAGGAGGAATTTGAGCATTAAGCTTTTCATCAATAATGGTTATCAAAAGCACTCTCTGTGTACTAACAAATTAAATTCAAAAACCATTCCTTATAATTAATTTTGATAACTATTTCATGAATAATTGAGATTATATCAAATATTCAATACCAAGTTAAAAACATCTATATACGTTATTGAAAATTCTACCAACAAATTTAGTAACCTATCATAAATAATTTTTTTTACCATTTAATTAATAATGAAAGTTAGGAAATTTACAATACTTGGTTACTAAAAAAGCTATGAAGAGTACCAGAAAGCTATATATTTCTTAAGAAAATTTAGGGCTTAATGTACTTTTTCACCCTTGAACTTTCTGCAAATGGTCAAATAAGCCCATGAATTTCAATTTTGACTCATTGTGTAAATTTTCTGGAAAAGAACAAATTCTAAAGTCATTGTGTAAATTTAGGGTGAATTTTCTAGAAAAAGAACAATTTTTTTAAAAAACAAAAATCTAAAGTCATTTTCAGAAAATTTATTTTCATGTCAGCAGTCATTTATTTATTTTTAATTTTTTTTTTCATTTTCAGACAATTTATCCTAAACTGACGCTGGCGTGGCTTTTTCTAATGGTAAAAGGGGTTATCTAACCAAATTTTAGAGTTCAGGTGTGCAATTGATCAAAATTGAAGTTCAAGGGCTTATTTAATATTTTCTGTAGTCTGTTGTTAAAAAATTATCAAGAACATATATAATATATCATAAAATAATCGCAACAATAATATAGGAGACAAATGCTTCATATATTGGGTAGATAAATGTATAATCCAATCATCTTTGAATTTCATAATTTGGGGGGTTTTTTTTAAAGCACATCTAAGAACATCATCAAAATTTATGTTCAAAGCTCATACATATATAACTAATTACAAATATCATAACACTAATAAATATGTTATTTTAGTAATTATAAAATTAATATGTCAAGGATTTGATAACGAAAATTAAACACAATATAATTAAGTGTCAAAAATTAAACCTCACGAAACATATCTGTTTTACTCAAAACAATAGGATATATATGTAAACAAATTAACCGTATATTTACTTGTAATTATTATTGGGTGTAATGGATTAAAATTACTCCATAAGTGCCACCATTTTCTAAGGTTGAGTATATGCTTTAACATATTAATTAATTTTATGCACTTTATATTTTTTATGCACTTTATATATTTTGCCTTTTATAGGTTAAAAAATGGAAGGGGAAAATCTACAAAACAACCTCTAATAAAAATTTTTTTCTCATCGTCCTACATTTCAGTATGGTTGAACTGAAAGTCGTGAAATTCATAGGAAACAATGATTGGATTTAATTCAGTATTATGGTTGCTTATTTTAATCTTTGCAATATCTGATTATGCATGTTAAATTATTGGTTGGTTCTGATTATATTCATTTATTATGTAATCGCATAACTTACTTTTCTTTCTTTCTTTCTTTCTTTCTTTTAATTTATAACTCTAAATCTAATGTACTTCTAATGTGGAAAAATAGCTTTTGATATTAAAAATAGGTGGGGAAAATCATTCATGGGTGAGAAAGCTTATTGTCGAGTAGAGGAAGGCATAATTTTTATATAAAAATTTTAGTAAATATATATAATATATATTATTTGAATAAACATATGGAAATTACTAAAAGATCCCTACCCCCGATTAGTGAGGAGCGAGAGAACTAATTTTTTTCGTCTTTTCTCACTTGGCCGATTACTTAAATGCCCTAACTTTTGATTCTTGAGGTGATTAAATAACTAGACTTTTTGGTCATTTCTCAATTGACTTTAATAGAGTAGTGGAATTACAAAAAGATCCATACCCCGAATTAATGATAAGTTGGGTGGAATTACTAAAAGATCCCTACCCCGGGTTAATTATGAGCTGGAGAAGTAATCTTTTTTGTCTTTACCTACCTGGCAGATTACTTAAATGTCTTAAACTTTAATAGAGTAGTGGAATTACTAAAAGATCCCTACCAAGGCTTGCTTTTGGAGTTATAGAACTTATTTTTTTCGTCTTTTCTTACTTGGCAGATTACTTAAATGTCCTAACTTTTGATTCTTGAGGGGATTAAATAAGTAATCTTTTTGGTCATTTCTCAATGGACTTGAATAGAGTAGTGGAATTAATAAATGATCCCCATCAAGGATTGATGATGAGCTAGAAAACTAACATTTTTCGTCTTTACCTACTTGGCAGATTACTTAAATGTCCTAATTTTTTATTCTTGAGGGGATTAAATAACTAAATTTTTTTGGTCATTTCTCAATTGACAAATGACTCAAAAAGAGACATGTCATATTCCTTTATTTTCTTCTTTCTCATTACCTTTTTGGTAATTACAAGATTTCTAGAACTAGATTTAGTTAATTGCAACCTCCCATTTGTCAATTCCACAAGTGCTGCATTTATTGACTTTGTTTTTTTTTTCCGTCGATTATTTTTGAAAAATCTGTACCTTAAAAAAGGAAATAGAATAATCCCAAAAAACACGTCAAAGCACTGTTTACATTTTAAATTTTCGATGAAAATCTTTGAATATATGCATGGTGATAAATAACGATTCTAAAAAAAACGCCCGTAGCGCCAGCGCGGACTGATCAACTTTTATATTATTAGTTTATTACAATCTAATCTAACCTTTAAAAATAATTTATTTGAATCTTCATGTGTTAATGTTAAAGATTTTGATAGTGGAAAGCCATATTAGTGATTTTGATGTGACCTGACACAAGGGGCTAAATAACCAATTCAGGATATAACGTTTACTATTACGATCAATTTGGGATATAACGTTTCAAAACGACCATTTCAGGATATAACGTTACCCAATCTGATCAAATCAGGATAAAATTGGACAGAGGCTAAGAGTTGCATTGCACGCGTTGTTAAAGCGCATAAAGGGTGAAAAAAAGCACTTAAAATTTTTTTAGCCCGGTGGAAAAAAAGAAAAAAAAAATTAAAATTTTTTTGAAAAAATTGGCAGTGAGGAGAAAATTATATATACCCAACAACTTTCTTTGTTTTTTTCTTTACTTTTTTAGATCAAACACCCTCTATAAGCTAGAAAAAGATGAACAAAAAATGAACATGAAGAACAACATGAACAAGACGTTTAGAAAGAAAAAGAAAGAATCTGCAAAAAAGAGGTGCCAAAGCATTCAAAGTCTCCTGTAGAACCAGCTGACCCTGTCATATACTCATATGCTTTCCCCAAATAATCTATCTTTGATGTCTATTAACCCATTCTGCATATCGATAAGGAAAAGCTATCTCAATCAACTTTGATAACATTGACATTTTTTTCTAATTCATAAATTAAATAGCCTAAACAAGCATTAAGTTAAAAACCCATAAGCTCTAATATAGAAAAATAACATTATTATAATTCATAAAATTAGAACACAAATTCTTTTTCCAGAAACAAAAAATTAAATTCATCAATACAATTTTTAATATTAGAATAAGAATTAATTCGAAAAAAAAAACTGATTCAGGAACTAATTAAATCTCTACAAAACCCAAAACTCAAAAACCAAAACTCTACAAAAGAATATGCTAATCAATGAATCAAGCACCCCAAAAGCGTTTAAAAACGATGCCAAAGATGACCAAATGGCTTTGAACAAAACGATGCCAAAGTTCTCTCTTCCTTCTCTTTGTCTACATGTCCAAAGCCATTTTTCTCAGGAAATTCCCTTTTGGCTCTTGTAACAACTTTATTCTTAAAATTCACTGTGTGTTTGGCCATTGAACCTATGCCTAGAACTAAGCCGCAATTCTTCAGGAGGAGACAGAGATATAGCCTCCATTGAAGAAGCCATTGAAGAAGCTTTTGGAGACCAAGCAATTGCCATATATTTCGGTTTGATGGGTATTAAAGTAAGAATAGCAGTGATTTTTTTTTTTAAAAAAATATCCGATAAAAGATTAAATCAGATGGTTAGAATTATAGAGAAAGGGAAACTAAAGATGGGTTCTCGTTTTGTTTGTCCTTCAGAGATCCAAATATCATAATGGATTAGATAAAAGCCTTAATACCATGAAGGAAAAACAAAAGGAAAGAAAAACTAGATAAGGAAAATTGATTTTGCAGTTAAGACTTAAAGAAAGGAATAGATAAGGAGGTGTCGCAACGTCCAGGTCCAGGGGTTTTCCGAACCCTACCGCTGAACGACTTAAGAGAAAAACTACTACTGTTCTGAAATCCTATAGGAGTCGCCACTAATCTTTTTTTTAACCTAGGTGTGATTAGCCACCTATCAGATTATTAAGCCTAATGTTAACCCGATGCTTGGCGAAGGTAACACTAAACCTAATAAACGGTCTTCTAACCAGAGTCTTAAAGGTTCGGGAGTCGGGTACGCGTGGAGAAGGATTAGCACCCCCAGGGCGCTCGTCAAAAAGACAGCACTGACTAGTCTAAAATTAACTGTAGGTTTCTATTATTAGTTGTCTCTATTCTTAAGTATCTTCATGCCATTAAACTCTTTTATTAATTAACCAAATAAACAAGCAAAAATAGGTTTTTGGATTTTGATATAGGAATGTCGGGACTCTCCCGTTTTCTATTTTGTTCTCTTTTTGGGCTCCTCATGAAAGGATTTTCTTTAAAACTTACCGTTAAAATGACTCAATTTTAAAAAAAGCTTTTTGCTGGGAACTTTCCCAGAAACTTAAAACTAAAACAGATGGGAACTTTCCCTAAATGAAAATGAAAGCTGAGACTGGTGGGAACTTTCCCTCTTTTGAAATCTTAGAGAAAAAGACTCATTTTTGATTAATTAATTTTTTATCTTTCGAAAAAGCAAAGAGAACAAATGCAAACACAAACTCTTTTTAATTTTCGAAAAAAGATTTTATTCTTTCTTTTTTGGTTTTTTCTTTAACAATAATTTGACTCAATTACATTATCCTAAATTAAGCCTTCTATTTACCGATTATTATCTTTCCTTGATTCTTAACTGACTCCTGGATTAAGCCATTTATTTACTTAATTACACCGAATTAATCCAATTACTGATTTATTTAATTACACCGAATTAAGCCAATTACTGATTTACTTAATTACATCGAATTAAGTTGATTACTGATTTACTTAATTACACCGAATTAAGTTAATTACAAATTTACTTAATTACACCTAATTAAGTTAATTACCAATTTACTTAATTACACCGAATTAAGTGGATTACCAATTTACTTAATTACACCGAATTAAGTGATTACCAATTTGCTTAATCACACTGAATTAAGTTGACTACCAAACTATTTAATTTAATTACCAATTTACTTAATTTAATTTCCAATTTACTTAATTGCACCGAATTAAGTTGATTACCAAATTACTTAATTACACCGAATTAAGTTGATTACCAAATTACTTAATTTAATTACCAATTTACTTAATTTAATTTCCAATTTACTTAATTGCACCGAATTAAGTTGATTACCAAATTACTTAATTACACCGAATTAAATTGATTACAAATTTGCTTTTTCTTACTTCTTAAATCTTGACCTCGATCTCCTTTTTTTGTGGATTTTTATCTTTGAAGATTTGAAGTAAAACCATTTTCAAATACAAATAACTTTATTAATTCCTTTTAATTTTTTCATTTTTTTGATTTTTCTTTGACAATTAATTGAAAATACTAAGTTCAAACCCTAGATGTATGAATGCACGTGATGCATGCTTTCCAGTTAAAAATTATTTACCCATCAATTATACGATGAACACCTTTGGCCGCCTCCCAATAAATGGTAAACAACCTCAGGAAATTTCCAAGCCTCCAGGAGAAGGAGAGCTAACTCAGACACGCATGAATGAATCGCCCTCCTTTCCCTTCACTGGAGTCATCTTAATTTTAGTCTCATGATCATCGTAACAACAATACAGGTATGTAATTTAAATATGGATGCATATGAGGCTATTCCTATGTTCTAATTTTCAACTCATTTTATTTAGAAGGAAAATGTCTACATTAATTAACATTAAAGTTTAAATGAGACCTTAAGCCCAATCTTTAAACAAGGTCCAAAGCAAACAAACCCAAATGAATATAATAAGCAAGGCCCAAGTAAACAAATTAGTCCAAAAGAAAAGCCCAGCCTTTGCCATACCATCTAAGAGCCCAAGACAAACCTTAGAGCCCAAATTAGCTTAATAAAAAGAGAAAGCCCAAGTCACAAAATCCATCCAAAAATCTAAAAAAAACACTAAAGATACCATTTTTCTTAATCTAAATTTCTATCCTTAAAGGTTTAAACTCAAATTAAAGGCTCAAGCAATGTTACTCTATTTGAAGTCTTAATTTTTATTCAAATGAATTTCTACTCATTATATCTCTAAGCTAAAAGTTCCAAACATAATTAATATGTCTAATTCCAAAGATAAAACAAATTACCATACTATTTACTGGCCATTTAATATTATCAATTCCAAACTTGACTTACTTTGTACACGCATGTATATATATATATATATATATATGTATATTATCTAATCAAACGTCAATCCTTTTAATTATTAGACTAAATAGTATTAACTTAACTTATAACTAAACTAACAGGCACCTATTTGAACAAATCCTGACACAAAAAGGCTTAATCTAACTAATACAAGGGCCACATCGAAAATGGAACAAAATATATGCACTTAAATGAACACAGTCGCGGACTTTTGGACCTAACTGACTTAAATTAAGGACCAAATTAAAGAAATAAATAAGTATTACACTAAATAACAGAAAAAAAACTAGGCTTACATCATGCTTATAAATACAACCCAATTCTTATTTCAGAAAGTCAGCAACCCTTACCTTTGCCATTCTCTATCGCCGGAAATCGCAATCACGGTGGCGCCACCGTCGCTGGAGCTCCAAACGTTGCCGATAACCTTCAAACTTCACGGAAAAATTCTCCTCAACCTTCCGAATACAGCGCCGGTGTCAGTTCCTCGCGAATCCCGTTAGAACTCCCTAGATCTGGTTTTGCCGAAATCAAACCCAGGCTTTCCGACTGAAAGATCCGACCGTCCGATAGCTCCACTCTTTAGGTATGTTGTTCTCCTCGCTTATCTCGCCTTTTTTACAGAAGTGACCTCGCAAACTAAAGTCTAGATTTAAGTGACTCAACCGGAACCTAACCCTACTGTTTCTGTGTTTCTTGGAGGAAAACTAAAGGAAGCGGTGTGGGAGGACTTCGACCAAGAAAAGAGAAAAGAAAGGTAAAAGAACTACTTTTTTGATTTTTGGTTTGCTGTAGAACCCTTTTTTTTTGTTTTCTGATTGCTGGGAAAGAAAAATTTAAACTAGGAAAAGAAATTTTTGTTACTGGAAAAGGAGAGATAACTATTAGGTTTTTTCTTTTTTTAATTATTGGAAGATAAAAAGAAAAGGCTACTGTTCTTTTTTTGTTGAAAGAAAATGAAGAACCGAAAAAACTAGGGTTTATTTTTTTTTGGGATCTGTCTCTAAGGTTTTAGGAATGAAAGAGGGGGGTTTTATACAGTGGCTGGTCTTGAAAATGGAAGGCTAGAAATTATTTTGCATTTTTGATCCAACGGCTGGAAATGGGTTCTTGGGGTGTCCTTGCTTGCTTCTGATTGGCTAATGGCTAGAAAGTATCCCCTGTGTTTACTGTTTTTCTTTCAATTCTCAGTACACCCCTCTGATCCTTGCTTTTTGCTGTGTTGGCTAAAATCTGTCATGAGTATTGATTTTTGAATTCATATGATTTCTTCTCTTGATGACAACTGTTCCTTTGACTTGCCTTGTACCCTAATCCTATGGCTGCTGATGCATTTATGATTTCTATTTCTTTTATTGCACCTGCATCTGATGATTCTGCAAAATACTCATGCTGGCATCTGGGCAGCTGACATGGCTCTTATATATTGTCCTTATGTGCTATAATGGCAAAAGCTGGTTGGCCTATGATTCTGCCATGGTGACTTGGCTTTTTCCTTTCCCCTGATTTGTCTACTGCTTGTGTCCGCCTTGTGTATGCTTGTGGGGAGCTTGGGTATGCCACACTCTGGCTCTGTAATCTTCTGCTACCATGCTGCCTCATTGTAATCAAGTGTACTTATCATGTGCATTCTTTGATCTTTGTCCTTTGGAACTGGTATTCTGATCCAATGGTGGTTGCTCAAGTCCATATTTAGCTAACGTGCCACTTTACTACAGCAGAGTATTTTTAGAGACCAACTTCTGCATTTTTGTGAACTTGGCCGGCAAGTTTTGTTAAACCTGTACTAATCTTCTTTTTTACCTTTGTTTGCTTGTGTTTAATTGCTGTAAACCCTCCACTGCTTTGTTTCCCCTGCTGCTAATATGGTGCTGATGTGGTGAGGACGACCATCCAAGCTTGGTCTCCTATGCCCAAAGAAGATAAGCTACCCACTCTTAAGCTCATTAAACATCACATTGACTCCTGTTTTAGCTTTAATGGTGGCTGATTTGTACTTTAAATCTCTGTTTTGCAGGGGATTGAAGACTCAGGGTTTTGAAAAGGGTAGATTAGGAAAAGTGAGATCACATGATCTGATTTTAGTTCAGCAAAATAATTTTTTTGTATTTTTCTGCAAATGGAATGGCATGTAATTTTGAACTTTGTAAAATAAAGAATTTTGTCCTAATTTATTTGTATGTCTCAATCTGGGCTTTCCAAGTCCCAAAAGCCCAAAAGCAACTCCAAATGGGCAAATAGACTTAAAGTTTCAATTTAATATTAGGCCCAAACATGAGTATGATTGCGAAAGTCTAAAAGCAACTCCTAATGCAATTAAAACAATGATGCCCGAAAAAGAGAATAGTAGAACCGTGGGCTTCCAAAAGTAATGAAGGATGGTAATTACTCTTGGGTTTAGGTTGGAAAGGGAAGGCTTAACTAAAAGATTTGGAGTATAATTGAAATGGAAAAAGACTTAACCAATTCAAACGGACCCCAGTAAAAATAATGTGTCTACAGGAGGAAGAAGAAGGGGAACTCTCTACAGAACGACCCAAACCCTAGATTTATATATTTATTATTTTTTCCTTTATTTTATTTATTTATTTATTAGTAGATTATCTTCAATTTTTTCATTTTAAAATTTTTCAATTTTCCCGAAATATACATGTGGCATCAATGTGGCACAGGTGGCATCCACGTGGCACAATTAACCGCGCGTGTTAAACACACATCGAGCTCCGTCCAATTTTATCCTTAATTGATCGGATTGGGTGACGTTATATCCTGAAATGATCGTTTTGAAACGTTATATCCCAAATTAATTGTGGCGGCAAACCTTATATCCTGAATTGATTATTTAGCCGACACAAGGTGATGAAGTATTTTATCAATGGCTCTTCTTTCAGCAAAAACGTAAAAGTTGATACTATTGAATGGGTAAGCATGTCGATTGTCAATTGATGCTTGATACTAAATTTGTTTAAATAATGGTGTGGTTTAGGAGAAATTTTTCAAGTTTTAGAAGATCAAAATAGATATCAAAGATCAATTAATGCTCGTAATATGCCAAGCAGATCGTTGAATATAGAACATGCATAAAATTATGGTGGAGGGGAATTCTTTAAGCAAGTAGAATTCTAAGATAGAGGGAGGGTTTGGTTAAATACAGTAATTCTTTTATTTTCTGAATAACAATATTAAAAATTATTTAAATAATTATGGGAATAAAAAATTATTAATTACAATATCTTTCCATAATTAAAATAGAAATGGTTTAATGACTAAAAAGAATATTAATTAAAAAAATTATTATACTATAATGCCAAAAAAAATATTATACTACAATATATTAAGAGTATTTTAGAACATTCCTAATTAGCATTTTTGAATTCGTACTTTTCTATAATAGTAAAATAAGATAAAATAGTAAGATCATTTCCTTCCAAAAAATACAAATTTATGCTATACCACCAAGTTTTTGAAATTTTCCCAAATATCATTGGTTCCCGAACAGATTAAAGAAAAAAAAAATAGCATTGCCAACTTAGGAGGAAATGTGACAATATTAGGTGGATGTGGCAGAAAAGGTGGAGATACTCATACTAACCCTCTCAACCTCGAGTCTCCTACAGGAAATAATAATGAGTTGGGGATTGAAGAGCTAGTAAATCTCAATTCTCAAAGCTAATCTGATTTATTTTCCTTGTTCAATCTGAACTTGTTCGGTCCTTTCTAAACAACAGAAATGGTCTTAACTGACTTTGCTGCGAATCTGATAGCGAATTATACAGGAGCACTTCTCCAACACCTGATTGGGCTCCTGTTGGACATTACTATTCCAAAGTTGAAGACCTACTTCGAGAAGACGGAACTCAATAATGAACGATTGCAGGAGTTAAAAACTTTGCTTCTAACCGTGTACAAAGTGCTTGCAGATGCGGAAGAGAAGCAAATCACAAACAATTCATTCCGCAAGTGGGTAGACAATCTTCAAGACGTTTCGTACGATGCGGAGGATATACTGGATGCCATTGCAACTGAAGAAAGGCGTAGCAAGCTTTTGAAAGATCCAACTAATAAGAAGCATATAGAAGACTTTAACAACCATCTTGAAACTGTTGTTAAGAAATTGAATCCCATCGTTGCACATTGATGTCCTTGGTTTGAAAGAAGATCATGGACATGGAGGGAGATTATTTCCAAGATTGCCTACAACTTCCTTGGTGGACAAATCTGAAGTATGCTTGAGGAAAGATGAAAAAAAGAAGATTCTCGACTTTTTGACTGCTGCTGAGGAGAATAGCAGGAAGGGGATCCCTGTGGTTGCTATAGTTGGATTCGGTGGGATTGGTAAAACAGCCCTTGCTCAGTTTCTGTACAATGATTCCAGGGTGAAGAAACATTTTAACTTAAGAGCATGGGCGTATGTTTCAGAAGAATTCAATGTTTTCAAGGTCACTAAGACAATTTATGAGTCTACCAGATTGTCTCATTCTAGTATTGAAGACTTAAATCTACTTCAGCTTACGCTGAAGAGGCAACTTCATCGAAGAAAATTCCTAATCGTCCTGGACGACGTTTGGGATTTGAGTTCAAGCCAATGGGATCTGTTGCTTCGGCCTTTGCTCTATGGGCTCCCTGGAAGTACGATAGCCAACGTGTGTGAGCTTGTTCATAAATTGGAGCCACTACCTGACGAGGTTTGCCTGTCATTATTTGAAAAACATGCTTTCAGAGGTGAAGAAGGAGACCCAATTTTTGAAAAAATCGGTCAGAAAATTGTGGGAAAATGCAAAGGCTTCCCTTTAGCTGCTAAAGCACTTGGTGTTATCTTGAGTTCCGAAGCAGAAGCACATGAATGGTACAAAGTTTTAAATAGTAAACTATGGGATCTACCAGACGACAGGAGTGACATTCTTCCAGCTTTAAGATTGAGCTATCATCATCTTCCTCCTCACCTAAAACGATGCTTTGCATACTGTTCAATATTTCCCAAGGGATACAAATTTCAAAAGAAGAAGTTGGTTCGACTTTGGATTGCAGAAGGTCTAGTGCAGCAGCCAAGGAGTGGAACAAGATTATCAGTGAAGGACATTGGTGAGCAGTACATTGAGGAGCTGATCTCACAAGGTCAATTTTTGAAAAATTAAGTCATACAAAGGGGTCATCTTTCATTATGCACGACCTTGTGAATGATTTAGCTCAACATGTAGCAGGGGAATTTTGTTTCAAGTTCGAAGACGACAGCTCACCACAAAACCCTGAAAGGGTTCGCCACTTATCATTAAGGGTGATGGAAGGCGACTCTGTTAAATTGGACACCTTCTATGGAAACAGCAAGGCTTTACGGACGTTCCTTCCACTCAGATCAAATGATGGTAGTAAGGTTTCTTTCAATGTTTCAATCTTTGAAAATTTGCTCCGGACGTCCAGTTTCCTGCGTGTATTATCATTATCATCTTATCATATAGCTAAGTTGCCTGATGCTTCCATCCGCAACTTTAAACACCTACGTTACTTGGATCTTTCCGGTGCTAAACTTGAAAGTTTTGATGGAGTATGTTCGTTGTATAATTTGGAGACGCTGAAGTTGTCACGCTGTAATCTTCCTAGTCGTTTACCAACAGACGTGCGGAATCTGAGTAAGTTGGAGCATCTTGACATCAAGGGGACACCTCTGGATCAGGAGTTGCCCGATTCAATTGGTGACTTAAGACAGCTAGGCTACTTGGACCTTTCTGGCACAAAGATTGCTTCTTTTCCCAATTCAATTGGCGGCTTAACACAGCTAGGCTACTTGGACCTTTCAAGCAAAAAGATAGCTTTTAATTTGCCTGAAAGTGTATGTTCCTTGTACAATTTGGAGACGCTATTGTTGTCACGCTGCGGTTGCCTCATTCAGTTGCCAACAAACATGGAAAATCTTACTAAACTGAAGCAACTTGACATCAAAGAGTCACCTATCCGAGAGATGCCACCAAATTTTGGTAGTTTGAAACTTCTGCAACTATTGTCTAATTTTGTTGTAGGCAACACTAGTAATGGATCAAGCTCAAGTATTAGTGAGGTTAAGAATCTTTCTCTTCTATCTGGTACCATTTCCTTTTCGCAGCTCCAAAAGGTCTCTCAAATAGAAGATGCTGCAGAGGCCAATTTGAAAGATAAGAAGTACATTCATGAGTTGATTTTCGAATGGAGTGATGTGGAACTGCTACTTGATCAAAATGGTGATGCACATGCACCAGCTGATGACCCTTGTAACAATAATGAAAGTACCGGAACAGTTGCAGTGATAATGGAGTAACGAACGTTTGCATGGAAGCAGCTGATCATCAAAATTGTATAGTGGAGACTCGAGAGAATGTAGCAGTTAATCCTCCTCCTGATGATAATATAGGAAATGCACAACATGCAACAAATGTACTTGACAATCTACAGCCTAGCGAGAATTTGGAGAAGCTGATGATTAAAAATTTTTGTGGTATTAATTTCCCAGGATGGTTGGGGAATGCTTCATTCTCAAAAATGAAGTTCCTAACTCTTGATAATTGCAAAACATGCAACTCGCTTCCTCGACTTGGGGAACTGCCCTCTCTCGAAAAACTCACTATTCTGGAGCTGGCTGGTGTAGAAAATGTGGAGCTTGCAGATTTCTGTGGGGACTGTGCTGTGGCATTTCCATCCCTGAAAATTCTACACTTCGAAGGGTTGCAAAATTGGAAACAATGGAACACAAGCTTTGCAAATGATGGATTCGACTCTTTCCCTTCCCTGGAAGAGCTTGTTATGATCCAATGTCCCCAATTGACTGGCACACTACCCAGCCGTCTCCCCTCTTTAAAAGTGCTTAACATAAACGGGTGTGACGAATTAAGATTTCTGCATCAAGGTACGAGAAATGCATACTCTCAACTCCAGCAAATATGTATACTAAGATGTAGGAAGCTCCAGGAATTGAATTCAGTAGATTCCTTGGAACAACTTCAATCTCTTGTTGTCCGTGAATGCCAATCTCTAGTACCCTTTTCGAGAACAACATTGGGATCTCTCCAGAATCTCCAAGATAAAGAACATTGATGAATCTCTGATTTGCGATTGAGGAGGTTAGTTTGCCATCACTGGAGTTCTGCTGAGATGTAACGCTAGCTAGCTACATTAGTTTTGAACATGAATGTGTGCTGTATACATTGTTTTTAGATTTTTGTTTGCAACTAAAATTTAATCAACCAACAAAATGTAATTTTACTTATCTTCCTACTTTCAATATAATTTTACTGGTTATCAGCGTGTCGCCACGCCAGCCAAGATATATCATCGGAAAGTAGACGAATTATTATAATAATAATAATAATTGGTGGTTGAAAAAGAAAATCCATAATTATTTATTCCACGGGGAGTGACTCAATAGATTATAAATGATGGATAAATATTACTCCAGGTGTTCCTATTTATAACTCATCACTACTTGTTCCTTTTTATTTGTCATCTTAAATTACCACCTTTTTATTTGTGATCTTACACTATCAAGAAAGCATTAATTACATATTTTTCAAATTTACCCTTCTTTAATTAAAAAAAGAAAATGAATATGTAGGTATAGATGAATATTTAATTAAGGGTGTTATGAGAAAATAGACTAAAATATGTATAAAATTTACGAAGTAACTAATTTTTAACTACTTTTCTTGGTTGAAGATGTTAGTTATCCATGACTTACAATAAGAAACAGAGGGAGTACGATGTTTGGTTTACAAAGGATAGTCTTAAATAAAATCCATGGAAAGTCAATTTTGAAATGTCAGACTAGATATTGAATTTCCTAATATAACATCTCTATACAAACAAAACAAAGACTTTTCAAAAGTTATTGTCCAAACAAGATTAAACACTACTTTTCTTTTAAGAAAACATATGAATTCTGAGCATGACTAGCAAACGCCGTTGCTCCACTGCCGGTTGCCATTGGCCACCACCAAACTTGGCCGAAAAAGTTCAAACAGCCACCAAATGACTCTTCTCCTGTCCAAACACAGATTCGGAACTGAAATAACCAAAATCTTAACCAATTGGTGAGTAGAAATACTATACCCGAGCCATAAAATACCCAACTTTTTTGATGCACGAAATAGAAGTGAAGCAAATATGAAAAGAGAGTTTTAGAGAGAGAAAAGAAATTGGGAAGTTTCCATATAATTTCTGCTTGGTTTACAACTGAAAGAAATTCAGCCTTTAAGCCGCAACCGCTATTGCTAATCTTTAAGGAATTACAACTGATTACTTGGAGAAATTTAAGTGTGCTTTAAAATATCTTTAACAGAAAATGGGCTAAGAAATGGGCTAAGTAAGGGTCCGTTTGGCCCAGCTTATTTAACAACTTATGTACTGAAAAAAGCTTAAGCTGGGTCAAACAAATCCAGAAGTGCTTTCCAGAAGTGCTTTTCAGTTGTTTTTGAACTAAAAGGTAGAAGCTCTAAATTGAAACTTTTTCCAGAAGCACTTTTTCAGAAGAGCCAAACGGGCCCTAAATGGGCTTGAATATAGTAGTCCAGGCGTGTATCAAAATACCCTCCCCATAAAACAATTCTTGTCTTCAAGAATTGAAGTCAAGATACTTTTGTTCCAGATCGAACAAGCATTCCCAAGTGGCATCTTCAGCAAAACTGTTACTTCAGAGGACCAACACTTCAGTCACAGCTCGACACTAACGTTTTACCATTCTTATATCCAAAATAGTTGTAGCCTCTCGAGCTATCAGACCTTGTGAATCAAGCACTGGTAATTGTGTTCTAGCAGTGGCACTACCAATGTGCTTTAAGTTGACTCACATGGAACACTGGTTGAATTCTTGAGCCACCAGGTAGAGCTAATTTATAGGCAACATTTCCCACTTTTTTCAACACATAATAGGGACCAAAATACCTTGCAGCTAATTTCATGTTTGGCCTGTGCAACACTGAAATCCTCCTGTAAGGTTGTAGTTTGAGATAGACTAAGTCCCCAACCTGGAAACTTCTGTCAGTTCTACGTTTGTCAGCCAACTGTTTCATCCTGTGTTGAGCCCTGTGCAAATGAAACTTGAGCACCTTTATAGTGCTATCTCTGGCCTGTAAACTTCTATTTACAGCATCCACTTGAGACTCGTCGGGCAAATATGGCATGTAAACTGGAGGATGCTGGCCATAGAGAATTTCAAAAGGAGTTGCCTTTGCTGAAGAGTGAAAATGTGTGCTGTACCATAACTCAGCTGTGGGAAGCCACTTAGACCACTCCGAAGGATTTTCACTTGAAAAACACCTTAAATATGTTTCCAAACTCCTGTTGGTAACCTCTGTTTGACCATCAGTCTGTGGGTGGTAAGAGGTGGACATGTGTAGCTTGGCTCTCAACATATTAAATAACTCTTTCCAAAATGAACTCAAGAACACTTGGTCTCGGTCGGAGACAATAGTTTCAGGCACACCATGCAGTTTATACACATTATCCATGAATGCTTGAGCCACCATTATAGTAGTATATGGGTGAGACAGACGAATAAAATGTGCATATTTACTCAAACGGTCAACAACTACCATGATGACATCCTTGCCATGAGATTTTGGAAGGCCAGAGATAAAATCCATGGAGATGTCAGCCCATACCTTAGTGGGAATTGGGAGAGGCTGCAACAATCCTGGGCTGGCCACATTCTCAGATTTATTTTGTTGGCAGACATTACACTCTCGCACAAATTGTCGAGTGTCCTTTTTGAGACCCTTCCAAAACACCACACTAGAGACTCTTCTGACAGTAGAATCCATACCTGAATGTCCTGCAGCTGGTGAACTATGGAAATAAGCTAAAATGTCAGATCTGAGTTTGGCATCGTTGCCATTTGCCTTTCCTTCTAAGTTGACCTTGGTGCCAAGTATATTTAGCATTAGGAGAGGAACCAGTGCTTGTCTTTTGTATCAATTTTATAACCACAGGGTCCTGTGTATAAGAATCTTTAATCCTGGTTGTCAAGTCTGTTTGCACGGCTGAAATAGCACATAGTTGAGCAACAGGCTGTCTAAAATGAGCATTAGTAGCTACATTAGTTTTTCCTTTCCTGTAAGTTAGTTCAAAATCATAGCCCATCATTTGAACTAACCACTTGTGTTGAGCTGGTGTCGTTGTGGATTGGTCAAAGAGATATTTCAAACTTTCATGATCAATTTTAATCAGAAAGTGTCGACCAATTAAGTAAGCTGACCACTTTTTTACTGCTGCCAAAATTGCCATCATTTCCTTCTCATATATAGAAAGTAACTGAGGTCTTGGGCAAGAGTTTTACTGAATAAGCTATTGGTCTACCTCATTGGGACAAAACAACACCAATTCCTGTACCCGAAGCATTAGATTCTATCACAAAAGTCTCTTGAGAGTTAGGCATGGCCAAGACAGGTGCAGAAACCATAGCTTTCTTGAGATTGTTGAAGGCCATAGTTGTTGCCACATTCCATGAGCAATAACAATGAGTGGCTGAGCAATGAGACCACAAGCCTTGATGAAACGCCTATAGTATCTTGTAAGACCAAGGAAGCCCCTCAATTTCTTAAGGTTCTTAGGTAGAGTCCACTGCATTATGCTCTTAATCTTGTATTCATCCATAGACACACCTTCCTGAGAGATGACATAGCCCAAATACTCCACTTTAGAAGTTGCAAAGTCACATTTGGAGAGCTTAACATATAATTGATGAGTAAGAAACAATTCAAAGATCTTTTAAAGATACTCTAAGTGAAAAGACCAATCCTTTGAATAGATGAGTATTATCATCGAAAAAGACAAGCACAAAATGTCTCAAATAGGGTTGAAAAATGATGTTCATAAGACTTTGGAAGGTGGAGGGAGCATTGGTCAATCCAAATAGCATCACCAAAAACTCAAAGTGGCCGTGATGAGTTTTGAAGGCTGTTTTATGAACATCCTTGTCGGCCATTCTAATCTGGTGGTATCCAGACCGTAAATCCAGCTTAGAAAACCATTGAGAACCAGTTAATTCATCCACGAGTTCTTCCACCAAAGGAATGGGAAATCTGTCCTTCAAGGTGAGATTATTTAGCTGCCTATAATCCATACAAAATCTCCAGGAACCATCCTTTTTCTGCACCAAAACAACTGGGGATGCAAAAGCACTATTGCTATCTCTTATTATCCCTGTAGATTTCAATTCACTGACCATTTTTCCAGAATATCCTTTTGGATAGTTGGATATCTATAAGGCCTGATTTTGACCACTTGAGACTCATCTTTTAAGGGAATTTGATGGTCATGGGATCTATGAGGTGGCAAAGCTGTAGGGATGTCAAAAACCTTGGCAAACTGTTTTAAGAGAGCCTGTAGATCATGAGGTAGGTGAGATACATTGGAAGAAATATCTTCCATAAGAAAACACTAAGGTGATGAAGTGCATACAAGCAATGTGTAAAGAGCCTTGTTGGAAAGAGGTGCTCTGGCAGCTTGTTTCTCAGTCATAAGCTGCACTTCCCCTGAAGTAAGCCCCTGCAGCTCATAATTGATATCTTTAATGGTGAATTTCATAAGTAATATAGTGAAATCCCACCATATAGGTCCCAAAGTGCGGAGCCACTACACTCCTAAAACCATGTCACACCTAAGGAGAGGAATAAGTAGCACGTCTGATGTTTGTGAAAGACCCTGAACTTCCCGTGATAAGTTCTTGCACAGTTCTCGACAAGAAAGGTTTTCACCATTAGCGACTGTGACAGACATGTGAACAATAGAGATTAGTTCTATTGTTGTGGCCTGATTGTTTTGGGTAAGTTAACATTGGTGTAGTAGGACTTTAGGTGACAAGAGGAGGCAATTTTGGTGGAAGTCTATAAGGTATGTGTGTAATTAGGGTTGCAGTGATTGGCATCAAAGGAGAGGAGCTTACATCATCAGTGGTGGGTAAAAGGAACTCAATGTGACGGGCATAGTTTATGGCCTGAGCAAGAGTTCTCGGATTATGAACCTGAACCTGTCTCGAAATCTCAGATTTCAGATTAGTAATAAAGATGCTAAGGGCTTGCTCATCATCACATTTGCACAAATTCAACAGTAGCATCAAAGTAATCATCAACAGTAGTAGTTTGTCTTAATGCTACTAATTAAGCAAATGGTTTTGAGTACTGATTACAGCCAAATCGTTCTCTCATGGCATTCAAATACATGAGCCAAGGAATCTCACCAGTGCTTTCCATAGATCACATATAATGAAGATGAAATTGAAGTGTACGACCATCCAGATGCAACATTATCGTTCGGATCTTACTCTTCTCCGGTGTGTTGTCAGCTTCAAAGAACTGCTGGATTTTCCCATGCCAACCAAAGAAATCAAATCCGTCAACATGAGGACATTCCAACTTGGTGTGCTTAGTGAAGGATCTGGTATAATGTTGGTCCTCATCGTCAGAGATCTTCTTCACTGAGTGTGGAGATTTGGCACTTGACTTAAATCTGATATCGGAATGTGACCTAGACAGAAGTTCCGATCGTTTGAGCGAAAGTTCAATGACTTTACGTAGATCTGCAGAGAGTGAGTTCACCGATGACTGTAGAGAAGCCACTGTCGATTGCAAAGAACTCACAGAGGATTCAATCTTACCAACAAGCTGCTCATATTTTTACTGCATCACAGCGAGTTCTTTTTTAATCCTTGTAGATACGCCGCCGTCTACCATTGCCGGAACCGGTGGCTCTGATACCAAAATGATGCACAAAATAGAAGTGAAGCAGATATGAAAAGAGAGTTTTAGAGAGAGAAAAGAAATTGGGAAGTTTCCATATAATTTCTGCTTGGTTTACAACTGAAAGGAATTCAGCCTTTAAGCCGCAACGGCTATTGCTAATCTTAAGGAATTACAACTGATTACTTGGAGAAATTTAAGTGTGCTTTAAAATATCTTTAACAGAAAATGGGCTAAGAAATGGGCTTGAATATAGTAGTCCAGGCATGTATCAGTTTTCCTCCACCTATTACAAACGCCCAAGCCCCAAAACCACTCTGTAACTCTTGCTTTCCCTTTCCGACCCTCAGATCCGACTTCGACCCCAGCAACATGCACCTAGAACTCTAGAATAGCCAACCGGAACTCCCTCCTTTCTAGCTTTTAAGTTTCGGTTTCTTTTGCTTGTCATTAATGTTTCATTTTATATTTATTTGAACGAGAATTATTTTATTGTCTTTGGGAGTTTCCTTTTTTCTTTTTCATAATAAATTTTAGCAAAGTGAGTGTAAGTCTACTAGCCTATCAAATAAGTACTCTAAACTTATAATTAATAAAATAGGCTGAATCAAAAATTATGAATTTTCTTCAAAAACTGCTCTTGTGAAGTCCTCTTTCAAATAGAATTTAACAATGCTGCATCAGAGCTGAATCATTACTGCATCAAAATTACTGATTGGACTTGGACTCCTTCTTTGGGCTTTCACAGTAATGAATTGGGTCTAAAAATATCAAATTTAGACTTCAAGGTATCTGGCTAGACAATTTGGGCTTCATGGACTCAAACAGACCTAATGGCTTACTGGGTCAAAATGAGACAAAATCAGTAGTTTCTCCAAAATGGCTCTAAATCTTCATCTTCTTAAAACATAGCTCCAAATGAGCCTAAAATAGCAAATATGAGAAATATAGGGGTAAAATGACACATATTACTACCAAAATAAGACAAAATCGCATAGACAATATAGAACAAATTAAGTCTTATCAATGTTTCATTTTCCTATTAATTTAGAAATCTATCTATATCTATCTATATCTATCTATACTATATATAAAGTACGAATAATGGTAAACTTTATATTTTTCGATTGTACCATTTTTTTAAAATATATTTCTAAATTTCCATTATTAAAAAATATTTTAATTATGACACTATTAAAATATAACTTTGTGTATTTTTACAACATATAATTTTATTTATAAAATTTCAATTTCTACCATACCATCTAGATTTTACCATTATTAAGATATTTTATTTAGAAAAATTCAAATTTTATTTTATTTAGAAAAATTCAATTTCTATAGTACCATCCTGATTTCTCCAGCAATCTTGCTAAAGAGGGCACCACGGTCTTGTTTCCTTCTAATGCATTTGATCCTATACCAACATGATTACTTAGGCTATGACCATCTACAAGAGTATTCCCACGAAATGAGATTTGAACTACTTAGCAAATTTATGAAATTTATCTGGAAGTATCAAATTGATGCAATTATATGTTTTAGTTAGGTATTAACTGTTATAAGGCTGCGTGAAGAATGATGATGTTGGGTTAAACCTAAATGTTAGGGAAGAGAATTAGGAGAAGATTCAAGAAAATTATATTTATTTGCTTATAAGGGATTTAAAACTTCTAACTTTGCACATTAATGAGGTGGCAATTTCTCATTCACTGATGTATAGGATTGATATATTGACCGTATATAAAATATAATCCAATAATTATTTGATGCAGAGTTTACAGACTCCATAAGCAGGTTTAAAAATTGACACATACTCATTTTCATAATTAATTATGTATTTAATATCCAAAAGTACTCTATAAAAAGCCACATGTCAACCTTATAACCCCGTTTGTGGAATCTGCTAAACTCCACTGTGTATGGAATAATTTGTCTAATATTTATAGGTTAAGTTTGATGTGCTTTAATCCCATGTAAACCACTCTGATAGTAAGCTAACATACCAATGAGGTATTATGACACTTAAACAATTTTATTAATACTTGGTTTGAAAACTTTATATATTAAGTAGATAAAAAAAAATCAAAATACCCTCTCAAAATTTTGAACCTTGACTTTATCTTTCAAGTATTAAACATTTTTTTTTTTACAAAGGGTATTGAGCACTTGACATCTGCAATGTCTAACTTGAACTAGCTCGAAAACTGTCTCTTCTCGTGAGAAGAGACCACTTCACTCTTATAACCTGCAGAATACAAGGAAAAGGAAGTTCTTATGCATGTAAAACATCTTCACTCTGAAACTATATATCTAGCTGAAAAAACCATTTTGCATAATATGATTGGTTAAGGAATATGCAGAAAACCATTTCAGTTTCTATTACTTCTTTTTGCGTATAGTTCAGTTCTGTAGATAATGGCTATGAAGGATGAATTTATCCCCAATAAGGTGAGATTCCATGAAGTGAAAATCATTTAAATTATAGGATAGACAATATATTAGTAATCATATAAGAGAAATTATATGATTGAACTCACTTGTATTAACTTCATCCCCCCCGAAGTGAACAAATTTAAATTTAAACATATTGCTGAAAACTGAAACAAAATTTCAAATGTCATTTGGAAAGGAAATTCAATCGTTTCTTCATAAAACAATGAATTGAGGAGAAAGTATGTGAACAGGTTATTGTGTGTGGTGCTTGGCTAAGGGCTTGTATATACTAACAATCTCTAGTTGTTCTAATTCTATAACCAATTAGCAGAATGAGCACAAAGCATGAATTAGATAATTAAGAATTGACCCACCAACTATATCAGATAAATCTGCATCTATTCTATATATTTATTTCTATTTTCTAATGTCATGTCCTGCTTCTTGTTAACCATACTTACTACACTCAATTATCAAACGCATTCAATATCTCAACTAGATTCTTTCTTATTAATTTAAAACAAAACTAAAACCAACCTCCTCAACTCAAAATTCAATCATTCGACTTAACCCGGAAATCGAAATGAGCATTAGTTAGACTTAAAAGAATAAGGCATTGAATTCGACTCTAGTCTTTCCTAAACAAATCTATATAGTGCTTCTTTCTATTTGCTGAAACCAAGTGATTGTGATTTTCACCACATCGCTTCCTAAATTAAATCCCTAAATAGCTTAATACAAATGCACATCCAAATTCAAATTCAAAATCAGCAATCTATGTGTATTTTTTCTACTAATTCCGACAGCAAAATAGCTCAACCATTTATATCCAAAACAGAATACTGTATGGTATGGCTTAAAACAAGAATCATGCACAATATATCTAATTTTTGCTACCCTAAACATATATCTAATAATTACAAGAAAATTATGCTATAGGTGTTTTACGGCCAAAGCTATATTTCAGTCATCAAACAATAGTAATTACAAGGAATCAGGTAAGAAAATGCAGCAACAATGTCCAAGTCCAAGGACGTATCTAGAAACCGTGTCAGAGTTAACTAGGCAGTCAGGAAGAAGACATTCCACCTTTCACAGAATCAATCAAGCCAAAGTTTCTGTTAGGTAGCAATTTCACTCTGCACATCATCACATGTCATCTGGTAATGCTATGCCCAAATTAGCTGCCATATGCCACGACTTAAGAGAGAAAGATGAGCTACATCTAAATCTACGAACCAACCAGATGCATGAGAGGGTAAAGTTATGACAACACAGAGAAGTGGTCAAGAATCAAGAGACACCAGGCACATAACCAAACAAGCTATATACAAATGCTGCTAAACCATCCACATCATATATGGAAAATGCTTGAAGATAACAGGATACCTAAAAGCATTATATCAGCTACGATTCTAAGAAATAAATAATGACCATAATAGTGAGAGCTGAGTGAAATAATCTTTACATTTGTGAAAAATATGACAAGTAGGATTTCGAATGAGAAGACACTAATCATTGTGTGCATCTATATTTTTTTTCCTCAATTTAATATCATTGGTGATTTACACTCTACGTAAGGTACATGTACCCACAAAGTGGGTAAAAAATGAATGAATTTGAATATATGTAGTAAGCATATCTTTGAAATGAAAATTATACGTACGAATGATGGTAGAGCCATCCTCTGAAAGCAAATGACAGCATTTCCATGGTTGCCAAGCATCATATACAGAGTGGTTGTCATCTAAGGCGATTTTGGTCATTAGCCAAAATGGAAACCAGATGACTTGAAGGAACTTGACAGATCAGGCAGCTTGAGAGTTGCAATAACCCCTGCAGCCAGGGCACAGAAGGAAGCCAAAATAAAGGCTGGTATATTCCCTCCACCAAATAGAGCATCCCATGGACCCGCTCCAAGTGAAATAATCATCTGAAGAAACCAAATAATCATTAGAAATCAATTTTAACTAGATTTGACTAAAACAGTCAAGCATAAAAGACCATATTCATGCATATACACTCAGTCATCAATAAAAGACCAGATTCATTGCTAGTATTATACAGAGATAAAGCAAAAACTCACTTTTTAGAAAGAGTGAAAGAAGCATTATCTAATAAATTGATATAATTCGAAAATACCTATTGCTATAAAATTGGAGGTAAACGATAAAATTCATCACCCAAAATAGAAGAAGCATTGTAGTAATGAAGAAATACAATAACGATGAAGAAATTGATCAATCACCCAATTGATGAAATTCAAGTAACGAAGAAGAGATGTAAAAAAAATCACAACAAACCCACTTCATAAACCCTAAAATAGAAATCGAATATTGACAAAAACATGTTGAGAAATGTACCATATTCCAAATTTCAAAAAAATTGGCTTCAAGAAACCCTAGAAGCGTAAATTCAAGAGAGTAAGTAACACTTGGAGAAGAAAGCATGCTGAAAAGAGACCCAATCGATTCTAAGGAAACAAAGAAGAAGAAAGCATACCATATCTGAGGGCGACAGCAGAGAACGAGCGAAGTGGGATTTTGGAAAACAAAAGAAGAATATGTGCAATTGTAGCCGGGAAAGAGAGTAAATCGAGGGTTTCTTGAAAGAAGAAGATAGGGAGGAAAACGATAGTGATGAGAGGAAGATGGATACTGGGCATGGATTTCGAAGAAGGGATTTTGGAGGTTGTATTTGAAAGGATTTTGAGAAGAAGGGGGAAAGAAATAAGTGAGGTATTTTGAGAAAAGATTGGGAAAATTTTAAAAGGAAAAAAAGACTTAGCTTACGCCTTATAGTGCGAAAACGATTTACTAAAAACACCTTTTTTTTTATATGGCGGCGTTTAAACGCCGTAGAGTATGGTAAATAAATTCCCTGATCGGAAAACGACGTCGTTTGGTTAAAATTGAATTAAATAAATTAACTTAACTATTACGGCCAAAATGTTGAGAAAACTTTGAAAGGCCATAACTTTGCCCTCGGTGGTCCGATCAGGGTGTTTTTTTTTTTTTGAAACCACCTAACTTCTCGAGGCGAACGCAATGGTAGGGCGCCTGGCCCAAGTTTTCGTCAAAAAAAGGCCATTTTCATACTTAATTTCTGAGTTTTTCCTTTTTTAAGGAGATTTGGAATTTTCGATCCACTCATTACCCTTACTAGTATATGTATTAATCATTTTCATTTTCAAAACACATTGTTCTTTCTATATACCCTATCATGATAAGAGACACCTAGGGAAAGCTAATATCTTGGTCTCTACCGTGAAGATATAATAAAATTATCTTAACAATTGTTATCACAAGGTTAAAAATAGATGGTTTGGTAGGAGTGGATAACATAGATATGTTTTTCTAGAGTTCGAGTGCTACCATTACCATTTTCATGTTCTTTTTTTTTAACTTTTTTAAACGTGGTAAATATATATAAATTTTGTATTTTATCCTATAAACAATGATTAGAAAATAATAGAATTTATTTTCACGCCCTATTTTATCCTAATAATAAGAGAATGTATTTATAATTGTCCTAACTTTCTCGGAGAAAAATTAAAGATGGCGGCGTCTTGGGGTTCAGACGCCACCATTTAGCGGTGTCTAAGGGTTCAGACGCCGCCATTTAGCGGCGTCTAAGGGTTCAGACGCCGCTATATTTTGGCCTTCATTTGCCTTTCTCGGAGAGAAATTAAAGATGGTGGCATCTTGGGGTTCATTCGCCTCCATTTAGCGGCGTCTGAGCCCAAGACGCCGCTATATTTTAGCCTTCTTTTTCACCCACTTTAACTTTCTCGGAGAAAAATTAAAGATAGCGGTGTGGTTCAGACGCCTCCATTTAGCGGCGTCTCGGGGTCCAGACACCGCTATATTTTAGCCTTTTTTTTTCACCCAATTTAACTTTCTCAGAGAAAAATTAAAGATGGCGACGTCTTGGGGTTCATACACCTCCATTTAGCGGCGTCTGGGCCCAAGACGCCGCTATATTTTAGGCTAATTTTTCACCCAATTTAACTTTCTCGGAGATAAATTAAAGATGGCGGCGTCTAGGGGTTCAGACGCCTCCATTTAGCGGCGTCTTGTGATTTCTCGGAGATAAATTAAAGATGGCGGCGTCTAGGGATTCAGACGCCTCCATTTAGCAGCGTCTTAATCCAAAGACGCCGCTATATTTTAGCCTTTTTTTTGCCCAATTTGCCTTTCTCGCAAAAATTAAAGATGATGGCGTTTGGTACGTCAGACGCCTCCATTTAGCGGCGTTTTGTTCCTCAGACGCCGCTATCTTCAATTTTTGTAAATAAAATAGCATAAACGCCCATATCTTAGCGTTTTTTTGTAGTGATGGCTTGAGAAAATATTTGCAAAACACATTCTCCAAATGTCTTTGCCAATTTTGAGACTTTGAAAGAATTGAACCAAAACTAGGTTCAAAGGACTTTTTTTTTGTGACTGAATTTGACAATTTGAATCAAGCTGCCTATGTACCCTCAAATGTGAAGGATCAAGTCATTTACGTAGTCCTTTTTTTTGTGCTCTAAGTTTTGCCTAAGCCGTCCTTTGCAGGATTTTCAACTTAGCGAGGCTTTTCTTTCTTTTTCCTTTTCTTTTTCTTTTTTTTTTTTGCTCTAACTTTTCCTAAGCTTCCCTTTACAGGATTTTCAACTTAGCGAGCTTTTTTTTCTTTTCTATTTTTTTTGGTGTGCAGTTTAGGCTCGTGCTTAGGAGCGAGTATTGCCCCAATTGGCTTGCTTGACATCATCATTTGAAGTTGACTTGGCATGTATTTTCACAGGATCAAAAGATCCAAATTAAATACTTGGAATTGGAATTCCCATGAAAAAATTTGATGTTGCGGCTTCATCGTCAAACTCAATCATTCCTTCTTTGTGAAGCTCCATGATTTTGTCTTTGAGAATGAAACACTTTTCCATTGGATGACTGATTAAACGATGAAACTTGCAATAGTTTGGATCATTCACCTTATCAGCTTCTTTAGGCTGTTTCATTTCAGGCAATTGAATAAGATCAAATTTCAAAAGTTCTTCCAACATCTTTGGGACATCAGAATCAAGGAATGGATATTCCTTTTCTCGCTTTTCCTTCAAAGAAATTTTGATTTTCTCTTGAGAGGATTTGGATTTCACCTTTTTGGAGTCATTGGCTTTCTTGAAAGGCTTTATCCTTACTGCCATAAACTGCTTGCTTTCAACTTCTTTGGTAACAAATTTGCCCCCTTTGTGTTCTGTTGGTTCTCGAACAGGCGGCTCTTGATACCAACTGGAATGCTAAGCTTCATATTATGTGCTCGAGTTGCCAATTCTTCAAAAGTTTTTGGCTTAATGCCTTGAAGAATATAGCTCAAGGTCCAGTTCATACCTTGGATGCACATATCCAGTGCAGAAGTTTCAGATAATTTTTCTTTACAATTGAGGCTGAGATTTTTCCACCTATTTATGTAGTTAATCACAACTTCATCTTTGCATTGGCATGTACTTGTGAGTTCAATCAAACTGACAATACGCCGAGTGCTATAGAATCGATTTAGGAATTCATGCTCAAGTTGCTCTCAATTGTCAATCGACCCAGGTTCGAGATCTGTGTACCAATCAAAAACATTGCCCTTCAAAGAATGAACAAATTGCTTGACCATAAGGTCTCCATAAGTGCCGGCATTGTTGCATGTTTCCACAAAGTGGGTGACATGTTGTCTTGGGTTTCCTTTGCCATCAAACTGTTTAAACTTTGTTGGTTGGTAGTTGTCAGGCATCTTCATGCAATCAATCCTTTGGAAATAAGGTTTTGCATAAGTGTAGGAAAGAGGAGCAATGTTTTCAGCTTGATCTTTGATTGCCTCTTTGATGAGCTCCTTGATTTGATTAGAAGAAATACTTTGAAGATCTTCCGCAACAATTTTGGTGGAATTTTCACCAAATTCTTGAACATTTTGTTATCAACTTGTTGGAGAATTTGAGGCTTGTCTTTGCCTTTATTTTCAGCAACTTTCATCATTAGAAAGGAAATTTGTTCATCCTTTTCTTTGATGTTGTTGGCTAGTGATTCCACACCTTTAGCGAGGGATGCAACTTGTTCCTCCAACGAAGCCATCAAAATTTTTTGATGTTTTGAATTTTTAGGAAAAGAGATGAGAGGCAAAGATTATCCCACTAGGTGTGCCAAAATGAGAGACTCGAATGTGTTGGTGAAGATCGGAATAATGATTTCTTAAACTTTGGTGAAGATCAGAATAAGAACATCTGAAAATATTTCAGAGCTTTTCTACTTCAGAGCTTTTTTGCTTTCTGAATTGTGTGTTGAAAATGACTTAGGAGCTTGGTATTTATAGTGGGGATGGAGAGTTTCAAGATAACTTAATTTCTCTTTGTTATTTATCTCTAAATAATTAATTTTAATTAGATATATATAAGATGACACAATAGTGAATTCTGATTGGTTAATGCTTGAAACCTTGAGATTTGATTGACCAGATGATGCAATTTATTTACCAATTATCTCAATTTGATTAGAGATAAAAGGTGATGACTCACAACTTAATTTTGATTGGTCAAACCATTAAACATTGAAATTTAATTGGTTAGACCATGTGTCATATTTATCTACCATTTTTTCTTAGAAAATATCCAATAAATTTAAGGATAAATTCTCAAAATAAATTTGTAGAAAATTTCTGTTTGGCCGAAATTTCTTGCTCCACAAATGCCCCCTCAAGACTTGTTTACGTACACGATTTGAAGTGTAGCAAGTAGGCAAGTCTTGAACCTTGATATGCTTTCATTGTTAAATTTGCTTACACCTTTGCATGTTATACTTTGAGATCATCCTTGGTGATTTTGTTTGCAACTTTGCATGGCTTGAGAAAATATTTGCAAAACACTTTCTCCAAATGTCTTTGCCAATTTTGAGACTTTGAAAGAATTGAACCAAAACTAGGTTCAAAGGATTTTTTTTTTTGGTGACTGAACTTGACAATTTGAATCAAGTTGCCTACGTACCCTCAAATGTGAAGGATCAAGTCATTTACGTAGTTCATTTTTTTTTTTTGGTGCTATAAGTTTTGCCTAAGCCGTCCTTTGCAGGATTTTCAACTTAGCGAGACTCTTTTTTTTGCTCTAACTTTTGCCTAAGCTGTCCTTTGCAGGATTTTCAACTTAGCGAGAATTTTCTTTCTTTTTCTTTTTCTTTTTCTTTTTTTGCTCTAACTTTTCCTAAGCTTTTCTTTACAGGATTTTCAACTTAGCCAGCTTTTTTTTTCATTTTTTTTTTTTTGGTGTGCAGTTTAGGCTCGTGCTTAGGAGTGAGTATTGCCCCAATTGGCTTGCTTGACATCATCATTTGAAGTTGACTTGGCATGTATTTTCACAAGATCAAAAGATCCAAATTTCATACTTGGAATTGGAATTCCCATGACAAAATTTGATGTTGCGGCTTCATTGTCAAACTCAATCATTCCTTCTTTGTGAAGCTCCATGATTTTGTCTTTGAGAGTGAAACACTTTTCCACTGGATGACTGATTAAATGATGAAACTTGCAATAGTTTGGATCATTCACCTTATCAGCTTCTTCAGGCTGTTTCATTTCAGGCAATTGAATAAGATCAAATTTCAAAAGTTCTTCCTACATCTTTGGGACATCAGAATCAAGGAATGGATATTCCTTTTCTAACTTTTCCTTCAAAGAAATTTTGATTTTCTCTTGGGAGGATTTGGATTTCACCTTTTTGGAGTCATTGGCTTTCTTGAAAGGCTTTATGCTTACTGCCATAAACTGCTTGCTTTCAACTTCATTGGTCACAAATTTGCCCCCTTTGTGTTCTGTTGGTTCTTGAACAGGCGGCTCTTGATACCAACTGGAATGCTAAGCTTCATATCATGTGCTCGAGTTGCCAATTCTTCAAAAGTTTTTGGCTTAATGCCTTAAAGAATATAGCGTAGGGTCCAGTTCATACCTTGGATGCACATATCCATTGCAGAAGTTTCAGATAATTTTTCTTTGCAATTGAGGCTGAGATTTCTCCACCTATTTATGTAGTTAATCACAGCTTCATCTTTGCATTGGCATGTACTTGTGAGTTCAATCAAACTGACAATACGCCGAGTGCTATAGAATCGATTTAGGAATTCATGCTCAAGTTGCTCCCAATTGTCAATCGACCCAGGTTCGAGATCTGCGTACCAATCAAAAGCATTGCCCTTCAAAGAATGAACAAATTGCTTGACCATAAGGTCTCCATAAGTGCCAGCATTGTTGCATGTTTCCACAAAGTGGGCGACATGTTGTCTTGGGTTTCCTTTGCCATCAAACTGTTGAAACTTTGGTGCTTGATAGTTGTCAGGCATCTTCATGCAATCAATCCTTTGGGAATAAGGCTTTGCATAAGTGTAGGAAAGAGGAGCAATGTTTTCAGCTTAATCTTTGATTGCCTCTTTGATGAGCTCCTTGATTTGATTAGAAGAAATACTTTGAAGATCTTCTATTTGGTGGAATTTTCACCAAATTCTTGAACATTTTTATTGTGATCAACTTGTTGGAGAATTTGAGGCCTGTCTTTGCCTTTATTTTCAGCAACTTTCATCATTAGAAAGGAAATTTGTTCATCCTTTTCTTTGATGTTGTTGGCTAGTGATTCCACACCTTTAGCGAGGGATGCAACTTGTTCCTCCAACGAAGCCATCAAAATTTTTTGATGATTTGAATTTTCAGGAAAAGAGATGAGAGGCAAAGATTATCCCACTGGGTATTCCAAAATTTGTAACACACAAAAGTCTAAAAATATGACAAGAAAGATTGGAGCCAAATAATAATTTTATTTATTGATGAATGCAGGTACAATCTTTAGAAATTCTAATAATAAGAAATTATCCTCTGATTCTTCTCCTTTGCAAAATTCTGCTTCAAGATTTGCTTCAAGAGTCAAATGACTTGATCTTGAACTTGATGATCATTTAAGAGTTTGATTTGATTTGATTTGATTCAAAGGGTCGAATGATTTGGTCTTGAATTGATAATTTAATTCAAGGGTTTCGATAACTTGTTCTTGAATTGATAATTTAATCCAAGGGTCTCGATGACTCAATCTTGAATTGATAATTTAATTCAAGGGTCTCGATGACTCAGTCTTGAACAAACGAAAATAATCTCCTCCGAATGTGTTGGTGAAGATCGAAATAATGATTTCTTAAGCTTTGGCCGGGAGACCAAGGGCCGAACGCTTGAAGAAATACAAGCATCAATGAATCCAGTTTCTGTCAAAATTTACAAATGGCTTCATCATTCTTTAATTCCATGATTATGCCAGAAATTGAGAAAATTCATGTGCAAATAGAATGGTACAAGGCATTTAGCTAACCAGCTGAACCTAACCAGAACCTAATTACCCACCAATAATAACTTGTAGTTTCTTCTTAATTAATGACTTTAATGAAAAGCTAAGACAAGAAAATAGGATAACACAAAAATGTAAGCCATATTTTAGAATGTTGGAAGTCGTTTTTAAGCTTGAATTGACAAATCTCCATCATCAACATGTCTTTATGCTAACATGGATTGTCAATTTGTTTTGCAGTACCCTGTTTGTTTGTTGGATCTGATTCTTCCTCTTTAGCATTCTTAATGGTCTGATTTATTGCTTGACAAAAAAGCTTGTCTATCTATATCCATTTCCAAGGAAATTGAAGGGAATTGAGTTCTATTCCTTTTCTTGTTAATGAATATTGAACTGACATTGAATTGAAACACCTTCCAATCATTATATCAAACTCATAGCTCATCATCTGCAATAACCACTTGTGTTGAGCAGGAGTTGTCGTGGACTGGTCCAGTAAGAATTTGAGACTCTCATGATCAGTTTTTATGTAAAATTTCCTACCAAGGAGGTAAGTAGACCACTTAATCACAGTTACGAGTATGGCCAACATTTCCTTCTCGTAAATGGATAGAAGTTGGTGTCTTGGACTAAGAGCCTTGCTAAAGAAAGCAATAGGTTTGTTCTTCTGACTCAATACAGCCCCTATGCCAGTGTGATCAGACCAAAATTATGCATCTTTTTATGGTCATTTTCCTATGCTTTTTGGGTATCTTATGCTTGATTATGCCTTATATTTGGTATATTTGTGTTTATAGGTGTTAAAGTGAAGAAAAGTGCAAAATCACCAATTTTGTACCTTTTTGGATGATTATTTACACAAATATTTTCCAAGGACAATTTGGATGAAGAGTGGAGCCAATATGATCGTGATTGACGAGCTTGAAGAGTCAATTTTATCATTATAAGATTGATTTTCAAGAGTTTGAAGCAAATGAGCAAAGTTGAATTTCAGGGCAAGAAGACATGTCAAGAGGCGTCGTAGCACTGGAGCACATGGGACGCGAGGCAAACCACATGGGGCGCCAAGCATGCCGTATGGGCGCCCAGGGGGAGTCGGGGCCGGCCATGCGCGCGTGCCAGACAGCCATCATGTGTCACTTCTCTTTGAAGCTTCTCCAATTGTTTCCAGATTTGGCAACCCTTCTGTATTTTGACCATAACTTTTGATCTAGAGCTCCAAATGAGGCAAATGAGTAGCTGTTGGAAAGCTAACTCCAAGATCTACAACTTTCGTGTTTTGGTTGAAGCCCAGTTTTGCCGTTTCCATGGACGAAAATGCCTCTGAAGTCATCGGGCAGAAACTGTCCTAGGCCTATCTTACTGGTTTGACCAATTTGAGCCCAAATTCCTATTTGGATTAGCTTGAAGACTTGGAGAGCAGCCAGCACGTTGTAGACACCCATTTCTAAATTTGCAAGAGGGTTTAATTTCAATTCACTCCATTTTTAGTTAAATTCCTCTTATTTTTGCTTTTTAAGAGCTTATTCCTTTAAAGCTTGGGCAATTACCTTATGTCATCTAATTAAATAAATATGGAGTTAGTTGGAACTTATAGTCCGACTAACTTTATGTCAAATTAATTAGAAGACTCAAATATGAATTAAGCTTCAAAGTAATAAGGCTCGAAATTCCATCTTCATTTGTCATTTTACATAAATAAATATATGAAAAAGATTTTCATTTCATTTTGTCAGAAAGAGAGTCCACATCTTTTTACAAGCACCTAAGTTTCTACATTCAATTCTACATTTTTGTCATACAAAAACAAAGAGAAAGTCATTTACATTGACATTTTTCTTTACAAATACATAAGAGGAATTGCCAAATTAATTTTTTTTCCCCGACCCGTGTCTCTTGGTGCCCCACAAGTTTGATTCTAGACTGCCACATGCTATAACCATGCACAAGTGCCCAGCTTTGCTAACCGTCACCACCCTTTAGTTGATTCCACAAGTTCACAAGCTTGCAAAGGCCATTGCTCTTATTCCAATATTGCCTCCAGCATGCACAAGAAGCAACAATATCAGCCCAATTCTCATTGTTCAAAGATGCGACCTGCAAAGAAAAATCAGATTAAGATCAGCTGACTATCACCATCATATTGCCATGTCATAGAGGCACCTTCGAATTCAAGATGAAGACCACCAATTCATTGCCTTATATTTCATTCTTTAGTCAATTGCAAACGCCTCAATGTTGAAGAAGCAAGTCAAGCAAGTTTCAAAAGAAAGGGCAACATAAAAGAGTTCAACACAGCTTGTAAATTAAAAGGGGTCCAAGACAGACAGAGCACTCACCTCACAGCAATAGCAACTGCTGCGAGCATTACAACAGTGGCCCAAAGGCAGGGCAGATTTTGCAAGGGAATTTAACAGTTGATAGAGACAAAGAAAGGCATAACAGATGGATCAAAAGAGAACTTCATAGCAATAGCAGGGCAACTAGCAGGAAGGTTCAAAGATTTCAGCAGACTCAAAACCAATTGAGGAGCAATGGTTCATCACAAGCATGAAAGAACAATGATTTAATACAAGCAGTTCAAGACAGTTTTCCAAAAGCTTTTTTGTGACTCAAGGTAGTCCTAAAGTGATTTCCATTAGACACAGTTGTATTCCCAATAATCACATCACATTCAAAATATCAGCAAGGCACAAGAATCATGCACCAAAAGCAAGAGCAAACATCAACCAAGCATTCATCAGTTATGGCAGAGAGAGAAATGCATTAGTGAGACAAAAATTGGAACAAATTCAAACAAAACAGAGAGAGAGAGAGAGAGTTTCCTGCCTGTCAATAAGGACAAAATAGAGAATTTGCAATGCCAGCAAGGACATCCTTTACACGCCTAGCAACAAGAGTCGCCTGTAAGGAAGAAGATCCACACGTGAGAAAGGAATTTGAGGAAGAGACAAAGGCAGGGTATATTCAGTCTCACCCACTGATTTACACACACTGTCAGCACATAATCCATAAGAGACAAATTGGTTAAAATGGGGAATGAACAACCAATTAGTAAGTGGAGGAGAGACCGTGGGATCGAAGAAAAAGGGTTATACACGAACAAGATTAAAAGGGTTTTTCACTATATATATCACTTTTTTCTACCAGAGTAAAGGGGGGATGGAGAGGCACAATTTGCTGGCGAGATTTAGGGTTCTTAGTAGCTAAAGTCTAGGGATTTAGTTTTGCAGCAAACAAACTGAAATTAATTAGGAAAAATTGAAATCAGTAGAAAGGGAATACCTTTTAGCTTCTTTGGGGTCTTGAGTCGCCGGGAGTGGCTCTCTTTCCATCGATTTCTCTTGGATTCCTCTTTCGAGGGCTCTTTTTCTTCGTTGCAGCTAGGGTTAGGATTGAAGGGTTTGAAGCTTGTGCTTTTCAAAGAAAGTTTGGGGATTCAAAGTCTATGGGTTCGGTTTTGAGGAACTTCGATAGGTTCTAACTTTAGTTTTAACAAATGGCTTGAGGGGTTTTGTTGGTGAAGCAATGGAAAGCCAAGCATCGGAGTTTGAAGTGGTTTCCCGGTGTCGCTCGCCGAAAATAGCAGAGTCAAGTTTTGGGTTTTAGGTTCTAGCTTTCGGTAGTGATTTGATGGTTTGGTGGCTGATATCAGTGAAAGCAAGGAGAAAAGGAGCGGACTTTGGTGAATCGGGGCTAGTTGGCGGTGGAATCGACGGCAGTAATGGCTGACCAGGGGAGGCGGCGCTGCAAGGAAGAAGAGGTATCGGGGTAAGGAGAAAGAAAAGGAGGAAGGAAGGATGAGAAACAAAAAGAAAAAGAAAAGAAAAAAGATGATACGGTGCCGTTTATCCACTTGACCCACTGAGGGTCATCTTCAAGTTGGGTATCCTCTTAACTTGGATTTTTGATTTCTTATATATATTGGGCTTTTATTCATGTATTTGGGCTTAGTTTAGTTTAAGGTTTAGTTTCATTATCAATTTAGTAGATTAGTTTATTTAATTCTCTAACAAAAGAATAAATTTAAGTTGGTGAATTAGATTCAACTTTCAAGATAATCAAAAAATCAAATTAAAAAGACGGGTTCGGCTCCCCTCCAATACTAATCCCATCCAATGATTTCTAATACCCCTCTGGATTAATGACACCTATTTAAAATAAATTCAATGGCTAAGATTAAAATTAAAATCCTAACCCTCTTTTGCTGTTAAATTCACGTCTCTCACACCGTTTCCACTTCCTTCCTCCGTTTGCTAACATAACGTTTTTTTCCTCTCCTTCTTCCTCTTTCATTGTCCTATCTGGTTCGATTTCTTCTTTCAGGATTACCTGGTTTCAAGATCAGGAGAGTAAACAGACGACTCAGATTCTGCTAGACGATTCTCGCGCCCCCTTAATCGCAATAGGGGCGATTGGCTGTGGTATGACAGGTTATTTGTGAAGTTGATGATTTCTTCCTTACTATTACCCGGGAACAAGAACTGGACTGGACTGATTTCCCTCAGAAACGACCTGCCAAAAGAAATTCATCCACAAATTCAACGAACGACAGGAAAAACGACATGCCAAAATAAATAGATGGGAGATGGCTAGTGTTTTCTTCTCCTTCTTCGTTATCTATTGTATCCTTCTCCCTCTGTTCTCCCTCAGGTATTTTTGTTTAACAAATCCTTCTCCCTCTGTTCTCCCCCTCAGGGATTTTTGCTTCACAAATTTATGAAATTAATAACTCTCCATTCTTTATGCAGAATTGCATATATGGTCGTAGCTTAATTCTTCTGGAAAAAAGCTTAACATAAAAACAGAAAAAAAATACACTATAAATTAACATAAACATGAGGCCTCCACCAAGAGATCCAATTGAAATAGAAAGCACTGGAAAACATATGTATCAATATTTATTAAAGATAGAAAAAAATACATCATCCACCCAAAGTAACCTACAAATTTCCAGTACGAGTACAACTCATTCTATGCAAACTAAAGTGCTTGAGAAGTAATCACTTTTCCAATCATCCAAACCACATTAGAGCTTGCTCATTGTACCCATCCAAAGAATGATCCTCTTTCTCTTGTAGAGAACTTGTAATATTCTCGATCCTAAATTCAACATTTGCACCAGTATTCCTATCTGGAGAATTTTCCTATATAATTTCAATTATTCAAACAAATAATCAAATAATATTAAATTAGTAATGAAACATGAATAAAGACCATATATAAATAACAAATGAATCATAAAAGATTTTATAATCACCTGCATTCCATCATCTCACAAATGAGAAGTGGGGTTAGGACTCACTAACATTTGGGTAGAGTTTTCACATTCTAGTGGCTTCTCAGGATCCTTCCTTTTCCTGGCAGGCTTGTTCAAATCCTTTTTCTTTGTAGGCTTCTCCAAACCTTTCTTCTTTGAAGTCTTTTCAAGACAACCCTTTAAGCGACGAGTACCCTTTATGTGCGCTCTGTTTCTTCTTCAATCCCTTAGCCTTTATGGCCTTAGTGTTGCTTGGATTAATTTCCTCTACTTCAATATTGGTACACGTTGCACTCTCACCACAAGCTTGACCAAGGGATGTTTCTTTTAACTTTACCATGAGTTCATTAGCATATTTGGCAGCCAATTTAGAACCAACTTCAGACTCACAAGCCATGGTTGCAATTCTAACAAATGTAGAACATAAAATTCTATATCTACAGCAAACCTTCAACTTTGGATTTTCTTCTTGTTCACCCTTATCAATATCCATAAAACCTTCTCCCATTGGATCTTTTGTCCACCTTTTCAAAATATATTTACTAGGAATTTCTTCTTTCACATTCATTAAATCAAGGATTTTCAAGATGTGGCTGCAAAGTATTCCTTGAAATTCAAAATTCTTACAACTACATGAAACCTCCATACTTGTTGGGTTTGCAATGACTTCATGATCTCGTTCCTGCTCAACTGCTTTAACTTTATATACCTGGTTTAATCCTTCTTTTTTACATTCTACAACCACTATGATTAAGGATTTCACCCATTCATCTTGGAACTTGTCAAACATACTTGATGTGTACACATCCCTTGCATGCCTCAACAAAGGTATGTCAACTTTTAGATTAGGTAACCTCTGAGTCATATCAAATATTGCATCCAATTCATTATGACGTTTATCCATAAGGGCATTTTCATAATGTTTAAAGAACCTTACCACATCCAAAGTAACACAGAGGTGCGTTTTCAAGTCCTTATTGAAGCTCTCACTCAATTGTGTGGTCCTCAATCCGGCTGAAAATGTATTTCTTCCATATGCCATCGACCATTTCTCTCTCACTGCAAAGGTACCTGCAAACATGAATATTTTATCTGTATAAGGCATAAGCCACCTAAAATGACAGGGAGGGGATAATAATATCAAATAGTTAAAGCAAGTTGTACCGTTTAGCCATCTATTTTCTCGAAGCCCATATGTCTCAAGCATAGTCTCCCAAGCCTTCAGAAATTCTTGTTCTATTTTCATACTCATATATGAGTTTGTTGAAATCATAACCAAAAGAATCTGAACTCTTATATAAATGGTTAAGGTGCTTATGGGCATTATTCCCTAAATGGTACACACATAGTCGATGATATGACTCAGGCATCACCACTGCAATTGCTTTACTCATTCCAGGATCTTGATCTGTCAAAATCGTCTTTGGCCTCTTTTCAGACATAGATCTAAGAAATGTCCTAAACAACCATTCAAACGAATCACTTGTTTCATCATACAATAAAGCAGCACCAAAAATCACCATTCTTCTATGATTATTCATTCCAACAAAAATAGCAAAAGGCCTATATTCTTTATTAGTTTGATATGTTGTATCAAACGATACTACATCACCAAACAGATCGTAGTCTGCAATCATCTTTGAATCAGTCCAAAATATATTGGTAATCAAATCATCAACATCCAACTGTATAGAAAAGAAAAATGAAGGATCTTCAAGCTTTTTTTTCTCAAAATAATCTAACAAGCTACCTGCTTCTCCTTGCATCAAGGACCTCTTGCGCTTGGTGCGTAAATAATTCTTCTGGTCACTTAAAGTGAATCCCAAGCTCTCCCGACCGCCTGATTCTCGAGAAATCATTTCAAATGCGAGTTTTGGAGGTAAACCAGAGTCATCAGCCAAGTCCAACACATATGATTGAGGTTCTGTTATTTTCCTTTGCGAGGGCAACATATGAGCACATGGTTTGGGAGCAAGGGGATGATTATGATTTTCTTCAAAATCAGTAATTTGATATTTACCATTGGACTGACGACGGATGATAATGTGAGCCAAGCAATCTGTTCTAGTCTCTTTTCGTTGAGTTTTCACCAAAACATCTTGCTTTTTAACTTCACGATGACCTTCTTTGTAACATGTGAACTTCCTTGATGTTACATAACCAAGTTTCTTGTTCCTATTGACATACTCCTTCCGAATACTAAAACCAATCTCTCTAGCATATGAATTGTAGTATTCATAAGCCTCAACTTCAGAATTGAATTCCATCCCAAGATTGATTGGATTGAAATGCATAGGTGGAAGATGGTCAACTTGAGATACATCAAAAACCGTTTCATTTGTTGAACTAGGCAACTCAATGCTCTTGATATCCATAACCTTATCATAAAGAAAGAAAAAAAAACTCAGAGTCAGGTAAGCTAATTTTTCTTGGGATAAATTGAAACATTAATCACAAATAGCTTAAACTCCCATTAATCCAATAGACAAAATATCAGGCCCCTTATCAATACTAGACTTAGCAAGAGAATTAGCAATCCCATTCATCAATCTATAAACATGAACCACCAAACAAACTCTAATGCATGATGTTAGCGATAAAAAAAATTAAATAAAACTTGCACACCCAAAGGAAATTAAACAGGGTCTCGTAAAACCCAAACACTTTATAAGCAAGATTATCTAATTTTCTAACAAAATTCTATTGAAAAATTCAATTTTTTATTAATTATCATCACTTTTGCTGGCATCATACCAACCATGGATTAACAACAAAAGATTTCATACCTGGATTTCCAAACTTTGTAGGTGATTCTAAACTGTGGTAATACTCCTCTGGTTGAATATGATAACTTGAAGCAAAGTTGTGCCAATGAAAAGATAAAAAGAAAGTTAACAAAAATTTGTATTAGTTGATAATTTTTACAGGCGTTCATCCAAGATAAAGCTTGGATAAAAAGGAAAAGAATATCATGACCTGATTTTCTGAGGAACTCTTCATTGTAGAGAGCTAAAATTTAGGGATTTTTAATAATCTTCTCCTTTTTTTGGCGCTGGGTTTTGGTGCTAAATCGTTTTTTCTTTTTTCCTTTGGGTATTAATCGTTGATGAAGGAAGGAGAGGTAACAGAGCAAACGGAAGGAGGAAGGGGAAACGGTGTGAGAGACATGAATTTAACAGCAAAAGAGGGTTAGGATTTTAATTTTAATCTTAGCCATTGAATTTATTTTAAATAGGTGTCATTAATCCAGAGGGGTATTGGAAATCATTGGATGGGACTAGTATTGGAGGGGAGCCGAACCCTAAAAAGACAGACTAGGGCATTTGCATTCATCTTTATTTTTTATAAATTATTGCAAGTTACTATGTTCATTTGAGATCAATTAAAGTGACTCTCGTGATGGGAAAGGCGGGCGGCTCATTCATGCGTATCTAAGTTTGCTCGCCTTCTCCCGGAGGCTTGGAAATGTCCAGAGACCGTTTACCATTTATTGGGAGGCGATCAAAGGCGTTCCTCGTATAATTAATGGGTAATTAAAATTGAAATCAGATTTTCATGCATCACGTGCACCCATGCATTTCAAGACTAAATCCAGTGATTAATCAAAGATTAAAATTTAAAAGAGATCAAGATCAAGATTTAGGAAGTAAGAAAAGGTGAATCAGTACTAAGAAACTTAATTCAGGGTAATTAAGTAAGTCAGTGAATAACTTAATTCAGGGTAATTAAGTAAGTAAGTTAGTAACTTGATTCAAGGTAATTAAGTAAGTAATATGTAAATTAATTCAGGGTAATTAAGTGAATAAGTAGCTTAATTCAGGGTGATTATGTAAGTAAGTAATATGTAACTTAATTCAGGGTAATTAAGTGAATAAGTTGCTTAATTCAGGGTAATTAAGTAAGTTAGTAAGTCAGTAACTTAATTCAGGGTAATTAAGTTTAGTAAGGAGCAGAGATTATGAAAATAAAATGGTTTAATTCAGGGTAATTGAGTCAGTTAAGAATCAAAGAAAGATAATCAGTAATAAGGGCTTAATTCAGGGTAATTGATTCAGTTAAAAACAAAAAGAGAATTAGTTGTTCACAAAAAAAAAAAGAGAAAGAATAAAAACCTTTTCGAAAATTAAAAAAGAGTTTGTGCTTGCATTTGTTCTCTTTGTTTTTTCGAAAGACAAAAAAATCAATTAATCAAAAAGAGTCCTTTTTCTCAAAGTTTTCAAAAGAAGGGAGAGTTCCCACTAGTTTTAGTTTCTAGTTTAGTGGCCGGAAGGGAGAGTTCCCATCTAGTTTCTTTTACAAAATGGGAAGGTTCCTGTCAAACTGTTTTCCATAAAAAAAAAAGAGTCGTTTTAAACGTAAGTTTTAAAGAAAATCCTCTCATGAGGAGCCCAAAAAGAGAACAAAATAGAAAATGGGAAAGTTCCCAACATTTCTATTTCAAAAATCCAAAACCCATTTTTGCTTGCTTATTTTGCTTAAATTTAAAGATTAATAAAAGAGTTTAAGGGCATGAAAAAGTTTAAGAATATAGACAACCGATAATAGAAACCCACAGTAGTTCTGAACTAGTCAGTGCCGTCTTTTGACGGGCGTCATGGGGGTGCTAATCCTTCCCCACGCGTACCCGACTCCCGGACCATAGAATCTGTGGTTACGTAGACCTTATTAGGTTTAGTGTTACCTTTGCCGAGCATAGGTTAATATTAGACTTAATAATTGGATAGGTGGCTAATCACACCTAGGTTAAAAAAGATTAGTGGCGACTCCTAGAACTCAGTAAGGGGTAGGATTCCTCTTAGTTCCTAAAGTCGTTCAGCGGTAGGTTTCGGACACCCCGAACCCGCACGTTGCGACACACGTCCTTAGGGTTTGTTTAGCTCTAAATTAACCCTAAGCCACCCTCTATAAATACCCTTTTAAGTCTAAAACCCTAGCCACCAATCACAACCCCTAACACACTTACAACATCTCTTCTACAACTTTTCTTAGGGTTTGCGGTTTGGAGAGGAGGCAGCCGCCTCCTCCTCTTTTCCTCTTGGGTTTGTAAGTTTTCAATCTCTCATGGATTGGAAACTCCAATCCATGAGAGGTTAAACCTTTATACTTCTTTTTCTTAGGTATTTTTGATCAATAAATCTATGGTGAGACTTTTGTTCTTAATAATTTAATTTTTCTGTTTGAATAGGTTTCTTATCTCTGTACTTCATCTTATGTGTTCATGTTTTGATAGATTTGGTGGCCAACTTATCTTGATGAGTATGAATGCTATAGTTAGAATCATTGATTCAAAGTAACAATTGAGCTTAGGAGTCCTAGTTCAATGGGATATCAAACCTTATTGAAACCTATAGACCGAACGGAAATAGGTGTAGGTGAGTTTGGTTTTAATTTAATTAAGCATGCAAGCATGTAATAATCTTAATGCTTTATTCTCGAACTGGTTGATGGAATAAAAGTGTTGATCTTTCGACCGAACGGAGAAAGATTGACTAGTAGCATGTTAGGGAAAGTAGGAGTCCTCGCTAGACCATTTATTCAAATAGAGTTGTTTAAGAGATTAAGAGGATTACTTTGTTCCAATGAAAATTGATGTCTACATCTTAGGCTATATATCGATTTGGAATAATTTATGATGCTTAATTGATTGCAATCTAATCAAATTCATGCTTTGTGTCTGGGATCCATGATTTATTTGATCAAAATAATTACCTAGAGGAAAAGAAGTATGCTTTTAATTAATTGTTTTTCTTAAATTGTTTTCTTTGTCATTAGTTTAGTTTTATTTAATTGTTTTCTAATTTAGTTTGCCTATTTTGAAAACCCATAAAAATCCCCTTTGGTAAGATTTTCTTTAGTATAATTTGGCTTTAATTTGCTCCCACCTTCTCTGTGGATTCGACCCCTAGTTGCCCTAGCTAATAGTTATAGGTTTGTGGGGATTTATTTTGTGATTTGTTCAACGACCGATCACAGTGCTGGAGGCATCAGACTCAATGGTGAAAGGTTCCTCGAAGTTTGGCAAGGACAAGACCGGAGCAGAGATAATAGCCTTCTTAAACAATTCAAAAGCAGTGTTAGCATTTGGTGTCCAATTGAAGCTATTTTTCTTGAGCAGATCTGTGAGGCTCTTATCTATAGACCCATAGCCCTTAATAAACCTTTTATAGTAACCGATAAGTCCTAAAAATCCCCTAAGTTCCTTAATGTTGGTAGGAACTGGCCAATGAAGAACACACTGCACCTTGGTTTCATCCATAGTAACCTCATTTCTATGGATGACATGGCCTAGGTACTCGACCTTACTGGCTGCAAATTCACATTTATTGAGCTTCACATATAATTGGTTATGTATTAAAAGGGCAAATACCTCCTGAAGATGAGACATGTGAGAAGTTCAATCTTTGGAATAGACTAAAATGTCATCGAAAAAGACAAGAACAAACTTCCTGGGGAATGGCTGGAACAAATGATTCATGAGACTCTGAAATGTTACAGGGGCATTTGTGAGACCAAAGTGCATGAACAGAAATTCATAATGCCCTTGGTGAGTCCTGAAAGCAGTTTTATGAATATCCCCTTCCGCCATTCGAATTTGATAATAGCCTGAACATAAATCCAGTTTTGAGAACCATTGAGCTCCATGTAGTTCATCCAATAGCTCTTCCACAAGGGGAATTGGGAACTTGTATTTGATGGTCAGTTTATTCAATTGCCTGTAGTCCACATAAAACCTCCAACTGTCATCTTTCTTTTTAACTAGCACCACTGACGAAGCAAAAAAGTTGTTGCTATCCCTTATAATTCCAGATTCTTTCATTTCTGCTACCATCTTTTCTAATACATCTTTTTGAACTGTAAGATATCTGTAGGGCCTAATCTTGACGGATTGGCTCTCATCTTGCAATGGAATACTATGGTCATGCAATCTGGGAGGAGGCAAGCCCTGAGGAGTATCAAATATAACATCATATGTGTGTAGCAATTCTTGTAAGTCATGTGGAAGATGAGACAAGGTACTGGAATCAGACTCCAAGGCATATAGCTGAGGTTGGCCAGTATAAGGTAGCATACTACAAAGGGATTGCTGAGAAAAGTTCTGTGACTTCTTATTAATTTTTCTAAAATGAGCTTCACTTCCCCTGTAGATAACCTAGTGAGTTTGTAATTGTGACCCTTGAAAACAAACTGCATCACTAAGAAACTAAAATCCCACCATATAGGTCAAAGGGTTTTTAGCCATTGTATGCTTAAAACCATGTCACACCCTAGCAGTTGTATTAACAACACATTAGATTTCTAAGTTAATCCTTGGACTTCCCATTGCAATTGTAAACACACATCTTGGCACTTTAATGCTTTGCCATTTGCTAGTTGCACTTGAACATCACCAATATTAGTAGTCTCACATCCTAACTTTTTGGCCAAGGTGGTATCTAGAAAGTTGTGAGTACTATACTTGTATCCATCAGAATCATTACCATTTTTCCTTTAATCTGGACTGCCACCTGCATGGTTTGAGGCCCAAGCTCCTAGCAAGGCATACAATGAGATAATAAGGGTGGCATCTACCGACTCAGCACTGTCAATGGAACCATCTTGTTCCATGGATCCTTCAGTGGATTCCTCCAAAAACATCTAATATAGTTGATCTTTAACACCACAACGATGGCTAGGGGTAAACTTCGTTGCACACCAGATACACAACCCTTGTCTTTTTCTTTCATCTCTCTCCACTTTAGTAGGAATATAGCTGGATTTTGAGTGTGTAAGGGAGCTCTTTTCAGTGGTGCTAGTTTGGTTTGAGGTTGGATAAGTGAGAATTTGTGCTGAACTGTTTGAGGTGTGTATAGAAGGTAATTTAGTGTTGGTTCTTTGTGTATAAGTAGGCTATTTAGCAGTGCTGTTGGGGTTAAGAAAGGTTCTAAAAGCAGGTGGCCTTGGATTGAGAGACATTAGCAGAGCCGTTGAACAAGGATTCAGCATATCTAGCATAATTTACTACTTAAGCTAATGTTTTAAGTTCAGAGAGGCGGACATCCTGAGCGATTTCAAACTTGAGGTTAGTCAGATAAAACTCAAAGCATGTTCATCGTTCAATTTAAGCAAATTTAAAGTGCTCTCAAATTTGTCATAATAATCATCAACAGTTCAAGTCTGTTTTAAAGCAATTAACTCAGACAAGGGATCTCTATATTTATTGCAGCCAAAATTCTCACGCATTGCTAAAACATATTGATGCCATGTTACCTGACCTGAAGCTCCCGCAATTCGCATAAAATGGAGATGCCACTGTAAAGCACGACCCTCCAAGTGCATCATCACACTGCGGATTTTAGAGCTCTCAGGAGTGGAATTTGCCTCCAAAAATTGCAAGATCCAATGGTACCAACCCAGAAAGTCAGACCCCTCAAAATGATGACATTCGATTTTTGAATGTTTAGTATAAGATCTAAGAGTTTCACTGGAGTTGGATGAATCGCTGCTGAATGTAGTGTTATGTGCGCCCAACATACCCGGAGCAGAGGAAGGTGATGTTAGATCAATCGGAGCAGGTTTGTTTCTGGAAACATTCAACAATGAACTGCTTCAGATCCAATGAGACCTTTGTGATTTCCGATCTGAGCTGCTCAGTATTAACTTGAGCTTCTGATTGGAGCTGAGTCAGGCCGGTGTCGAGCTTGGCATTGAGCTCAACATAGCTCTGTTGAAGTTGGGCAATTTCCTTCTGGGTGCGAGTAGTGATTCCTTCACCCATCGCCGAGGAACGAAAAGCTCTTGATACCACAATGTCACGACCCAATGGTCAAAGAAGAAAATCTGAGAGTTTTTTTTTTTTTTTGGCCAAAGAAAATCTGAGAGTAAAGGTAGAAGAGAATTGAGAGAGATCTAAAATTTAGGGAAGAAGAGAATAAAATTCTGATTTGATTCCAAGTTGAGAGGAAAACGATAAAGAGTCTAGCCGTTGTATATATACGGACTAGAATTACAAATAGATGAAATAAGGTTTTAAAAGATTAAATGGACTTAGATAAGATAGCATAATAAATTGGGCCATAAGACATTGGGCCTAGTGTAGTGGACTTGTAACAAGGACATTCGATTTTTGAATGTTCAGTATAAAATATGACAGCTTCACTAGAGTTGGATAAATCGATGCTGAATGTAGTGTTATGTGCTCCCGACATACCCGGAGCAGAGGAAGGCGATGTCAGATCAATCGGAGCAGGTGGTTTCTGGAAACATTCAACAGTGAACTAATTCAGATCCAGGGAGACCTTTGCGATTTCCAATCTGAACTGCTCAGTATTAACTTGAGCTTCTGATCGGAGCTGAGTCAGGCCGGTGTCAACCTTGGCGTTGAGCTCAACATAGCTCTATTGAAGTTGGGCAATTTCCTTCTGGGTGCGAGTAGTGATTCCTTCACCCATCGCCGAGGAACAAAAAGCTCTTGATACCACAATGTCACGACCCGACGGTCAGAGAAGAAAATCTGAGAGTAAAGGTAGAAAAGAATTGAGGAGGTATGAAATTCAAGGAAGAAGAGAATAAAATTCTGATTTAATTCCAAGTTAAGAGGAAAACTATAAAGAGTCTAGCTGTTGTATATATACGAACTAGAATTACAAATAGATGAAATAAGGTTTTAAAAGATTAAATGGACTTATATAAGATAGTGTAAGTTTAAATTGCCCCATAAGTCATTGGACCTAGTGTAGTGCACTTATGACACAAATCTAAACAGAAACCATTTTTCCCTTCCTTTTGACTCCAAAACCAAGGACTACCAGCTGTCGTCTACTCAAATTATGTGAAGGCAATTATACAAGTCAGTTCATACTATTGGAAATCTCATCCGCCCCTTGTCCTCCATTCGAAGAACAACTTAGTTAAAGTACTACCGAGCCTGTTCGTTTAGTAAACAGAAGTGCCCGACTCTTTCAAAATCCAGCTCGTCAGATGAACCCGCATCTTGACTCTTAGCTCTGCGGTCTTCTTGGAAGTGAGATCACTAGGTTTTTGGTGATAGACAGACCGGAATAGACAAAGCAAGCAAAGAAAAAACTAGTTGCGCTTCTCTTTGATTGTTTCTTAAGCAATTTTAGATCCTCTGTTTTTGCCTTCCGAAATTACCCCAACGTCCACAGAAAGAAAGAAAAATATCCCGAAGCAGTTACCCTTTAAAAGCCATCCTCGTTGCTTTTATTTATAGGGAGAAAAAAAAAGGATTGGTCTTCTCGTTGATTGTTTGTTGATCGGTTTTTGATCAACCCTCTGTTTTTGCTTTCCTAATCCAGAGACCAGAAACAATTATTGTTGATTTTGCTCCGAGTATTCTTTTCTATTTTGTCAGTTCAGAAGTGTTTTTTTTTAAAGCTTGTTCTTGATTTTTTTTTTTTTAGTTAATCCTCCGTGTTTTGCTTTACTAATTATCCACAAAGTTATTTTTAATATTAAAAAAAAAGTTACCCTTTAAAAGGCATCTATATATATTCCCAAGTCCTTCAGTTCTGCTCACTCGATCTAAGAGTTGGTGAAGTGAAGAATCCATTGGTTCCAAAGTGAGGTAGAATCCAATAATTCTATCAATAGCCACTTATGTATTTTACTTATTAATTTCTTCAAATAATAGAGTTTCTTTTTTTTTTTTTGGTAAAGAGTAAATAGAGTTAATAAGATTGTTTGGTACATAATAGACTTATTAATATGTTGTAATTAATTAATTTACTTCTGAAGAGTTTGAGAAGTACTTAAAACATTAGCCAAAATATTTAGATATTACTCTATAATTTTAAAGTTAATTTCAGAAAGTATATTTTTAGATGGTAAATAAATTTTTTTTGGCATCAGGATGGTAGATAAATTATTATAGTGCTTTTACGGCTAACATCTAACATCTATAATGTATATCTAAATCTAACGCAGCATCTTCGATTCCCAAGTTGATTTCTTTTCCTTTTGCTTGTATTTCATCTGGAGTGCGTGGTACACATGTTTTGTTGGTAGAGTACCGCTGAATTATTTGTTGCAGCAGTTTTAAATTCAGATCTTGACAGTCTCAACGAAAATCAACTATCAAGAAAAGGTATTTCTTTGGAACATTAAAAATAAAAATAATAATGAAAATTGCATTTGCCGATCGTTTTACTAATTAATCATCGGATTTGTTCTTGAATTTGGCTTATCAGATCATCATCAAACAATATGACTTGTGTACGGTGTTGGTGTGCCCCTGCTGCTCCTAATACTGCAGGCAACCTTGCAACAGAAGACACTCCACCTTTTGTCAGTTACTTCTTTCGTTATCATAAAATTGTTGAAAATTTCAATAAACAGAGATCCCTACTTGAAATGAAATATGTTTGGTTGAGAAATGATGTTGAAGAGGAAATAGAAGAGGGTGTTGAGGGCTGGCTAACAAAGGCAGAGAACGTACTTGGAGAGGCCCAAAGTTTGGCACATGAAATAGATAAAGGAGTTAAGCGTTTCAATTGGTATCCTAATTGGGGCTGGCGGTATCCATTAATTAGGAAAGTAGCTAAGAAGACATTTGATATCTCTAGTCTTTTTAGTAGAGATTTCTAGCTTTCCACGAGTGGGCAATCGCCCTCCTCTCCAAGGAATAGAGTTCCTACTACCAGAGGGTTTTATGAATTCAGAATCTTCAAAATTAGCTTTCAATGATATTATGAAGGCTTTAAGTAGGGATGATGTGAACATGGTTGGATTGTATGGAATGCCAGGGGTGGGAAAAACAATTCTGGCCAAAGAAGTGGGGAGACAAGCTGCTGGAGAACTAAAGCTATTTGACAAAGTTGTCATTGTTTCAGTGTCCCAGCCGCCAAACATCAACATGATTCATGAAAGAATTGCAGAAGAGTTGGGACATTTCAAATTTGAAACAAATACAGGAGAAGGAAGAGCAAAAGAGTTATGGAGGAGATTAAAAGATGAGAAGAGGATCCTCATAATCCTCGATGATGTTTGGGAAGAAATTGACTTGATGAAGACTATAGGAATTCCAGTTGGTAAAGACATCATGAGGGTTGCAAGGTCCTTCTGACTACCCGTCACGAAGAAGTTTGCACTCGTATGAATTGTCAAGAGGAAATTAAACTCGGTATCTTAACTAAAGATGAAGCATGGACTTTATTTGAGGATATTGCTGGCCTAAAAGATGCCTCTCCTAAAATTATCAAAGTAGCCAAGGAGATTGCCCAAGAATGCAAGGGCTTGCCTCTTACAATTCTAACAATGGGAAAAGCTCTTCGAAACAAAAGTCCGGACGAGTGGATAGCAGCAAATCAGCTACTCAAGGACTCAAGATATTTGGATAATAAAGATATCCGCGGAAAGCTTCATAATGTCCTTGAGCTTAGTTATAAGTATTTGGAAGATGAAAATATCCAATCATGTTTCTTGTTGTGTTCCCTCTTTCCAGAAGGTGCTGATATTAGTATTGAGCGGTTGACTATATGTGTTGTTGGTCAAGGATTGTTTAGTAATATTTACTCAATTGAAGATATAAGGAGGGAAATTCGTGTAACTTTAATAAAACTCCAGAAGTTTGGTTTGTTAATGGAAAGTGATGATGTTGATGAAAGATATGTAAGAATGCATGCTGTGGTTCGAGATTTTGCTCATTGGATAACATTGAGAGGGGAAAATAAATTTTTGGTAACAGATGGGTTATTAGAATGGCCTATGACTGAAAGTTCTAGATTCTATATGGCAATCGCTCTATGGAATACTAAGATAAGAAGCCTTCCTAACAAATTGGAGTTTTCCAAACTCCAGATTTTGCTTTTAGACGATGCAGGAGAGGATTCTCTAAACATTCCGAGTGCTTTTTTTGAGAGAATGAATGCCCTCCGAGTTTTACTTCTTCAAAATGTTATTTTTTCACTGGATGCACTTCAATTTTTACCAGATCTACGAACTTTGAGATTACATCGTTGTAAGCTGATGATCAAGAACATCTCATCTTTGGGACATGAGAAAAAATTGAACAAACTGGAGATTCTTCAATTGTATGGCACCATTGATGAGCTACCTGAAGAATTGGTGGAATTGTGCACATCACTTAAATCACTGAATTTTGATTCCTACCGCTCGAGGTGCAAAATTTCCCCTAACTTGGTATCAAGGTAGGAGTAGATGCGTTTTAAACGCAACAGTAGCCCAAACCTTTTTTTTTTTTATAATAATAATAATAATAATAAAGATAATTTTCTATCTGGAGATCAAAAGATGTCATCAACAGTTAAACACATTTTCTCCTAATGTGCTATATATTATTTTGTTACTAATTAATGTTTTGAATTTGTGTATAACACTAAAAGGTTATCATTGCTTCAAGAGCTATACGTGCCAAATGGGGGAAACAATGTAAACATTTTGGAGCTGAAGTCATTGCCTCGCTTGACTGCACTAACACTGCCAATCGGTACCAATGTTGAATATTTGGAAGAAAGCTTTGCGTTCCCCAAACTACAGAGGTATTCTATATCTGTAAATGACGATTTAGATTTGTTGAATTTGAGGTTGAGGAGCTTGCGAATTAGGGATTTCTCATATTCATTGAGGGCATTTAAGGAGTTGTTCTGCAATATGGAAATGCTTGTTCTGACAAACGTGGAAAAGCTTAGATCCTTGGAGGATTTGGAATGCTTGGTTGATACAACAGTAACTCCGAATGGCTTCTTACAAGAGATGAAAGTATTGAGATTTGAGAGATGTAGGCAATTGCAATGGGTATATCAGGTGAAGGAAAGGAGGTATGAATATGATGAGACGCGGCTATTCCCAGAATTATTAAGAAGCTTGGAGCTATACTCTTTACCGGAATTATGGAGTATATGGAAGGAACCAGTAGTATCCCAAGATGCAACAATTTCAAGCTGCCTCCAAAGTCTAAAGTTTGTAAGAATTTCAGACTGCCATAAACTGAAATCTATCTTTTCAGGTTGCCCTGTTTATAGTCTGTTGCATCTACAAGATCTCAGGATATATAAATGCGAAGGATTAGAACAAGTCTTCGATTTTGCCAAAGAAATGACGTCTTCGTTAGAGGTATACCATTATTTTCTTTTAACTTTCAGCCGATTAATTATATCTCTTAATTTTCTCTATTTAATTATTAGCTGTTGTTCTAATTGTGTTAGCTAGTGGCATGAAATGAAGGTCCCTAAATTTTCACATCCAAGTTTAGAAAGAAGTACCCCTAGAGTCCACTCCTACCCCATTCAGCCATTCTACAAGAGAAATATAATGTTCCATTACGAAAATCGAAATTTCTCCCTCTTCACAAGTTTTAGCAATCTCAAGGGAGGTCATAGCTAGCTTATCATATATTATACTAGGTTCACATAGTTGTCTTTAAATAGAAGTAAGAAAAGTACTTATTTGAAAATGCATTAGTTAATGGTAATTCAAATTTAAAATTTATTTAGATGAAGTGCAAGAAATTTATTTTAGAATTCGGTAAATATTTTTCTTTTATGTAATGAAAATCAGGCACCAGCACCGACTGTCTCAAAATTAAAGCTGAGTTCATTACCTGAATTGAAGTGCATTTGGAGACCAACCCATAATGTTAACCTCCAAAGCCTAACACATATGAGAATACACAAGTGTGACAAACTGTCATATCTGTTTTGGCCTTCCCTTGCTCAAACTTTGGCGCATTTAGAAGAACTCAAGATAGAGACGTGTGAGTCTTTGGAACACTTAATCAAAGAAGAACAAAGAGATGAAACAGTTTCAAACATGCAGCAACGACTTCCTTTGTGCTGGCCTAAATTGAAAACACTTGAGATAAGTGGTTGCAAAAGCTTGAAATATGTGTTTCCGGTCACTCTGGCTCAAGGGCTTCCACACTTGGAATCTGCTGAGATAATTGATTGTCCTAAATTAATGCAAGTCTTCGACATGGCAAAAGAAAGAGAGGAAGAAGACACTGTGCTCCCTCGATTGCTAGTTTTGAAGCTAAAAAGTTGTCCCTTATTGACTCGTTTTCCAATTAGGCAAGGAATTCCATTGCAGGTTCACTTGGAGGTGATTCTATATTATAAGTTTGTTATCTTTCCTATAATATTTAAGATACATGACATAGATATATATATATTATCCATCATTTATAAATCTTATAGCTTGTACAGGAGCATGCATGTATATTACATTTTAAGTTACCACGTACTAATATTACTAATATTATATATTGTCTTTCGACATGGGTATCTAACTTTTTCCATTCATTAATTCATATTAAAATTTAATCAAGGAGAAAGAAAAAGAAGATACATGTCTGAATTAAGGCATACTTTATATACTTTTCTAATTTTGCTATACATGAATGTATCTGCAGGATGTTTCATTATCTGCATCAAAGGTATCCTTATGCAATGCTAAAAATCTTACGTTGAAAAGAGTACTAACGAATCAGACGAATCTTGTTCCAGATATAGATTCAAAGGGACTAAATGAACTGAATTTTCTAAAACTTGGAGATTGCGAGGAGCTGGAATGCTTGGTTGTTGGCCATGTCTCAACCGTCGCCTTCTCGAGTTTGGTTCAATTAGTACTACACAATATGACTGGTTTGAGAATGTTGTGCAAGGGTGAGTTTCGAAAGCAGTTTCTACAAAGATTAGAGAAGTTGAAGATAAATAATTGCAGTGAAATGACCTCTTTGCTGATCTCTCCGGAAGTTAAAGTTACTCATTCTGGTCATTACATCAGCTTCCAAAGGTTGAGGGTTGTTAAAATTAGTAATTGCGAAAGATTGAAATATCTTTTCTCATCATCCATTGCTCAAACCTTGGTGCTGCTTGAAGAACTCTATATACACCATTGTGATGAATTAGCACACATCATCACAGAGTTCCAAAACGATAGCCATCTCCATCCTCAGCTCTTCCCAAAATTGACAACCCTACAAATAAGTGATTGTCGTCAATTAAAACAAGTCCTCAATATGGCAGATGGAATGAATGGAATTGATCGTGCCATTGCGCTCCCTCATCTAGAAGTTCTGGAACTTAAAAACTTGAGTAATTTGAGTTTCTTTTGCTCGGAAAACTATCACACATTGTTGCCATCTTTGGAAAAGTTGATAGTTTGGGGTTGTCCTCGATTCATAGATTTCACCATTCAGAAAGACGTAAACGAGCAAGCTCAATTAAAGGTACTTCTTTAATACTCTATCAATTAATGGTACTTACTAAGCAATTTATAAGTAGATTTAGGAGTTTAAATATTTTAAAATGTTAATAAGTTTCTTAAATAGGAAAAAAATTTAATTTAGAATAATAATTAGGGTAAAGTTATTTGCACTACCATAGACCACACTACTTGTGTACACTACATATATCCAACGGTTGTTATTAAAATCAAACCCACATCCAACGGTTTCAAATGGTAGTGTAAAAAAGTAATGTGCCCAGGAGTAGTACATATAGCCTTGTCCAATTAATTATAATTGAGGAGGGTCCATAATCCATACACGCGGTGGTTACAACCCTATTTTTTTTTTTTGTAAAATTTATATTTGTCCAATCCGGCCTTTGTATTTTGAATTCTAATTAATCATATCATATATATATATAGATCGTGTATGTCAAATTTGAAGTTAATTTAAAATGTTTAACTACATATTTGATGCATAATAGTATCTGTGTTGATTAAAAAATATTGGAGTCTCAGTCGATATGATTAAGATAGCGTGTGTACTTGAAATTACATGTATGATCGATTCATATAATATATATGAGTATTAATCTAACGGTTCAAAATAGTAATGAAAGATTAAGTTACAAAAGGTATAAAACAATTTTTTTACTGGATTACTAAATACCGCCCCCTTTTACTAGTCACCATCCCCCTCTTGGACCATTTTACCCTTTGCTTTATTTTCCTTCAAACTTGAAACTTTTCAATTCTCTCAACCTTCAAACTTTCAAAATTCAAACCTCAATCATTCAAGTAAAATAACATCAAACTCATGGACAAAGCTTTTTAAAAAAAAAAAAGCAAAAAAAAGGCCAAAATAATTATATAAAATAATAGCAAAAAAAATTCAAACTTTCAATTAGCTATTCAATTACTTTTTTAAAAAAAATAAAGAAAAAAAAATTGGGCCGAAATAATCATATAAAATAATAATAACTAATTTTTAAAAATAATAACTAATTATTAATTTTAGGAAAAAAAAATTTGGGACGGAAAACAGGTCTCGTCGCGTGCGGATCGCGACGGAGCCATGGCTTGGTCGCGCGCCGCTCGCGACGGAGCCATGGCTTGGTCCCGCGCCGCTCGCGACCAAGCCGCGGCTCCGTCGCGAGCCACGTGCTACCGAGCCTCAGCGTAGTCGCGTGCGACCACCGCTCGCAAGCCGTGAGCCGCGGCTCCGTCGCGATCCGCGTGCGATGAGGCCTGTTTTCCGTCCCTTTTTTTTTTGCTTTTTTTTAAAAAAAATAACATACTTTCAATCCGAAAAACCTTTGCCCACCTGGACGTTACTTCTCCATGAGTTTTGATGTTGTTTTACTTGAATGATTGAGGTTTGAAAGTTTGAAGATTTAGAGAATTTGAGTTAAAGTTTAAAGGAAAATAAAGCAAAGGGTAAAATAGTCCAAGAGGGGGGCGGTATTTAGTAATAACCTTTTTTTATGCACAGGTGTAGGTTAATAATTCTTCAAAATAATTATCAATTTTTAATTATGTTCAATTCTCGATGTATTTACGACATATTTTATGTCAGTGTAGGAAATATACCTTTCAGACTTGGGGGAGGACAAGAAATGCAACACAGTTGATTTTCCTTCAAGTTCAGTAAACTTGGAAGTCATAACAGTTGCAAACATTTTTCAGATGCAATCTGCCGGAGCTAGACATTTTCTGTCAAGGTTAGAGTGTATAGAGCTTCATCATATACATCATTTGCAGAGTCCTATCCAAATTCCAGCCCTTCGTTATCTTAAATTGTTAAGAGTGTCACACTGTAACAGTCTGAAATCTCTCTTCTCTCGTGTGCTTGCCCGAAATTTACCGCAATTGAGTTCACTGAGAATAGAATATTGTGAGGAGTTGGAAGAAATTTTTGAAATGGACCAAACTTGTGCTTCATCATCATCATCATTGCAATCTCATCTCCAGTCTATATCATTGCCTACTCTTCAATGTATAGAGATTTGTGGTTGCAGCAAATTGAGAAGATTATTGCCTTTCAGTGTCATCCATTCTGATTCCAAACTTCAGCGCATTATCATTGAGGGGTCTTCGAAACTAGAGCACGTTTTTTGGCATTATGGTGAACATGATCATGTAGATGCTGGTAACAAGGAAATAACTCTCCCTCAATTACAAGCACTCTATCTTTTTTGGCTACCAAGGCTTAAAACCTTCACCCCAATGGGTTACCATCTTTTCTTCCCCACTTTGCGTACTTTAAATGTAAGAGGATGCCATCAGTTGACTACAAGTTTTAGCATGGATGATTCGCAGCGTGTTTGGCATGCCAAGACACAGGTACTCTGCTACAACATCTATGATTATTATTATTATTATTATTATTATTATTATTATTATTATTTTGGTGAATAAATTGTAAGTGATTTAACTAAATGCTGTTAAGGGCAAGATTTGGCTTAGTGACTTATCACCTCCTTCAACATCAATGCAGCCAGATAATGATCAGAAGAAAACTTTGTCAAGTGAAGATGAGCAGCAGCACCCTTCCTTAAGTTTAAGCCCTGAAGATGGAGAGAGGACAGCTTTGTCTAGCAAAAATGAGGATCGGTATTCCCCTTTATCCTCAGGCTTGATGCTTCAAGAGGATGATCAAATGAAATTTTTGTCAGGCGAAGAGGAGAAGCAACTCTTATCCTCTCCCTCAACTTCAACTTCAATGCAGCTGAAGATAAATACTACTTTGTCAACCTCAACCTTGAGTTTGAATGTTTCAAACTTTAGTGAGGAAGAATTAAGGGAACTTCCATCTAATTTGCACAGCCTCAGGATTGAGAGATATACTTCGGAACAGATTCCTGATGAAATTACGGAGAGAACTACTCTTGAGCATTTGTATATCATCGAATCTGGTTCACTGAAAAGCTTTCCTCTTTCCCCTTCACTGAAAACACTCTACATCCGTAGCTGCAACAACTTAAATCCTCCCCACCAATCTAATTAAGTGAGAAACCTGAAGGATGCTCACCTAGAGAATTTAAGTTTAGCGAGTTGCCATTCTCTCGATTCTTTCCCCTTAAATTGCTTCCCAAAACTTAAGGCTCTCAATATCTGGGACTGCAAAAATCTTAGCCTGGAATGGCAGACAAATCTTACTTCATTGGAGGCCTTGGAAATCAAAGATTGTCCTAAATTCACATCTTTTGCTGAAGGGGAATTCCAAGCCCCAAACTTGACATCACTTGTTTTCTTCAACTGTAAGAATCTCAAGTCACTTCAACTGATACGAAGCGTCAAATCTCTTCAGTCACTGCACATAAGCAAATGTCCGGCACTGGAGTCGCTTCCTGCAGAGGGCTTGCCATCCAGCCTAACGATATTGTGCATATCTTTCTGTGACAAAATGACTCCCCAAATGGCGTGGAAGTTGGCTGAACTTCATTCTCTTAGTCATTTTAAGATTGAAGGTGGGTGCCAGAACCTGGTATCATTTCCAGAGGAGGGGCTGCTGCCAACCAATCTAAACTCTCTACGCATCAGCAGGCTTCTGAATCTCAAATATCTGGAGGGAGGGGCGCTTCAGAAACTCAGCTCACTTAAAACTCTTGAAATTAACGGCTGCAACGAGCTTAATTCCTTGCCTGAACATGAACTGCCTTTCTCATTGTCTTCTCTAACCATCAGAAACTGTTCTTTGCTGAATCCTAAGCTTCAAGAGAGGAGAGGGAGGGAATGGATCAAGATATCTCGGATTCCTTCCACCCATCTTGATGACGAGGTAAAGTAAAATCTCATAATTTAATTTTTATATTGCTCAATACAGTACTTGTTAATGGTTTGATTACTTGTAGACTATGCAATGCTTGGTGACTAGGGTCTGCTTCTGCCACGTTTGGTTACTTGTTGCATTTCAGTTCTTTGCTTTGTTTTTAAGAGTGTTATTACTCTGTTATTAGCAATGTGTATTAAATTGTAGCACCCCACAACCCCAAAAATATAAGACTCTAGAAGAGTCATTTATAGTGAACAACACTTGTTGCTGCTAATTATTTACTTAAAACGTGATCTTCTTTGTGTTTTCAGGTCAGTGATTAATACTGTCGCTTATCTTTCTGCAGGTTGGTCATCCAAGCTTTAATTGATTATTTCCCAATTTTCCATTACTTAAGTTAGCTGAAATATGTGTATTCAGACACATACCTACATATTTTATGACATTAACCTAGTTCATTACATGTGAAACGTCCATATCAAATTCTAAAAGAATTAAGCACTTTTCTTGTTTTAATACTTTGCAGAAGAGAAAGGATAACAGATTTTCTCTCGTGGATATGGGTCACTGCTTTCCTCTGTCTCACTAGTTCCTATTAAGTCAAGCTTTCTGGAGGCTTTGAAAGACCGTCAAAAGAATGTATCTGCATTGTGCAATAAAAGCAGTGTTTGTGGATTGGTGCTACACTTTCTTAAGCATCAATGCAGTGTTTATATGGATGCTGCTGTGTTAACAATTACTAAAAAGAGAATCTATTGCATTTGCCTTTGGCAACATGTTCTTTTGATTTTTTATTTTTTTTTTTTCCTTTCTGTAATTTCAGTTCTGTTTTAAGGGAGTTTGCTTTTGCAGCTGTGTTCCTCTGTAATGTTATCATTTTCTCTAGCTTTTCTTGCTATAAAAGTATGAACTTCTGTATCTTTTGGTGACTTTTGAAATGTGCACTATGTATAAAAACTATGTCGAATACTCGAATCCACTTCTGAATTTGTTTCTATCAGTTTTGTCTCACTTGGACTTTAAATCTGCTAGTTTGTTCCTGATGAGAATGATGTTCGAGACAGATGAAGAAGAAGAAAAGAACTGAAAATTTGACAAAGGTTTGGAATTGGGAAGAGATGCTTGCATGTAACAGTTGCAAGCATGCATATGTCATTTATATATTAACAAATTCAACACATGTTAAACTTGGTATTACACTTGTAATCATGCCAAGTTAAGTAGACAACAGAAATAACATGGCAACAAATACTTCAGCAGTTAAGCTTTGCAAAGTTTAACTAACAAAAGCACTAACAAAATTATCAAATATGCTAAGAAAACAGAGAAATTTGCATGAAAAGCAAGTCCACTGCTAATAATATCTGTTAAATGCTTAGATTTTTGGCTAATATCATATTTAATTGGTTTACAGCCATTGAAAATAATGCAATAAAATTTATGTGTAAATTGTGCAGCCAACATTAAGATTTTGACCTTAAATTACCAAGGTAAGGTGCCTTTTCTGTTTGCTCTTTCCCTGCAAAACAGAGCAGTAAGGAAAATAACATAATAATTCCCAGCATAAGTAGTTTCCTTAACTAATGAAAACGACGCCAACGCCAAGAAAAAGGTCTTGTTTCATGATTTTTCTTAACTTATTTCCTCTGCTCCTAGATTTGAAATGGAAGAAAAAGCATGAGCAGAAATAAACAACTAAGTCGCACCACTTTTCAGTGATTAAATGATGATTTTAGAGTTAAAGAGGCTTGGATACGGGCCAAAGTTTGCATTTTTTTTTTTTTGGGGGGGGGGGGTGGGGGTGAACTGCAAAGTGCAAACAGTTCTTTTGAAATTTCAACTTGGTTGACGCCCAAAGGTTATTTTCATAATAATGTTCGTCAACGAAATAGGAAACTGGAAAAAGACTTTGAAATTTCGAGTCTATGTCCACTTTTCCATGAAAATGCTTTTTTTCTTTATATAATCATTTCAAAGCAGCTACTTTGACATATTTCCATTTCTTTTCCTTGGTTCATCACTGTGTTTAGCATAGTAAGGCAAAAGGACAAACTAATTCTAATCGGTCTCAGTCTTCTCGATATGTCAAACGCCTGGTTTTACCGGAAAATCTTTGTCCCTATGTTATGTCTAAGCTTGTTCTGTTTTGCCTTACCTTGTTGTGTAAAATCTGATGAACTCAGAATATTGCTGAACCTGAAGTCTGCTCTTAATAAATCAACCACCCCCAATGTTCTTGATTCATGGGAGCCTGCTGCAAACTCTGTTTGCAGTTTCAATGGAATCACTTGCAACGCACAAGGGTCGGTTGAGGAAATTCAGCTTTCAAATCAGAACCTGGCGGGTGTTCTTCCTTTGGATTCGATATGCCAGCTTCAATCCTTGAATAAGCTTTCCTTTGGGTTCAATTCATTGTATGGTGCAATCACGGAAGACTTGAACAGTTGCGTAAAGCTTCAGTATTTGGATCTTGGGAACAATCTTTTTAGCGGTCCGTTTCCACATATATCTTCTCTCAGTGAATTGCGGTACCTTCATTTGAATAGCAGCGGATTTTCTGGTACTTTTCCATGGAATTCGCTTGAAAACATGACCGGTGTAGCTGTTTTGAGCCTGGGGGACAACCTTTTAGACAGAAGTCCATTTCCTCATCAGATTCTGCAGCTAAAGAACCTGACTTGGCTTTATTTGGGGAATTGCAGTCTTGAAGGGAAGATTCCTCCAGGGATTGGAGATCTCACTGAGCTTATTAATTTAGAGCTCCAACATAATTATCTATCTGGAGAAATTCCGGTGGAAATTGGAAAGCTTCACAAACTCTGGCAGCTTGAGCTTTATGAGAATGAATTGACAGGAAAACTCCCTGTTGGATTGAGAAATCTGACAAACCTGGAAAATTTTGATGCCTCAATCAACAAGCTTGAAGGAGATCTCTCCGAAGTGGGGTTTTTGACAAACCTGATAACTCTGCAACTCTTTAATAACCAGTTTACAGGTGAAGTACCACCCGATTTGGGTGAATTCAGAAAACTGGTAACTCTCTCTCTCTCTACAACAACATGTTGACTGGTCCTCTGCCTCAAAAGCTTGGTTCTTGGTCTAATTTTGACTTCATCGATGTATCTGATAATATCCTGACCGGTCCAATTCCTCCAGACATGTGTAAGAAAGGAACTATGAGAATGCTTTTGATACTTCAGAACAAATTCACCGGTGAAATTCCGGCGACTTATGCCAACTGCACCAGTTTGTTGCGGTTTAGAGTCAGTAACAACTCACTTTCAGGCATAGTCCCGTCTGGAATATGGGGATTACCAAAGGTGGCCATAATTGACGTTTCCTTCAATCAATTTGAAGGTCCAATCACATCTGATATCAAGAACGCAAGGCAGAATTCGATATTGTTAGCAGACCAATAATCTTTTATCAGGTGAGTTACCAAAGAGATTTCAGAAACATCTTTGGTTAGAATTGAGTTGAATAACAATCAGATTTCAGGGAAAATCTATGATCATGGGAGAGGATCCACTGATTTTTCCAAGCCAATCCAACGGCTTTTAAGTGAAACTGGGCATTTTGAGAGGGAAACTGAAATAATCAATGGCAGTTAAATTGGCTTGGAAAAATCAGTTGTCCTCTCCCATTATTTTAATATAGTTTGTATATATATTTCAATTTTTATATTTTTCAGTTATCTTATTAGATTTTTGATAGACTGAACTGAACTGAGGCATCATCTTCCATATATATATCAGGTGAAATTTCTAATTATGTATGCAATATGAAGTTTGCTACTATCATCGACTTGTCTTATAATAACTTCAGTGGAATCATCCCAGAATGTTTTGGAAGCTTTAGCCAAAGTCTGATGTCATTGAAGTTGAAGATGAATAAGTTCCATGGACTCATTCCTCTATTTTCCAAAGGATGTGGGTTGAAGAATCTCAACTTGAATAGCAACCACTTGGAAGGGCCACTAACACCATCAATCAGCAACTGCAAAGACTTGGAAGTGCTAGACCTCGGCAACAATAACATAAACGACACTTTTCCTCACTGGATTGAAGCCCTATCAGAGTTGCGAGTGCTCGTATTGCATTCGAATAACTTCCAAGGTTTGATAGGTGCTTCTAATAAGTCTCTTTCAAAATTGCAGATTATTGATCTCTCCTACAATAACTTTTCTGGCCCTTTACCAACCAGTTACATGAAAAATTTTAGAGCAATGGTGAATCTTGGCAAGGGCAAAGTTGCGGGCTACATATCGGATCAAAGAGGGTATCAATTTTCTGTTGATCTAGTTGTTAAAGGATTGGAGATTGAAATGGTTAAGGTTTTATCTATATTTACAAGCATTGATCTCTCTAAGAACAACTTTGAAGGAGAGATTCCAAGAATGATTGGGGAGCTTCTTTCACTCAAAGGGCTTAACCTTTCTCATAACAATCTCATCGGACATATCCCACCCTCGCTTGGGAATTTGATGACCAGCCTCGAACTCGAATGGTTAGATCTTTCGTGCAACAAGTTGGAAGGGCAAATTCCAAGCGAATTGTTGGATTTAACATTTCTTTCCTTGTTTAACGTTTCGTACAACCATCTTGTCGGACCTATACCACAAGGGAAGCAGTTCAACACTTACCAAAGTAGTTCTTATCAAGGAAATGAGGGATTATGTGGACTTCCACTCTCTAGACGTTGCAATAACAGTGACGGGCAGCAGCCACCACAATTGCCACCATGGATGAAGTCCCATAGAGACAAATATGGCTCAATGTTTGAGTTTGGTTGGCAAATTGTTGCGATTGGTTGTGGATTTGGATTCATGTTTGGAATGCCTATGGGATATGTTGCTCTTCGAATGGGAAAGCCCAAATGGTTAATGAACCTGTTGAGGTTCAAGAAGTGATCGAAAAGCCCACTGTGAAATTAAATGAACCCAGCCCGGCCGGTAGCCGTCCTCATTGAGTCGCTGCTCTCATTATGAATACACCCTATTTATTTTAGAACCTTGCACACTCACAATCCCCACGCGGGTGTTGACTGTTTAGTATTTTTGATCGCGCTAGCTGCCTAGCTCTGATGAATAATTTTTCTAATAATGAAATTTTACATATAATTTGTAGGAAAGTTAGTTGGTACTTGGGTTATAATTTGTTATAATTTTACATATAACAAAAGCAGATGTTTTTGGAGTGGTGCTAGACTTGCTTAGTATCAGTGCAGTGTTTATATGGATCTATGCTGCTGTTAAAATACTAAAAAGACAAATCTGTTTTGCTTTCGGCAACATGTTCTTTCCTTTTTGTCTTTCAGTAAGTTTGCTTTTGCATTTTCACAAACTTTTCTTGGTATAAAAGTATGAACTACTGTATCGTTTTTAGTGACTTATGAAATATGTACTATGTATAAAAACTATGCAGAATCTACTTCTAAACGTGTTTCTATCAGTTTTTTCTCCCTTGGACTTTATATATTTTAAGCATTGCAGCCATCGAAAGTACTTCAATCAAATCAAATTTAAGTATACTGTGCAGCCAACATTTAGATTTTGACCTCAAATTACCAAGGTGCCTTTTTTCTTTCCCTGCAAAACAGAGCAGTTCATTTCCTATAGGAAAATAACACTATAAAATCCCCAGCACAAGTAGTTTCCTCAACTATTGAAAAGGACACCAAGAAAAGGTCTTGTTTCATACTTTTTCTTAGCTTATTATCATCAGTTGTTCTTTGAAGTTGTATTTTTATGGCAATGATTTCATCTCAAGTTTGTTCATGCAAAGACATGAAATGGGGTATAATATTTTGTTTAATCATGGCATTGGTTCAAAAATGGGACCAGGAGAGGAGGAGACAGCAGCATTATAGCAGCAAGCCAGGGTGGCCTACAAAAGCCAAAAACCAAATACTATAATTTGGGAAGTTGGTGGAAATGTTAAGGAGAAAGTGGTTAAAGACTAAAAGAAGGGACGTGCTGCTGCCTGCTAGCCTAGCTTTACACATCCTTTGCTGTTGTGAAGTTGGAAAGTCTTTTTCTTTTTCCTAACTTTCTGATTTCTTTATCTAATCATATCAATTCCTTAAGCCCCCTTCATCTTCTTTCAAACTCACTCAATAGGCATTTCCAACCAACTTCCTATCTTTCCCTTTGGTTGACAACTCCACACTTCTACCCTCCCCTTTTTGGTATTACATTCTTCTTCCATTGACTTTTCTGCCCCTCTCTATAATTCTTCTCTAAATATATAATATTTTTTTTGTCTTATGGATAAATATATAGTACTAGCTTTTGCCCATCAAATCCTTTTATATTCATGTAAAATTACAAAATTAGGGCTCACATAATGAATTCGAATCTAAAACTTACTTGAAGTTGAAACATTCAGAATCTAAATCAGACCAAATCAATGTGTAATTAAGAAAGTTAAAACATCAGAATTCAAGCAAAAAAACAATCGAAAAAGCTCGGATCCTAAACTTGAAGTGAAAAAATAAGATTAATTCGAAATAAACCGAATTCGAAATGGCCTAAATTGAAAATTATATAAACCTGCCCTTGCTACCTCAACCTAAATTCCTTGTCAACCATATGACTTTTGTAGAAGGGATATACATCAGTCTACGTTTGAAAAATGAATATAAGAACATAGAATTCACAAGTAAATTGCAATGCATCCCTTTGAAATTTTGAAAGCAATTTTTATTATCCTTATCAGTTAGCCAAGAAAAGCTTCACATGTTTAATTATTATAATTGTTCAGACAGAAAAGAAATGGCCTTATTAAACAAACACAAGATGCAGAGCAATATTTTTAAAGGGTAGATTGGTCATTTCCTTTGGACTAAAATATATGCAAGCAATCATTATTGTGACTTTATCTGATTAAATTATCATGAATAGAATAAGGTTTAACAAACTTCTATCATTATCAGTTCAGAAAAAAGACAATTATTTAATTTGAGTTCAAAACAAGAAATATAGCCTTCTCCTTCTCCCTCCTTCATCCCTTATACCCTCTCTCTGTTGCTCATTTCTATTCTGCAGAGAGTTTTGAAATAAAGTAAAGGGAAAAAAAAAGCAAGAAAAGAATCAAAAAAATGGATTGTTCAATATGTAGTTCAATGCCATTCATTCTAAGGCCTCCAAGGAATACAATATGTGGAGCATGCTATGAAGGAGCAAGAAATGTTATCACTTTGATGAACAAGCTTGAAAATGATCATAGTAAAGGAGGTGATAATAAAGCCAGCAATATTCCTATTGCATCTTCACCAAATTCCTGTAAGGCAAGCTCTGTTTTTCACGTTTTCTTTTTTTGCTCTGTTTCCCCGGTTTCATGCAGTCATGAATACAACCCAACTTCATGTCTTATGTTTTTCCTGTTTCAATTATCTGTTTGAGCCATGCAAGTTAACATGTTAGAAGTTCTTATGATATTAATTGTTAGAATTCTGACATAAACTACAGTTTGGAATATGATGCCTAGCATTAGATTATGGTAGTTTTATGTTATCCATTGGCATGAAAGAAATAGAACTCTTGTTCTGCAAATCATTTTGGTTTTTTGTCCATTAATATAATATTCTGTGCTTTTAGAATGTTAATGTGGATGGACCCAAAAAAAAAAAAGAATGCTAATGTGTTGTCACTATTAATGTTCTATAATGGAAACTACAAGTTGCAACCCTTACATCTATGCCACAATAGTAACAGTCTAACAGAACAAAGCTCTGTTCCATTCTATGATTTGGGCAAAAACCAGTTAAAGCAAAAATAAATTAATCCAAAAGCAACTACTAATTAATGTTGTTTGCTGTTTCCTCTTGAAGAAATTGTGTTGGCAGTTTTTTCTACACATGTAATTTGAGAATTCCACTGTTGAAAAGTAAAAATCAAATAGATATGTGGTCAATTTTCAGAATTTAGAATATATTTAGGCTAAACTAAGTTTTGTTTCCTTGTGTTAGCCACAGCCACTTGCAAATCTTACCAAATGGATAACAAGCTTGAAGGACATAGAAGATGATTTAAACAAGAAAATAAGCTTCTTGAGTGGACTTGTTGTGACTTTCAGAGAACAAATCCACACTGATATTCAACTCAAACCTGGCAACAATGGGCATTGCATACCAGCACATAGAGCTTTACTGGTAAATTTTCCCTCTATGAATATGATCTTCAAATTTCCTTTTTCATTTCTGTAAACTATAATTCCTTACTCATTCAATGGAAATTTTACAGGCAGCAAGGTCAGAAATATTCAAGAACATGCTAGACTCAGATGGGTGCAAGGCTCCACCAAGTGACACCATTACTCTCCCAGAGCTAAACACTGAAGAACTTGAATCTCTTTTGGAGTTTCTTTACAGTGGGAATTTGCCCTCAGACAAGCTTGAGAAGCATGCCTATTCATTGTTTGTTGCAGCTGATAAATATGAGATTCCTTACTTGCAAGAGTTTTGCGAGCGGTTTCTGTTGAATTCCTTGAATGCTTCCAATGCTCTTGAAATCCTAGAGATTTCAGACATTTGTTCAAACAAGATATTGAAAGAAACTTCATTGAACTTCATTGTTAGGAATATGGAGGACATTGTTTTCTCAGCTAGGTATGAAGTTTTTGCACCCAAGAACCCTCATTTGGGTGTGCAGATTACTAGGGCATTTTTAGTGGATGCCAAAAGCAGAAGAATTAATGGGGTTTGATTATGATCATGCGGCCATTTGGTGGAACAAACTTTGGTCAATGTTCAAGTGAATTAACATAATAATTCACAAGGGGAACCACCAAGAATATGTATAGAGACATTTTACATGAAAAAGGGGAAAAACAATAAAATTATGATTGTTTTATAAATAATTGAATGTTATAACTCAATTTCATCATAAAAAGGCACAGATTGTTTTGATCAATACTTTACTTTCATAAACTACTAGTAGTATTTTTATTTTCACTATTTTGACTTGCTTAGAAAAGTTTATGGGTCAAATTGGAATTATGCCAAAGAAAAAAAAACAAATACACGGTCGTTTTACAAAACGGGGAGACAAAAACCCTTTTGTCGAACTCGAAGTATTGTCGTTGGGCTTCAGAAATCAGAATTAAAACTACTGAAATTCTCCCTTCTGATTTCATCTCGTTCCCCGTGTAAACTGCTGACGCTAGCCCAAGTCCATCCATGTCTTCTCGATATTCGGCTTCAGCTTTAACTTGGTATAGTGTTAATGATTCCAATCCAATTCTATTTTCTTTCAGTGCCCTTTTCTGGGTTTTTGTTTTAAAGACGATTACTGTATATATGACTTGATTTTTAAGTGTATCTCCATGATTCCCAGCTTATTTTTTGTCTGATGTTTGTTTTTATTTTTTGTTCTTGTCCCATTGTAAGTTCAAGTGGCACTACCACTACTACTGCAATGAATAAGGTAATTTCTTTCTTTTCTTTTTTCTTTTAAATCTTTTTATTTCCATTTTTTTGTTTGGCTTAATATCCTTTATAATTTGTGTGTGTTCTTAATTTGTTGATCTGTCTTTGCAATTTTATTATGGAAATTGTATATATACTGATTAAGGCAAGTACATTGCATAGGAAGAATCAAATTCGATCCAATTTCCAAGTGCTTGTCTGCTAGATGGTACTATTAGCTAAATAAATGATGATTTTGTTTTATGGGTTATTTGTTGTTTGTGATATTGATAGCCTCAGCCACATGCAAATCAAGTGGGATGGATGAATGACTTGAAAGATAAGAAATTAAGTTTCTTAAGTGGACTTGTTGAGGCATTCAAGGAACAAATTCATACTGATATACAGCTCAAGCCTGGTAACAATGGCCCTTGCATACCGGCACATAGAGTCATACTAGTAACTTTCTTTCTCCCCCATCTTTAATTTCTCTTCCCTTTTTTCACTGTGATTTCGATGTAAACTTTTATCAGCCATTTTGATTGTTTGTAGGCATCAAGATCTGAAATCTTCAAGAATATGCTTGACTCGGATGACTGCAAGGCTCCGGTTCCACCAAGTCATACCATAACTCTGCCAGAGCTGAACTCTGAAGAGCTTAAGTCTCTGCTGGAGTTTCTTTATAGTGGCACCTTGCCCTTGGATAAGTTGGAGAAGCATGTCAATTCTTTGTTAATAGCTGCTGATAAGTATGGGATTCAATTCTTGCAAGAGTTCTGCCAATGTTATTTGCTGAACTCCTTGAATGTATCAAATGTTCTTGATGTTTTAGAGACTTCAGAAGCCCGTTCAAACAAGGAATTGAAGGAAAGTGCCATGAATTTCATTTTCAGAAACATGGAGGATGTGGTTTTATCTGATCAGTATGAAGCTTTGGCAGCTAAGAACCCACAGCTATTGATGCAGATTACAAAGGGATATTTTATGAATGCAAGAAGTGAGAAAGTTAGTCAAGCCCTAGACCGACATGAGTCAGAGGATGAAGAGCTGTCTGATTCAGATGAAACCGATGATGATTCTGAAGCCAGTGAAGAGCATGATGATAGAGAGTGGCAAATGCAAGTTACCACATCGCTAGGTCGACTTGAGGTGCAATCTCAACGCATTGCCAATAGACTTGATCGCATGGCGGGTACACTTGATAGAATTGAGACCATGCTTACCACCCTAGTCCATAACCAGCAGCAGCCACCACCTCCACAGTGACCTTTGGCATCCATGATTGCACTCTGCATCATGCATGTTATTGTAGGACACATTTCTTGTTATCTTCTTTTATTTGCCTTTAGAGTTTATATTTGGGATGCTAGGACAAACTTGATGTGTATATATATGATCATGACTTCTTTATCTAAGTTCATACTGACTACTTAGTTATGGTATTATATATATAGATATATGTGTAGCAGAATTAAATGCAAAATGGAAGGAACTTTTGTTTAGAATCTACTTCATTTCACTACATTGATTTATGACATAAATGTTTCTGTTTGAAAGCTAACAAAATTGGCCCAAGAAAAAGATACCCATTACTCATTGCCAACAAACTAAAAAGTGGGTTATTGATCATTAGCATTAATTTTAGAATCTTAAAACTCTCCTCTTCTATCCACAACGAGCAATGCTAAAGGGTCCTTTGCTTTTGGCAAAAGATTATATTGTATTGTATTGGATAAAAGCATAACAGGCCTTTGTAATTTATTCTACTTTTTCTTTATAATCATCTTTTCTTTTGTTATCTTTTATAAAATTTTGATAATCTCCCTATAATATCATGATAAGCAAATTATGAAAATTTGATAATCTTCTTATGAAATTATGATAAACTCATTATAAAATTAAAAATTTTGATAACATAACTATGAAATTTTGATAAACGTTCATATGAAATTTTGATAATCTCGTTATTACATTTTGATAATCTCTATAAATCTTCGATACTATAATATGAAATTTTGATAATCTCTCAATGAAGTTATATACTCCTATCAATTTATCATATTGAGCTCTTTTATTCAGTAATATATAAATCATTCATATTAAACTCTCCCATTTTCAGATCGAGCTTTGTTCGTTCAATAGTGCAAACATATATCATTCATCTTGAACTTCCCCTTTCATAGTACATATTGTATTCAAATTGAGGTCCTCCACTTGTGATAGTATATATATAGAGCATATTATCACATTTAGATTATTTCAACTTTAAAAGATAGTGAAAAATCAACATAATAATGAATTTAGAAAAGATAAAAAAAGTCAAAAAAATTTAGATTAGTCCAACTTTAATTAACCTTTTAGACAAGCTTTTATCAACTTTTTTATGTTTATATATACTTTGGATAATTCATCATTTTAAAAAATTATAAAGTGTACTTTTCCTAGTAGAGAAGGAAAAGTTGCTAAACACGTGGAAAGCACGTGAGAAAAGGAGTGGGCTGTTTTTTTTTTTTTTTTGGATTAAGGGGAGTGGCTGGATTTTTTTTTTTTTTTCATGGGTTTTTATATTTGCTTTTAGCTTTTAAGTACGTGATTCAATTTCAGCCCACTGAATTTGGCGACTGAAGAGAAGGAAAACCATGGCGTTCTATTTCAATCCCGCACAATCCCCTGCTTTTGGTACCACATCGTTCGGGACTTCAGGTTTTTTTTTTTAAAACTATTCTTTGTTGCTTTGAATTGATTACTTTCCTTTAATTATCGAAATTCTGTTTCTACAGTAAAAAGCAATGTTATTATGATCACTTCTTTAACAATGGGGTTCCCCTGAAAAACTATTTTCTTTTTCGCATAACTTGGGGGAATTTTGAGTTTAATGTATAGCAGGCAAGAAACTCTCTTTTTTTACCCTTTAATCTTATTTGGGAAGTAAAATAAACCTTTGATTTAAGAGTGTTTTTTTTTTCTTTGTTATTTCATTGGAGAAGAATCCGGGATTGTTAATTCCTTGGACCAGTATAGGATAAAGCTAATCCAGTATAGTCTTTAATTTGATGATCATGTAGACTAAGAAATTAAATTTGTCTCTGTTTGTAGGCAATGCTTCTAGTTTTCCTACTGGTGCCGCTACTGCGGAAACTAAGAGGTTTGTATAGGTTTCTTGTTGGCTGCTGCTAACTTTATACTCTTTGCTGCTGATTGAAATTGCCCTTTTCCAATTTTATGTGAATGGTAAACTCTGATGGTATTGTTCTCCAAATTTATGTTAGTAAATGGATTTTTTTTATCACTTTCTTACTTTTATCGGTCCAAAAAATGGAAAAATAAATACACAGTGGCAGTGTGGTGAAGGCTGAAACTGTGTTGCAGAGGGTGCAATATCCTCTTTTTTATTGGTTTAGTTTGTTGTAAAGGACATTCAGTTTACTTTCAAATGTTGAGTTTTAAGTTATATTGATTTCTCTTTTAGTGTCCATTATATCTTGCAATATTTGTACTACTTATAATTTAAATTTAGGCACTACTTCTCAGGTGCGGTGCTCTTAAGCACGGTTTATACCTTCCAAGCTTGCTTGTATATAGGCTTGCTAAGTGTACTGGAGGATTTGTCTTTGATTTCTGTCTCATATCCCTGTTTCCTTCCTATGCAATTATTTATTATTTTTATTGATTTTTTGAGAATTTATTGTGGCTTTTTTTTGGCCACGAAAGAAAATGATTGAATGAAAATTGATTGTTTATTATTATTTTTTTTTTCAAATTTTGAATCTCTGTTCAAGGGGTTTTTTTTTCTTGGTCTTGGTATTCTAATGCTCAAGTCTCAACTTATTAGACACATTCTATCTATGACAACTGAATTCAAGATATCTTATCACCTGAAAAGAAAAAAAAATCAAAATTTTCTGCAGTGGTAAATTGTGTCTTTTTGGAGAAGGGTGGTTGGTACTGGTATTGCATATCACTTATCAGATTACTCTGAAATGCTGCATACATTAAAGTATGATTCTTTGATTCTTTATTTAACACTAAGGAATAAATTTTGAAGTCTGTGTGTTACTGCTAGTGATGGTGCCAAGAAAGCATGGATTGAATTGAGGGATGAAGATTATTACAAAAGGAGAATAAGTTTCTTAAATGGATTTTTTGTGGCATTCAAGGAACAAATCCTCACTGACATACTCCTTAAGCCTAACAATGGGCCCTGCATACCAGCACACAAAGCTTTACTGGTAACACTCCCTACTTATGATCATATCACTTTCTTTCTTGTTTTTTTTTTCTTTTTCTGGGTTCTGTTTAAACATTAATCACACTCTCATGTTTGTGTAGGCTGCAAGATCAGAAATTTTTAAGAACATGCTGGACTCAGATGGCGTCAAGGCACCAGCAAGTGATACTGATACCATCACTCTGTCCGAGTTAAATACTGAAGAGCTTGAGTCTCTCCTAGAGTTCCTCTATACAGGGACCTTGCCCATAGATAAGTTGGAGAAGCATGTTTATTCACTATATGTTGCAGCTGATAAGTATGAGATTCCATACCTGCACGAGACATGTGAGCGATACATGCTGAAAACCTTGAATACATCGAATGCTGTTGACGTTTTAGAGATCTCAGAAGCTCATTCAAACAAGAAAATGAAGGAAGCCACTTTGAACTTCATTGTCTCAAACATGAAGGATGTTGTTTCCACATTGAAGTATGAAGATTTTGCATCCAGCAACCCAAAACTTTGTCTGCAGATTACAAGGGCATTTGTTAATGCAAATGCCAATTTTTGTCAGGGGTGGCACTCGAAGGGGTGGGGTATTAAGAACTAAAAATTTGGGATCACTTTTTTGTTCTGCTACCAATTTCGAGGGAATATGTAAATAAGCTGTTATGCAACTACGACATTTTAGAACAATGAGTAGATCAGATCAGATCAGAGTTTTTTTTTTTAAAAGCTTAATTTGGCTCATTAGTCCTTATCTGTTATTAATAATTCCTGCCTATTTATTTTTTTCAGCATTTTTGGGTAAATTAAATTATAAATCTGCTAAGATGAAAATTTGTGAATTGGGCCCAGAAAATAGACATTTGTTAATTGGACCCTCTTCAAACTTTAGAGTCAAGACCAGCAAGTTAGGCCCTTAACTTCAAATTCTCTTTATGTTAACGGTCATTACTTAAACCGACATTGGCTGATCAGCCTTATAAATAAACCTAATCCTAATAGTCGAAGGAATGCTTTCAGCTTTCTATCTATTTCCTAATTCCTAGTTGAGTTGGGAAAACTTCTTCAGAGTTTATATATATCGTTTTTCATGGTCGAGTGATCGGGAAAACTTTTTCCATAGTTTCTTGAAAAAACAAAACATGGCTGTAACAAGGACGATTTCCACCAAGAGAAAGGCGGCATCAAACCCAATTTTCCGGTCAAAAAATTTTTGCAGATCTTTAGGGTTCCGCCATGATCCAGTTGTAGAAAAACTTTCAACAGAACCAACCCTAATTTCTCACCTTCCGGAGGATTTGACGATGGAGATTTTTGCAAGGTTGCCACCCAAATCCTTGGCGAAGTGCCGATGTGTTTGCAAGCAGTGGCACTCTGTTTTGATGGGTTCTGAAATTGCCACCAAGCAGGCAATTTTAGCCGAAAAAACCCCATTGATGACAAAGTTGTGTGCTTCTTATTCAACTCATCACTCTACAAAGTAAAACCCTATTGGGTTGAGGAGGATAATTCTCACATATTTGATACAAATCTTGCTGAAATTGCTTTGCCTACAAAAGACGCACCACTTTCTCATGAAATTCTGGGTTCTTGCAATGGCTTGATATTTCTAAACCATGGAAAAAAAAAAAGAAAAAGGTTCTTCTTGATCAATCCTCTGACGGGTGAGTCACGCCACCTGTTTAACCTTCCTTGTGGAGACAAAGTGAAAACGCAATTCGGTTTTGGTTATGATTCATCAACAAAAGATTACAAAGTCATAAGGTTTCAAACCGACCCATTTATTCTCCAAGTTTTTTCCTTGAAAGATAATTCTTGGAGGAGCATAAACAGCACTATTGAACAATTTCCTTATCAACTCCAACACCTGTTGTTGCTGTTCAAGTCTGTGGGTTTTTACATTGGCAATTCGTCGGTCCAAATCCTAACATTGTTTTAACATTTGATTTGGGTCAACAGAGCTGACTAACATTCCACAGGATCATGAAGAGCACAGTAGAATTGTTGGAGTGGGGATAACTCGAAAAATTGGTTTCGAGTGGGAATTTGACAAAGGTTTTGGTATATGGGCAATGAAGAAATATGGTGTTGAGGAATCTTGGACGAAGTTGATCAATCTCAAAGAATGTCATGCCTTCCTTGATAGCTACCGTTCTCATTATTTTCAAATCTTCCCCATCTGCTACATAAACAATGGCAGAAAGCTTATTCTGCAAAATTTTAATAACAGTATCATTTATGATATTGAAAAGGGTTCCTACAAAATCAGTATGAACAGGATTCCAATTATACCGATGGGGGAGCATTCATCTTGGACGATGGATTCAGGATGTTTAGCATTGAAGATGACTTCATATGTGGAAAGTATGGTTTCACCAAATTCTTTATGAAGAGTTTAGAGCAAATTTGTAAACCCCGAAATTAGATTTTGTTTAGTTTAACAATTAAACCCTCTGTTCATTCATTCCCATTCTTTGATCATTATTATATTTTTTTGTTACTCCAATCTGTAACTTGAGAAATTTAATCAAATTTGGTTCTTTCATCTCATCAACCAGCAGCAAGGACTCTGTTTCTAGCTCCCCTGTTTAATATTGTCCTTGTTCATAATTAAGTTAAAAAAAACTTGGGGATTATTGCATGAAAGATGTAAAGTGGTGGAAGTCTCCATGAAAATGATCAAATGGAAAAAGGAACGTTAAAATTAGATTATCCAAAAACCCAAAATGATCAAATGAAGAAGGACAATGGGCCGCCAACAGTCCAAACTCCAAGTCCAAAGTCCTAACCAGATCAAGGTCTCCCTATAAACTTAAGAACCCAAAACAAGCCCAAAAAGAATAAGGAAATGGAAACCCTTTTCTAGTATAATTTTCTCTTCACACAATAAGAGGTAGTCACACATCCATGAATTTCACATAAACCATCCTAAAATTTGAACACAAACTTTTTAGATGAACTCCCAAGCTTTACATTTCCAGTTTTGATATTCATGATCAAAAGTATATCTTTTCAAAAGTAAGATGAAAATTCAATAATAAATATTGATCATAAGCATCCTCCAACATATATACGTATTAATGGAATGTAAGAAATTTGTATCGATCACATATTATTTCCAAGGGAAGTTTCTTAAGATGAGGGATTATAGCATCATAAAAATTTAAAATGGATATACTGGAAAAAAAGTATATAATAATGCAATTTTTAATTGGACTTGTGAGAAATCGAACTTGTATTCTCATCCTTGTTAAGACAGAGATTGCTCACCATTTGGATCGATATGTTTTAGAAGGAGAATAAATGTCAAATCAATTGAACTAATTAATCCTTGGTCATTCTTTATTGCTTTAATTTTTTTATCTTAAAATTGTTCAACAAATTATCTAATGTCCTTCCATCCGATCTCTCCTTCTTGATTGATTTACCAAAGGATATGAATCTGTTTTCTAGCTCCATTTTTTTTTTATATTTCCTTGTTCATAGTTGAGTATTGAGTTGAAAAATAACTTTCAGTTCAATATTTTAAACTAAATGTAAGCACATTCATGATTCACATTTAAAAAAAAAAAAAAAAAAAACTTTTTTCTTCTTTTCATTTCTTTTAGACATGGATCTAAAACATATGGGATATGATTTTTCTAATTTGAAACTGAAAGAATAATGCCAAATTAAAAAATTTGTATTTGCTAATTAATCTTTCGAAACAACCATTAAGAGGTTGTAATTGCTAATAATAATTAAGTACAAATTAGTTGCTGGGTCTTGTATCAAGCGATATAATTTGTATAATCAAATCATCTAATCTTATCTGAATGAACTTAATTATATAGTATTTAAAGATTTAATATATGCATGGTTAGTTAGAACTTAAGATCGGGAAATGTCTCTTGATCTGCCGGTGATTAAATTAACCAAAATGCTAACTAATTAGGCACATACATATATGTCCTATAAATTAATTAAAGTTTGTGTTTCCATCACACTTAATAATTAAAAAAATATCAATTAAGCAAAATACATGGAAAGTTAGGTAGCTAGACAATGTTTTCATTTTTCAAAGAAGTTTAATCTATGAAAGAACTTACATACGAGTACATATTACAGTTTTTTTTTATAATTGAAATAATTATATTTTATTATTAGGGCATTTTATAAATATAGTCAAGTTATAACTTACATAATATATGCATTGACTGATCACGATGATCCTACGTAATTTATTCTCTGCTTAGCTAGCAACCTCAACCGAAACTGCCAAATTCAACGATTGGAACCTCACCAAGTTGTTTCTCAAAACCCATTCAAACCTGCACCACTTGCAATTATTGATTTTACATTTTCTATCGTGGCTTTTGACCATGGTTAAATAAGTATTAAGTGGGAATTTACTATGATTATAAGGTAAAGACAAAAAATCTATATAAAGGAAGGGAAGGACTTAGCTTAGAGCACAACCAAAACCCACTCTCTTGTAGACTGTAGTAAAGATGGGAAAAATGGGGTCATCAATGACCTCTCTCTCCCTTACTCTTCTAATGCTAGCAGTGTCTCTCAGCTTGCCTTTTGAAACCTTAGCCGACTATTCTTACTCATCTCCTCCACCCCCTAAGAAGCCATACAAGTACAAATCTCCTCCTCCTCCTCCCCCAGTTTACAAGTACAAGTCTCCACCACCTCCAATGCATTCTCCCCCTCCACCTTACAAATATAAGTCTCCTCCTCCACCACCACCAGTTTACAAGTACAAATCCCCTCCTCCTCCTAAGGAGGTATACAAGTACAAGTCTCCTCCTCCCCCAGTATACAAGTACAAGTCGCCTCCTCCTCCCCCAAGGAGCCATACAAGTACAAGTCTCCTCCACCACCACCCCCAGTTTACAAATACAAGTCTCCTCCACCTCCAGTTTACAAGTACAAATCCCCTCCTCCTCCTCCCAAGGAGCCATACAAGTACAAGTCTCCTCCTCCTCCTAAGGAGCCATACAAGTACAAGTCTCCTCCACCACCACCCCTAGTTTACAAATACAAGTCTCCTCCACCTCCAGTCTATAAGTACAAGTCCCCTCCTCCTCCTCCTAAGGAGCCACACAAGTACAAGTCTCCTCCACCACCACCCCCAGTCTATAAGTACAAGTCTCCTCCACCTCCAGTCTACAAGTACAAGTCCCCTCCTCCTCCTCCTAAGGAGCCATACAAGTACAAGTCTCCACCACCACCCTCAGTTTACAAATACAAATCTCCTCCACCTCCAGTCTACAAGTACAAGTCCCCTCCTCCTCCTCCCAAGGAGCCATACAAGTACAAGTCTCCCCCACCACCACCTCCAGTCTATAAGTACAAGTCTCCTCCACCACCACCCCTAGTTTACAAATACAAGTCTCCTCCACCTCCAGTCTATAAGTACAAGTCCCCTCCTCCTCCTCCCAAGGAGCCATACAAGTACAAGTCTCCTCCTCCACCTAAGGTGCTAGTCTATAAGTACAAGTCTCCTCCACCACCCCAAGGAGCCATACAAGTACAAGTCTCCTCCACCACCAACCCCAGTTTACAAATACAAGTCTCCTCCACCTCCAGTCTACAAGTACAAGTCCCCTCCTCCTCCTCCCAAGGAGCCATACAAGTACAAGTCTCCCCCACCACCACCTCCAGTCTATAAGTACAAGTCTCCTCCTCCTCCTAAGGAGCATTACAAGTATAAGTCTCCCCCTCCTCCCCCTCCAGTCTACAAGTACAAATCTCCTCCACCACCATCACCCCATTATGTCTATTCATCACCACCTCCTCCTCACCACTACTAAGCAACGTCTTATAGAGGTAATTGATGAAAACAAATAAACACTTCTATATTTTAAAATTTTATGTCAAATATGGCTTCACATGCAATGTAAAACCATTTCCCATTTAAAATTGTCATAACTTCATACTATTGCATAAAATCATATGTACATTTGCTTATTTTAATCACAATTATCAATTTAATGATGAGAATGTGGTCTTGCAGGAGAAGAGAAGAGTGTGGTCCAAAACAATGGGACAAAAATAAGTCAAAATACAGAAATAGCATGAAGTTGGGATTCTAGTCTTGAAGATGAACGTCGAAAAGAATAAAATGTTGACTAGTATACAGAAGAAAAAAAAAGTTCATCTTTTTCATGTATTTGACAATTGTATTATTCAGTCGGTGTGATATATTTATCTTTCTACTTTCTATTTTTATATTGTTATCGTGACACAAACTCTAAAGTCAGGCTACATGACAATCATCTATTATTGGTTCACTTATTCCGGGATTATTTACAAAATCATTTTTATCAGTAAAGAGAGAAAAACCAAAATTAAATTTAGTTAAACAATAAAATAATAATAATTACTTTAAGATTGCGTTTGGTTCGTGGTATATAGTGGGAAAGTGTGGTAAGTTGGGTAGAGGGAATAACTTTCCCATGTTTGGTTGGATGAATCTAATTTTAGGTGGGAATAACATTACCACCACTTTTCCACTTGAGTGGGAATGTGGTGGGAATGTCATTCCCACCTAAAAGGGTGGGAAAGTTAACTTTCCCAGGAAAGTGTTACTCATTTTCACTTGTATTTCTCTTATATTTTAAAAATTTAATAATTTTCCCATGTTAACCAAACATGGTAATCTTATTCCCACAAAAACAAAAATTTATACTTTCCCACTAAAATAACATTCCTAGGAAAAAAGTGTGAATAACATTACCACGTGATACCAAAGATACCACGAACCAAACATAACCTAAAGTAAATAATACACAAATAATTCAGCAGTACTCACAAGCATGATACAATCACAAATCCCAACCTAGAGACTACAGAATTAACCCAATACCATCAGGCAGCCATGCTATATGAATATGATACTAATTAATAATAACAACATCAACGCCAGTGGATTCCTGCAACAGTGAGTATATCTATGAAGCAACATGGAAAAGACAGAGTGAGTATACAAAATGTTCTAAATGAGTGAGTCACCCTCAAAGGAAAACTCGAAACAGTTGGTACGTACACTAGTAATTAAACTGAGTTAAAAATCCACTTTTATCACTTTTATACATATATAATTGTATAAAACAACATTTACATTGTGGACTATCACATAAAAGTGTTCCTATAGTGACCTTAACCCTGATCAGCCTACTGGTACTGTTAAGGATATTATCGTCATGTAACAATTGTTAAACCAAACCATGCATGTTCATATACCAAAACATGCCCATAGTCTAATTTCACGAGCCAAGCCATTTACTGTGGCGGTGTTTAACTGCATATATATTCGCCAGAGTAAGGCTAGTAGTAATGCACCTAAAACATTTATATACATAACATTTACAAAATAGAAAAAAAAAGTTCCTTAAGTATGCTTTTTCATTGAGGACAAACTGTTGATCAGCAATAAGTTGAACCAAATCCTGTGCTAGATCCTCTATTTGATCAGCACTTCACTTGCCAAATTGACAACCACAATCAAGAACCTTTGAAAAATATCGTTTCTTGTAAAAAAAATAAAGAAATCAAACTTTGACTCAAGCCTTATAGACCTAATTCCAGCAGCTATGCATGCCTAAATATGTCTTGAATAGACTTTGGAATACATTTTAGGGTTAAAACGGCTACTTTTTGACCTCTAAGTAAAATGGTAAATTTATCCCTTTAGGAATAAAATTGTATTTTCAATCCCCAGGATCAATACAAGTTAAGGTTGTTTTATATGGAGGAATATGGTGTTGCAGAATCATAGACCAAGTTGATCAACCTCAGAGCAGTTCATCTAAATGGCTTCAAGCTTCTTGATTCTCAACAGTTTTCCATGTATAAAGGAAGGCATTGCTTCCGCAGAATTTCGACAAATATATCCTATACTATATATCTTACGGGTCCGTTTCATAGGAAGGAAAAAGGGTAATGAAGGAAATTTCATCAATCTACAAGGTAGCATGTATAATTGTGCATCACAACTATTTGATTGAACAAATTTCCTTTCTCACCCCTTTCTTTACTTCCTACCAAACGGACCCTAAAAGGAACCTTCAATATATGTAGCTGTAGAGCAAGAAATTTCGGTCAATCAAAAATTTTCTACAAATTTCTTTTGAGAATTTATCCTTAAATTTATTGGATATTTTCTTAGGAAAAATGGTAGATAAATATGGCACATGGTCTAATCAATTAAATTTCAATGTTTAATGGTTTGACCAATCAAAATTAAGTTGTGAGTCATCACCTTTTATCTCTAATTAAATTGAGATAATTGGTAAATATATTGCATCATCTGGCCAATCAAATCTCAAGGTTTCAAGCATTGACCAATCAGAATTCACTGTTGTGTCATCTTATTTATCTCTAATTAAAATTAATTGTTTAGAGATAAATAACAAGGAGAAATTAAGTTATCTTGAAACTCTCCATCCCCCACTATAAATACCAAGCTCCCAAGTCATTTTCAACACACACAATTCAGAAAGCAGAAAAATTCTGAAGCAGAAAAGCTCTGAAGTATTTCAGATGTTCTTATTATGATCTTCACCAAAGCTTAAGAAGATTGAAAGAAGATCCACGTATATGGAAAATTCTTCTTTCAAAGAAGATTCAATTATTGGAGAATTACTGAAGACCCAGTTATTGGGAAATTATTGAAAGAAGATCCACGTATGTGGAGGGTTTTTTTTCTTTCAAAGAAGATCCAAGGAAGTTTATCAAAGATTTACAGAAGCTCGCTTTCAAGAAATTATCATTTTGATCTTCATCAACATATTTGAAGAAGATTATTTGTATTCGCTCAAGATCAAGTCATTCGACCCTTAAGTCAAATTATTATCAATTTGAGATCAAGTCCTCAACGACCCTCGAATCAAATCAAATTCACAAGTCATCAATTCAAGATTAAGTCATTCGACTCTTGAATCAAATCAAATCAAACTCTCAAATTATCATCAAGTTCAAGATCAAGTCATTCGACCCTTGAAGCAAATCCTGAAGCATAATTTTGTAAAGGAGAAGAATCAGAGAATAATTTCTTATTATTAGAATTTCCAAAGATTGTACTTACATTCATCAATCAATAAAATTTTTATTTGACTCCAATATTTGTTGTCTTAATTTTAGACTTTGAAATTCTGTGTGTTATAGTAGCATTCCAGTACCATATGAGGAACAATTATCTTGGTTATTGGCTAGCTAGAGCATGTTTGGTTTTACCAATCTCTTTGTTTGTAGGTCTAGAAAACAAATATAATAAGCAAATTAATCAGGAAAACTAAACTTAAAAAAAAAAAAAAAGGAAAACTAGAACTTTAGGGCTTGTTTGCTAGTGGAGAACATTTTCCATTTTCCATCTCCAAAAATATCAAAGAAACTAGGTAGTGCCACAACATGTGTCAATGCAAACAAACATATTTTTAGAGAATGGAGATGACAATGGAGTGAAAATCTCAAAATAAAATAAATATGTTCTTCATTTCTCACTCCATTGTCATCTCAATTTTCCAAAAATATACTTGTTTTCATTGACACATGTTGTGTCACTACCTATTTTCTTTGATATTTTTGGAGATGGAAAATGGAGAATGTTCTCCATTACCAAACAAGCCCTTAGCTTCTTTGTTTTTTTTTTTTTTTTTTTTTTTTGGGTTACTCAATTTGTAAAATTAGGAGTTGATAAAATTTGAATTTTGGATTATGCTGGAATTTCTTGAATAATTAGGATAGGCATATTTACTCTGTCTCTACTTCTTGATTAATCATAATACATGTTCTTTTTTAATTGGTTTCTTGAGAAAAAGTAAACAAATAAAATTAATTGTTAGGATTCTTTTTCCCCCCTAATTAGGCATGTCTTTAAAATTGAATAAATAAAGACAATCGAGCCTAATTGATAAAGTTTTTTTTATTACGAGATTTTTTTTTTTTTTTGACATCAAGCCTAATGATAAAAGTTAAAGATAGCTTGATCTCCAAAATCATGTTTCACCTTTCACGTTAAATTGTTTATAACCTTTTCTTCTCTCCTTCCACTTATCTAGAACCTAAATAATCACGTTCCAAGTAAAATATTACTACTTTGCCCATCCAAATAGTTATTAAATTGATTAAAGTGGGTATTTGTTTGATCTCCTTGGAGTTCAATTGTATGATAGTAATATTCACCACGTTGAGATTTTAGAAAACCTTACATGATTGAAATGCGGCTTCCTAAAGTAGGTAATTGAAAATCTTTTGAGTTAAATATTCTGTTTTTTTAATCTGAAACCTTTACTATATAGTTTTGCTTTTACAAAGATTTTTTATTTAAGTAAATTGGAGCACATTCATGTTTCACGTTTGATTACTTTTTCTTATCCTTTCTCTTCTTTAGATAGGAATCTAAACCTAAATTAATCAATGAATTTCTTGGAACTTAAGTATAATGCTAAATTAATCATATTTAACTACTGGTAGTTTTCAATTTCATAATGGAATCTTCCTAAAAGTATAGTCAGTGACTTATATTTATTATAGAATGTAAAACCGAATAATTAAGTGTAGAATCAAAATAAATGTTGTTAAATTGGGTCATGTGTTTCTTAAGGAATATGGAATACAATTTGACATGACAATTGGCAATTACTTAAAATCATCTAAAATTGTACTTGAGTATATGTGACTAATACATTTTCTCAAAAAAAAAAAGTGATTTGTACATAATCCTTCGCTTTTCCTTGTCGAAAACAAGATATGTTAATTTTTGTCCATTTCCCGTTTTTCTTCTCCTTTTTTATAATGGACACGTTTGAGAAAGGAGAATATCTAAAAATCTCAAACATATAAAAATCTAATTAACTTGTTTTATAATGAATGAATATAAATTAATAAACATCTTTCAGAACATTTATGATCAGTTAAATAAGGGTTATTATTTTCCGGGAAAAAAAATTATCATCTGTGCAATAAATAAAATTTTGACTATTGCCAAAAAAAAAAATTTTGACAAAGAAAAATAAAACCATGAAAATATTGGGTCAACAAATTCCACGATCATTATAAATATTGCAATGTTAAAAATTAATGAAAAAAGATAGAGATTGGTAGAGTATTAATCCGGGTTCCACAAAGGGGGTGCTTGTTCCCAAAAAAAAATATAAACCTATAATTTTTTTTTTTAAACGATGGAATTATAATTATAATTTTTTTAGACAGTATACTATATATAATTCGATTTTAATTGTTTTATTTTATATGATAATATGGCGTTTTCTCTTGAGTTTCCTCTTTCCTACGTTTGCTATGGACGTAGGAAAGAGAATTAAGTACTAATAAGATTATACATGCATGCTGCCAAATGTTAGCTGTTTCCCCGTAATGGAGAATTAACAAAGATTCTTATTCCAAAATGTGTGGACCAACAAAAGAGCTATAACAAGTAGTATAGCTCCTGCACTAATTTATTTAACATCATAATAATTAAAGCTTCTGCACTTATTATTGTTAAGAGATTAAAAGTTAAAGCTAAAGTTAAAGAAGCTCTCTTCACCAAACCTACAGATTCCCTTCATATATATCCATTAGCCCTTGCTTATAAATACCCACCAAGGAGCTGATACAGCAGAAGCAAAAGCTAAGTAGCTTAAAATTTGAAGCAAAACCCCCACAAAAATTCAGAGAGAGGAACTCCAAATTTGCTCTATTCTGTTCTATATACACATGGCAGAACCCAATTCTCCAGGTCTTGCCTTATTTGTTTCATATATTTTTTTTTTCCTTCTCCTTCTTTTTTTTTGCATGAATATCTAAAGGTTTCCCTTTTTATTAATTCATTTTAAGTTTAATAGAAGTTGGATTATGACTATGTGATGAAAATTAATTAATTTTTAACAGGTGGAAGGAACATGAATTGTTGCCCAACAACAACAAGGAAAGGTGAAGGAGGCTTCATGAATATGCTGTAAGTTTAACTCTTATATATATATGCTTTTCCCCTGTAATTGAATGCCCAATTCTCTTTTCTTTCTTTTTTTTTCTCCCTTTTTACGGTATCAAAGGTTTGTAATTGTGTGTGTGTGTATATATAGCTTAATAATTTTTAATTTTTTACTTTTTGCTTACTTATTTGCTTCATATAAATATATTTTTTGTTTACTAAAATCACTTCAATTTCATTGTTCAGCTGCAGAGCTTTGGGCTGCTGCGGGCTCCTTTCAGCTTGCTATGAACCTCGAACTTCAAATTAGGCGCCCAACAAATATTAAGATTGCACAGACAGAGAGAGATATATATATATATATATATATATATATATATGTTATATCTGTCGGCATTTGGTGTAATAAAATTGGCCAAAAAGAATCATGGTTTGAACTTGAATAATATAAAAGGCCATTCCGTATTTTATATTTCTTCAACAATTTATGTAAGATATCAATGAGATTTTTTTTTTTTGTTCAAGAAACAAGGCATATCAATGAGATATAGTATATGATTGATTTGTACAATAATTTTCTCTTTCATGAAAGAATGGAAGAAGAAATAATATATTCTTGGGACCTCAAAATTATGCATGTTATAAATTTGAAGCTTTAGTCTAATGGTCAAAATCTCAAAAGTCCATCGGGAGAGCTGTCGAATCCATGCCCTTCGTTCCCCTTCTCCCTTTAATTGTAATGTGCTCAACATGCCAAAAATTAAATTATGCATGTTATATATCATTTTCAGAATTCTCATCTTTACAAATGGCAAGATTCAGTTTTGGTAAAAAAAAATCATCTCATTGACACTATTTTGTCATAATTAATTATCATGAAATCATGAGGTGATGTAATACCGATTTCTTTTTAATATGAAAATTATAAATTTGAACTGATCTCTCCATAATTACTCCCAATCTCCCATGGAATTGAGTTCAGTGTTCATGCCTCATGGATGCAATAACCAATAGGGAGAGGCTATAAATACTAAAGAATACTACTTTGTACAAATATTAGTGATATTTAGGTGTTTAGATAGAATGATCAATATATATTTTTTTGTTGTTTGGAGACATTTAAATTTAAGGTAGAAAGTTATAGCTTTTCTGTAAACAATGTGGGTAAATATTCCAAATTAGGACTAAAAGTTTGGAAAAAATCTCAATTTGATTCTAATTTTTAGATTGAATCTAATTAAATCTAAAGGTTTGAGTTGTTAACCAAATTAGGCATATTTTTGAATTCTGACGGAACTCCTTGTGTGTCATGCACTTAAGTTAAAAACGCACCATTAGCACGTCAAAAAAATCATGTAGTACTTAACGGCGAGTGCAGTACACGCACGGGTCCTGTCAAAAAAGGCCTAATTTGATTGATGATCCAAACTTTTAGGCTTAATTAGATTCAATTTAAAGAATTAGGCCTAATTAGACTCAATCTAAAGAATTAGGCCTAATTTGAGCAATATTTCTCCAAACTTTTAGTACTGATTTGAGTATTTACCCAACCAATATCAATATTGCAACTCCAAGAGTTTTTGACTAGCAAAAGCCAAACAAATAGTAACAATTTTTGGAACAAAGAAGAGAAAAGAACAAAAGGTAACATGAAAATAAAACAAGGATGTATGTAGCTTGCATAACAATATAGTAATTTTGCAACAAAAAAGAAACAATATAGTAATATTTTTTTTGAAGGACAATATACTAAATTTATTTTATTATGAAATCTTTCCTAAGAAAAAAAAATCTCTTTTTAAGAAGAAAGTAGTTCTTTCGGCCAAAAAAAGAAAGAAGAAAGTAGGTTTTGATGGGCACGAGTGAGTGACGAGCGTACATATTCATGTCCAAAAAACTGTTGGCCTTTATAAGAAAGGAACAACGTAGAGAATTTTTAGTACAAGGGAAAAACAGAGGAGATAATATCAGAAATGGAACTCGTCATCATCATCTTCCTTTTTTCCTTGTACTAAAAATCCAAGTCAGAAATAATTACAAAGTTTTAATATATATATGTACAAAATTTGTCATAATTTGCATTGGTAACTCTTTAGTACTGGCATTTCACAATTGGGTTTGTACATATATCATCAGCATTGCAACCCCATGGGGATTTTGCCTGCCAAAAGCCAATTTAAATCAACTATAGTTTTTTTTTTATTATTTGATACAAGGGAAAAAGAAAGGTACAAAATGAGGCTTGCACTAAAATTGAAGCCCATCTTTTCCAAGACAAAATCCTCTCACTTGAAAAGAATAAGAAAGTAGGTTTTGATGGCACATGAGTACATATTCTAATCCAAAATCTGTTGCCTTTGATTTTAGGAATTTCTTTTAACTTTTTGAAAGAATGGTGTGGATAATTGGATATATATAGAATTTGTCCTACAAGACAAAAAGAAAAGGAGGTACACATGTTGAAACAGATTATACTATATATTTTGGAAGTAGAAAACAAAATAAACAAAAGAAAAGAGTAGGTATTGTTTTGTTATATATTGGGCCCAAATCAGATGTCTTTCTGCTTAAAGGTCCTTCTTCAAAATGGGCTCAATGTATAGACCATCAATCTTGGGCTTTAAAGTTTAAAACAATTCAATGTTACTTGTGAAAAATTAATACCGAGATAAAGGTTGTTTTCTTTATGTTTTTTAAATTCCTTTCATGATCAAATCAAATTCAGCTTTATCATACCCCACTCCATATCCCATCTCATTCACCAAATCGTGTCTCTAATATTATATCTTGTTTGTTTTCAAATTTTAACAAATAATAAAAATATCAATTAAACGTCAAGTTTAGCCCCAAATTAACAACAAATAATTATATATAAGGGTTAGTCCTAAATTTTAATACATTTCCAATTTTAGAATGAAAATATAAAATTTAATTTAACTAGTCAAACAAGGAATAATACTAGAAACTGAAAAATGGCACGTATCATCATTTGGTGGATGGGGCACAAAAAATGGGGGAGAGGATTTTTATTCTTTAGAGAAAACAAAAATCTCCATACAATTCAACAGTTATAACTGATTTAATGCAAATCCAAAACTAAGCTTATCTAGAAAGAGGGAAAAAAACACTAATGCTAATTAAGAGTCCTTATGTCATAAAACATTTATGTTTGCTGGTAGAGTACTGAACTCTTTGTTTGGGTGGCTAGGGTTCGATCCTAGCAATCTCAAGTGTTCCAAGTTGAGTATGACGAAGATGTCGAAGCCAGCAGGCGGCAGTGAAAATTTGGCATCGGATTGCTGGCAGTTGGTATTCAATCATCTTGAAAATGCTGACCTGAAATCAGTATCTTTAACCTGTAAGAATCTCTTGACAATCTCAAATCTCCTTAAGAAAAGCTTGAAAGTTGTTCACCCCCATGTTACCATGCTTTCCCAACATCTAAAGCGGTTTACAGAGCTCAAACACATCGATTTCCGCAAGTTTGAAGGTGATTTAGATGAAGCCATTGGCGAGGTTGCACGCTCTGGTTTGAATCTTGAAACTCTTGATATTTCATACCAAAATGCCCCATTCATGATGATGGAGAGTTTAAGAGTGTTGGGATCCAATCCAAAGATGAAGAATTTGAAGGCTTTGAATGCCTTCAACTGCTTCAAACCAAAAAATTTGCAAGACAATGATCTTGTGGCGGCCATAGCGAATTCATTTCCGAATTTGGAAGAGCTCAAAATTGGTAATTATTATGGAATTGAATTTCTGGCATCTAAGCTTAAATTTTTAAAGACAATTTGGATGAATGCAGCAGATAATGTTACAGATAGGTCTCTTGTTGCTTTGTCGTTGAATTGTGTTTTCTTAAAAGATGTTAGCGTTGAATGTTGTTCAGGAGTGACAGAAAATGGGGTTGGTATTCTACTTCGGAATAGGCCAAACTTGGAAGCTCTTTCCTTCGGTTATATCAAGCCCTCTCCTTCTGCCATCACTATTGAAAATTCAATTAGCCATGCCAAAGCTTTAACTTCTTTCAAGTTCCATGGTATGGGCAGTTCTGAAAAGATTCTTATGGAAATTGCAAAGGCAAAGCTTCCATTGGAGGACCTTGGACTCGGTTATTGCAGCGATTTTACATTTTCAGGGCTAGCTAGGGTTCTTTCTAACCATCATCTCAAGAGGTTATGCATTGAGGGTAATATTTTTGATGCAGATATGGAACTTCTATTCAAGGGAAATTTAGGTAATCTCATTATCATTGACATACAAGGTTACACAGTGAAAAGTTCATTGTTGTTCCTACTGTCAGCCAATTGCCCTTCACTGGTAGAAATCTACATTAGTGCACTTAATCTGGAAGAGGCTCGTAATATTCAGTTGTGCAAAAATCATAACATCCGAAACCTTCTTGTGGATTTGTCTGGAATTACAGATGGATGGCTTGAACTTTTGGGGCTTAGTTTTCCAAACTTGAAGGGTCTTACTTTGATCCTTGATTCCAGAATAGTCACAAGCAGAGGCATTGAAGCTATTTTGAAGAGTTGCAAGCTTATTACAGAACTGCAGTTATTCCATTATGAGCACGAAAAGATCATCGAGGTGAATTCAGAACTTCAGGAAGTCAATTTAGAGGTTTTAAGTCTAGGGATGTTAGCCATAGATGATGAAGGGCTTGCTGTCATAGGAAGGAAATGTCTTAAGTTGGTTCATTTAAAACTGGATTCATGTCCGAATGTGACCACAGGGGGCTTAAAGCAAACGGTAGAAGACATAAAAACTCTAACAAGGTTAAGTGTTAATGATTGCAGAAATGTAGATTATGGAGAGTTTTTGGAATGGATGCTATCTACAGACTTATTAGGCTCTCTAAAAAAAATTACTCTTCCCGAAGGGGCCATCACTGAAGAACAAAGAGACGAATTCTTGCACCGCGGTTGTTTGCTTCGCTAGTACTAGAGTTTGCACCATCACCAATCCTCTTTCTGATATGTTATTTGCAGAATTCTTTCATTTCATTCATTATTCAACTTAGAACTTGATTACTTTCAAAAGTTAAGATGCAAAGATTATCGTTATCTATTCTGTTTGATACCAATATTTCCTAAGCTAATGAAACTCTGCTTATCAATCACTGCAAATCTGTATAGTGTGAAATATCGTGGAAAATCAATTATAATTGATAAACCCCATTGCAAATCATAGTTCTCCTCAAAATGTGACATCTTTATCTACAAAAATTTACAGAAAAATGCATGAATTCTCTAGCAACCATTTATTTTTAATATTATATTATATATTTCTGATGCAAATGTTAACTACAACATCATAGATATTTCAGTTCTAGGACTTATCTCATTGTTCTTTCCAAATACGGCCGGCCACTTTCAGCTTCAGCTCTTGTCTATCACCACCTGAGAAGAAAAGTGCCAGGTTCCTTTGAATGATAAGGCCGTCTTGACTATCTCGAACTTTCCTATGACTATCACGAATGCTTCGCGGAACTCCTTGCCACATAAATTTTCTGCCATTGCCACCAACTTCCAGACTATAACTGAATTGCCTTGCTTCATCTTCATCACCCATAAATCGCAGGAAGGCCATGTAAACCGGTGCCATTCCTATGTGAAAAGCCTCAAAGTGCAAGCAAAATTGTCGACCAAAACAGTTAAAAACCTGCAGCAGGTGGGACAATAGTATATAGCTTTAGATTGCTAGGTATGGATCAAAATGAATCGAATTCATCGATACATACTATGCTATTCGTTATTTTGGATAGCAAGAATGTGCTCTAGCATTCAAGCCACTTTTTGTTTCAGTAATAAGAAAGTAATAGCTCTTAGGTCCATATCAATCACAAGAAAGCATAAAATGATTTTACAATACTCAAGAATCAATTTGGTTGAAGGAAGAGAGATGTTAAAGAGAATTCAATCATCTGCCACTAATTAAACATTAGAGGATCTTAATCAGAAAAGATATTAGTTTCTGAGCTTGTTGCAAGTTATATGCCATGGAGAGGAGAGAAAGAGGGAGAGAGAACTTACAGTCAACATCCATGTGGCATTTTCCACTTCATGGGGATTGGATTTAACATATCTGTGGTTGAAGGTACACCCGTCATGCATGTCAACCTTGTGATCATTCTTGAGATGCATGACAAGAAATGGGATATCACCAGTAACTGAGCATTCAGCTCCGGCATAAGGGCAATTATAAGGGCGATATCTACAGTTCTTTTCATGCTTGAGCTTGCTGTAGTAGGGAAAAATATCGTGACAACCCAGAATCTGGTATCTGCAAGGAAGTTCCAGTGACTCTGCAACTTTCTCCAGAGCTAGACACCTGATATTACCAAGCTCATTGCGGCAAGTTGGGCAAGAGTTGTGAACTCTAGCCTTGCAAATTGAACATACAGTGTGGCCATTGGGACACTAACATATAAGAAAGGAAAAGCTGTCACTAAAAGAAATTGAAGTACAAACTCAATTTGTGCTTGTGGAATGTATAGCAATGAAGGAGATGCAAAAGCAAAACTACTTCCCTAGAGCAAATTTCCTCATGCTTACTAACTATTATGGCACTGCTGATATACCTATCAGCTCATAACAACATGCATTCACCAGAAAGCAGATAAATATTGGCATCTTTTGGATTTGTTTCAGAATGTCAGATGATGATCCCACTTTCTTCTGTTTAACAGATTTGGGAAGAAGTACCCCAAACTCTGTGGTTCTAATATCAATGATACTAATTTCTCCTCGAACCTTGATTGGTTAACAAACATATGATACACTTATAATATCTAAGGGAGAATGCAATTCCATAAACTTGCTGAAATCTTTTTCTGCATGTAAAATGCATCTACCTGATAAATTGGAGGATACATCAAATTTATGCAAACAGGACACTCAAGTAGTTCATGCACATCATTTGTTGATGCTGCTCCAAAAGTTCCACCTAAACCAGTTGCAGCTTTTCTTAAAGGGGAACCTCTTAACTCTGCACTTGAAGTTGCCATATCATAATCTGCAAACGCGATGCGTGACTCTATCACGTCTTTGCAGATACCACCACCAGGCGCCATAATTGCAACTTGGTAAGTTAACGGTAGCAGACACACTTTGTTAGCTTTAGTGCAGAGGCAAGCAAACAGGGGAGGATGGGGGATAAATTGGACCTTCTCCCTTAACTCCTCATCTGAAAAAGTTTCATAAACTTTTCTGCACTATTCTCACTTTCTGATATCTGTAAAATAAATTTCCCTGTCAAAGAGAATATTCGAGGTTAGAAGTTCAATCTATCTGAATCAAGGACAACATTGCGCTTTCTCCAGCAAAAACGTTGAAGGGAAGCTATGTACTTATAAAGTCAAAAGCTATGAGAAAGGGAGTTATTCTGCCTTCTTTTCATAGGGATAGCCAAACAGAGAAAAGATATCATATAATATAAAGGAAGATCCTAAAGACCTAATCTTCAAATATTGGATACCCATAAGCATAAGTGAAGAAGATGCATAAAGCTAAAAACATTAATTAGGTGTTAATAACATTTAGTACTCAAACAATTTAGTGTTAAAAATCAGCAGAAGATTCCTTCTCAAATGTCAAAATCACACAATAACATTCAACAGAGATATGCCCTTATTTATAGAGAAACAACTTGAGCTATAGGAAATTCAACATTAAAATGTGACTAAGGTATTAGTCTATAATGAAAACGTGGAATATTTGAATGATGTAAATTCACTGAATATTTCTGAATAATTTTTATGAAAAAAGAAATTTATGTATGCTTGACATAAGCGAAAGAAGGGCACTGGCATAAAGCATTCTTGAAACTGGTAGACACTTTGACAAATCAGCTAATCTTCTGGAAAAGTCTACTGTCTAAGCTTCTAGCCTGACAATTGAAATCCATCTCAATTATGCATTGCACGAGATACGCGAGATAGACAAATCCATATTTCTTCGTTCAGTTTTCTTTATGTCAAAACAAACATTATTAACTCTTACACTTCTAGAGTTCATAAAAATCTCAAAACAAAGCTACAAATCACTCGAAAGCTATGCTTGCCAAATCAATGCCATATACTACAACCACCATTGGAATGGCAGGTGAATAAGGCGAATCTGGAACAATAGATTTTGCCATCAACAAACCAAGATCTCCTTGTCAACTAAACAAGGCAACATATTTGATTTAGCATCAGAATGCAATTGCAGGGTGATGCATGCTTATTCTTAAGCTCAAATAAGTTTCTGTTTTCCTACTTTCCTCAATAGACCAGTGGATCTATCATAGCATTAAAAAGGCTCAATATACAAATCAAGAAAAGTGAACACCATTGAAGGATGCAAGTACTTTTGAAAGAGCGTACCTCTAAAGAGAGCTAACAGCTAGCACCCAATACAGGAAAGAAAAGAATATAGGGAAAAAACAAAGGCAAATTATACAATACACCGGCGGTGAAGTTTAGAAAACTACACAAGCGGGTCCTGAAGGGTGACATGTGTCCCTTAGGGACTAGATTGAAATATTTAAAACTTAATTAATTCAAAAAATGGACATGTGTCAACTCCACAAGCCGCTTATGGAGTCCAAAATTTACACCGCCGGTGTATCATATAATCACCCAAAAACAAACTTAAAACCGGTGCTTAGAGATACTAATGAGGATCATTTAACTAATTTACTGATACACCCCAAAAATGGCAAATTTACCAGCAAATCAAACATAAACTTTTAATAGCATTTCCCCCGTATTACTGCTTTTGATTCCAGGCTACTTACAATCAAGAAATTTCCAACTTAAAAGCATAAACTTTCTAAAGAAATCAAACAAAACTTGAATTTACCCCATTCTCATCCAAACCCAAACTTAGATAACCAAAATAAACAGCCAATTAAATCAAAACCCAGTTCAAATATGCAACCAAAAATCAAAGTCACCCAAATATATAAAGAACTAACAAATAACAAAACAGATCAGAATAACAACCAAGAAAAGCAATACCCAGATAAATACAGAACTTGATAAGCTCAAATCTACCAACAAAAACAGCTTACCAAGATGAGAAATTTTCAGGTGTCATCCAGTTTCAACTGACCAAATAACGGTAAACAGCAAGAGAAAAGCAAACCCAAATTGAAAACTTTGCATAGGAATATTCAATTAAAATTCAATCCCCACTTTTTGAAGCTCTCCCCACTAAAATAATTGAATCATTTCAGACAAAGAAAGCAAGAAAAGATAGAATGGGGTAAACGTGGAGGAAAGGCCGTTAAAGTTGGCTCCGCAAATTGCGTGTCTTAAGAAAGAAACCTTAATACTAACACATATAAGAGTCAAAAAGGATTTTTAGATTTGGATCTTAATCTTACCCTCAATTCACATACTGACATCTATGTATACACCTTTGCACTTAGACAAAATAATTAAACTAAACTAAAGGGTGTCCCAATTATGAGTTGGCTTATGAAATGACCAAATTTATTAAAAAAAATTTAAAAATAAAGTAAGAAAAATAGACAAAAATAACTTTTTTAATGAATTTGGAGAGAAATATATTGTCCACTTCCATAAGTTAAAGACTAATAAATTTGGTAGTTTCTCACAAATAATAATGCATTCCATTCAAGATTGAATTTTTAGATGTTTAGTCTTTACTAGAACAAATTTAATGAAATTCCATTTTTCCATTTTATTTAAAAAAAAAAAAAGAAGGAATGAAGAAAGAGCTAATTTTTTTTTCCCAGAAGAAAGAGCTAATTGACTGACCACGAACAAAACCCTTTGACACACTTTCTTTTCGTAGTTACAAATCACTTGTATCAAAATAAAAGATAAAAGAATTACTATAATTAATGGAATTTGAATAGTAAAAAGTGTCTAAATCTAGATCATTTATGTTAAGAATTATTATCTCATTCACAATAAGTGGAGTTTAGCAGACTACATGTACGGGTCTATAAGGATGACATGTGTTCCCTTATGGACTATATTGAAATATTAGCAATTTAATTAATTCTGAAATGGAGTATGCATCAATATTTTAACCCACTCATGGAGTCTAAAAACTTCACCACGGTATATCAAATAATAACTCTTGTGTTAATCCATTTGATGAGTTTTTATTTTAAATTTTAATAGATATGACCCTTCTAAAATATGGGTTTTCACTATTTTACCTAATAATGTAATTAATTTGTTTCAATAACAAAATAACATATATTCAATGTCAAATTACCTAAGATATCATTATAAGGTATTAATATATAAATAAATGAAATTAGGGTTAATAATTTTTTTAGGTCAAATTAGGGTTAATAATTGATTATTTAGATTAGAAGACTCGAATCAAAGATTACCTATGATCTAATAATTGTCCAATTGATAGGTTCGGACCAAGTTTTTTTTGGCATTGCTTAAATCATTTTTAATCTGGATAATAGCATAATGGGATGAGAGAATAGTTTGTGGCGACTGTTTTTCTTCAATAAATTTCAACGTATCCTAACGGCCTTTTGTGTAGTCTTTTTCAACTTAAAGTCTACAAAGTGTTTGATTTTATTACCCCATCTAACATTATATAGGCTTCGAGATTTTCAACCCGAATGTGACATTTCCAGCACGCAACGTTTCAAATTTCCCACTTTGATTTGATTTTCCAGGCAAAATAAGACCGTTACTTATTCAAGAAAATAGAGAGAAAAAAAAGATACAGAAACAATAGCATGGTTTCTTTAACTATAGTATACTACACCTTAATAAGGTCAATTGGGTTGTTGCACAAATCAAATCCTGAGTAGAGAGGGACTTACATAGGTCAAATTACAATACTTGTTTACTATTATTATAATGCGTTATTTTCAAAGAAATCAAGTTTACCTAAAAACTATCTCAAAAAAAGTTTACCTAAAAAGATTACCTTGGTTGGAACGACATTATATGGATCATCTTCGATATGGCCCAATGGGCTATATTAAGCTAAGGGGTTTTTTTTTTGACGAGATATTAAGCTAAGGTCTAAGGATGATTTGAAGTTACTTTTTATTCCCTACCTCTAATATATTCGGATTTGACTTCGATTGTGCAAACCTAAGATTTGTTTAAGCTGTAACGAATCGTTTACCATTCGATTAAATCTCATGTTAATAGTTTCATATTATTCTTTTCAAGCTAAAAGCATACATGTTAAACTCCTCCTTCTAACAAATGTGCTCCAGTAAATATGATTCCAAATTGAATTTGTATTCCCATACTTGTCAAGTAAAAATTTATCTCAACCAATTATTTGTTGGTATTGGATTCAACAGTAATTTGAGCAACAATAAGTATCACTCGATCATTCGAATCAAATAGTCATTAGTCAATTCATGATTTCTTATTATTTAGACACGACTTTTATCTTCTTCTGTAAATAAAAGAAAAGGACAAGTGTATAAAAGAAAAGGACAAGTGTAGGGAAAAAGAAAGGGTTAGTGTACACTGAATCTACCACACTTCCAATTTCGAGTTTCGACATGAAAGTGGAAGACGGAACCAAAAATAAAAAAGTGAAATTAGTTTTGTACTTTTAACTTTTGAAGACAAACAGAATGATTTGTAATCATAATTTGGGACTTGGGAGAGAAACAGTACTTGTAATCGAGTAAAGCCATGCCATGAATAGGACCTTTCACTCTAAATTCCGAAGACAGATCAAGAACTCTGTAAAAGTACTATATATAATGTCCGAATGAACTTTATTATTATCGTATGAGAATCCCTCATCAACTTTCTTCAAGATTTCATAATTAACTCAATCTGATCTCTTCCCATGCACAGTCCATCCAATGAACTAAGCTAACAAAACCATTCGTGCACCTCATCGCAATGTCGGTATTTCACTCGCCATCATCATAATAATGACGTACCACAAATTTTTTATTTTTTTTTTATTTTGATGTGTATATATGAAAAAGAGAGATTCAAATCTAACTCTTTAAATCTGGCCAAAAAAAAAATCTAACTCTTTAAAATTATTATATTATATCACCCAAATTAATCAAATACCCGTATATATCATAAGTAATTGATAATCCACCCACCTTCAAAAGTATTCCAATCCAGGTGTGAGAGTTTCCGATTTTCCATCATGGTCGAAATTTCCATTTGTGTCAAAATTTTAAACCAAACTCCCTAATATGGAGAAACAATATGACCTCTCACAAAAATAGTACTTTTCCATGAAACAATTAATAAAAGAGTATATGGAAAATTTCCTAAACCCAATTTCTTTTAACAAGTTATTAAGTGATCATATAAACTTTTGCAACTTTAATTTTTTTCAGTTTAGCAAATTATCAAATAGTGGGGAAATTGTCTTCAAACATTCTCCACAGCCATGAAAACAAGGTTTAATTAATTAGGTTGGCGCGAGGAAGTTAAAGGTTAGCTAAAAGAAAAGGACTTCTCTTAAATAATTTTTTTTTTCTCTTAAATAATTGATAAGTTGAGTTTCGATCGTATCTAACTTATATTTATAGCATTGAGGCTTATCAAGCAATTTCCCGATGCATGATTGATACAATATTGAGTCCATTGAACAAATTAAAGTAGGAAAAAATTAAATATTGAAGTCCTCTATAGCCACAACTGCAGGGGCCAAACCTTACAATTTCGTAACAAAAATTTGAAGGACAAGTTTCTTTCTCCGAATTAACTTTCCTCAAACTCTTGAGGCATAAATATCTTTATGTATCTGTTTATACCTCAATTTACAATTGATGGTAAATTGGTCTTTGCATATATTATATCAAGATGAGTGGTCAGGATTTAATCAGAAATCCTAATGAAACTTAGTTTCTATACCACCCTGATTTTATCATAATTAGGAGAAAATCTTGCAATTAATGAATAAAGGTCAAAATTAATAATTAAATTAATTAATAATAATTATTTTTGGAATAATTATCATTAATTACTCCCTATGTACCGCACCTACCTATAGGGATGTGGTGCAGCAAGTCTCAAGGGTGCAGCTTCCTTAGATACAGCAACCTGATACCTCAGGTAGAGGGTGAGGAAGGGAGTTGTATGCTACCTGACCATGCAGGTGGGAGATATATCATGAAATAAAATAATCTGTCTTTCCCATACGCAGGGAAGGCCGCCCTATGCCTATCATAGTCATAGGATGCAGTCTCCTCATCCCTTGCACTGATGAGGCAGAGAGTAAGAGAGTAACAGCAAGAGAAGCACTTACTGAACTAAGGGAGGTGTGAGATATTATCACTCACCACCCTTATACATGACCACCCTAGTATAGTGGTCAAGTTGTCCCTGCTAGTAGTACTCCCCTGAGAGGCAAACTTGCATTTTGTTCATTTAAGGACAAAAAGGCAAGGTCAAACGCAGTAGTACTACCTAGGGGATGCGGTTCCAAGAAGGGGTTTTAGCATGATGTTCCTTGATACACATAGGTCATCTAGGTGAAATTTCATCTCAAACAGACTTAGTATGAAAAACTTATGCTAGTTTTTCAGTTAAGGACAGTTTGAGGAGTCAAACCAACTTCTCTATGCTAGAGAGTTTGTTTTTACTTATAATTTTTCTCATAGACTTATGGGGATAATCTAAGTCTACTGCTGAAAAATTAGCCTTGTTGGACTTAGAATGAAAAACTTATGCTAGTTTTTCATTTAAGAACCACCTGGGGAGAGAAACCTAGTTCACTACCAACGAAAGCTCGGTTTTAGTTAGAATTTTTTCCATAGTCTTATGTGGATATTCTAAGTCCCTTGGCAAAATTTCAGCTCATTCAGACTTAGAATGAAAAACTTATGGTAGTTTTTCATTTAAGGACAGTTTGAGGTGAGAAGCTCGGTTTACTATGAAGGAAGGCTCAGAATAAGCCAAGATTTTTACCAGTCTATGGCCGTTATACGAACCCTACTGATGAATTTTGAGCTCAATCCAAGTTCGTTTGCAACTTTTACACTCTTATCAGTTAAGGACACAATGTCTTTATCACCCCGGTTTCGCCATGATCCTTAGTGAAATGGTATTTTCGTCCTTAGAAGGCCTAAATATGGCTAAGTATGAGTAATTTCATGGCCTAGGTGATATCCCTTATGATCCATGGTCACCTCTCAGTCAATTTAGTAGTTTCAGCTCATTGGAGGCAACAGGGAGTACACCTGATACAACAGCTGCACCTGATACATCAGAGGGGTGATACCTGATACCCCAGGGGGAAGGATTTTCGCCTACTATGCTATAGGGGACGCCTCATACTCCTCTCATCACCCTCCTATCACCTGCTGCAGCATCCAGAAGGAGAAGGAAACTTCACTGCAACTTCCTGGAAGTTTCCTCCGACCAATCAGAAGAGTTCGCCTTCCTCAGCAAGTAAATGCCTTCCTCAGCAAGTAGAAGCCCGCCAGTTTCAAGGCCCAGGCCGCCCCCTATATAAAAGAACCATTCCAAGCTTCAGAAATCAAGTCCTGCACTTCACAACTTCCTCCGGGAAAAATCTTCAAGCTCCGGCTTATTTTCTCTCTGGCTCCGCGCCCTTTTTCTCTTGTTCTTCACAAGTTCTTACTCGTTCTTCATATTTTCCTTGTTTCAACCTTGTCTACGGACAAAGAAACATTGTACTCTTGTTTCTCTCTCAGCAATAAAATCAAATTGCTATTTTCTCTCAAATCGCAATCACAGCTCTTGAAGCGCTCTTATTTAGGAAGTCTCGTTCTTGTGGATCGATGATTTAAATGCTTCGGTGTGACTTTGATCCAGTCCCCACAATCGTTCTGATCTTTTGAATCTACTGCTACGCGCACCCCAGATCTTTTAATCTGATGGGCTTTCACCAGATCTTGTTATTTACTTTCCTCTTTGTCAATTTCAGCAAATTGACTGGCACGCCCCTATGCTGTCACTAAGGTTCTTCCGTGAAAACTCTATCAAGAGATTTTTGGCGCAACAGTATCCAGCATATATATTGTTCATACTTAGGCATAATAAATTGCTCAAATTGAATATTTTATTATAAAGGGAAAACAAAAAATGAAAAAAAAAAACCCACACTAAGGGGTCGTTTGGCATCGTTTTTGTTTTTCTGTTTTTTGTTTTTGTTTAGTTTTCGTTTTGTTTTTGTTGCGCTGTCAATTTTTTAAAACAAAAACATGTTTGGATATACAATTTGGTTGTATGTTTTTAAATAAAAAAGTAAAAGAAAAAATGGTTAAAAAGCATGTGAGTTACCGTTTATCATTCTGCTTCGGTGTTTTGGAAGTGTTTTGGAAAAACATGAAAACACAAAATTCTTGCTTCCACTTTTTTCCAAAACACTGCTTCTGTTTCCAAAATTTTTGAAAACGGAAACAGTCTGCAAAACATGTTTTCACTTTTTTGTTTCCAAAAACAGAAAATTGGCAACAGAAAACAAAAATGATGCCAAACAAGCTCTAATATACGAGGTAAAAATTCTCTTATGCTAAAAAATAATTATAAGAAGAAATCAAAATGAAAGTAGAGATGTCTTTGGATTGGGTTTAATTATCTCCACTTAATAAACACCAAGTAATTAGATATACGAGCTCGATCCGAACCTAGTGACCTGTTTTGTTTGTTAAATTCAATAATTAGATAAATAAAAATATTTTATTTTAATATTAAAAAAATATGTACTAGTTTTAAATTTTAAAATGAGTTCCCGAGCTTGGACCTCACAATCTTTGTGGGTCGGGGCCTGGATCTCAATTTGAGTGGCCTCCATGCACATGGATAGTTTTAATTGGGAGAGAGAAAGAGCAAGGTGGATTTTTGGAAGAAATCATCAAAATCATGTATAAGAGGTGGCACCTGGCAACATTCCAAGTAAATGGGTATGCAGTGTATATTGATAATGTTCTTGTAGGATTCCAAATTCCAATATACCATATAAAAAAAAACCATATTTAGATTAAGTTTTATTGAATTAATATATAATATAATAATGAGATCATATTATATGATATATAGAGTTGTCAAAATCTGACCCGAACCCGATAATTCGCCCAATTCGTAACCCGCCCAATCCGATTTGACCAGAAAAAGTAAACGACCCGAACCCGAGACGCGACGAACCCGTGACCCGAATGACCCGTAACCCAAATGACCCGAAACCCGAATGACCCGAGACCCGTATGACCCAAAACTCGAATAACCCGAGAAATTAACCCGAATGACCCGAGAATATTATAAATTAAAATTATCTTTTATTCAATAAAATTTATAATTTTACTTATTCTAAATCATCTTTTATTCAATACAATTTATATTATTGTTATAATTTTACCAATTATTGTTATGATTTTACCTATTATAAATTGGCTAAATAGCCCCTTTGCCCCCTGTCCCTGAACTTTGCAAATTTGAGCCAGAATGTCACTTGAACTTTAAATTGTGCTATTTTACCCCCTGAATTTGTAAAATCAGGTCAATTCCCCACTTCACTTTACAGATTCCGTTAAGTCCCATAAAATTTTATGGTACTAAATGTTGACGTGGCAAAAATATGCTAACGTGGAAGTACCACGTCAGCACTCATGTGGGCCCCACATGACCCTAAATGCTAGGGTGAGGCACGCATGAGAGCTGATGTGGAAATGTCATGTCAACAAATTTTATGGTATTAAATGGAATCCGTTAGTCAACTGTCAAATCATAGGTAAATTGACTTGATTTTACAAATTCATGGGGCAAAGTGGCACAATTTAAAATTCAATGCTGACCCAATTGACCCAAAACCCGAGTGACTTGAAGTCAAAACTCGAACCCGCCCAACCCGAAACCCGGTAGACCCGAGACCCGAATGACCCGGAACCCGAATGACCCGAGACTCGAATGACCCGAGACCCGAGACCCGAATAACCCGAACCCAGATGACCTGAAACCTGAATAACCCGAAAAAACTGCATGACTCATTTGACCCGGACCAGATGACCCGAACCCGAAACCCACCCAACCCGCCCGTTTCACACCTTTGATGATATTGGAACACTATAATAACAATATATAATCAGGCTTGAAAACTGTAAAAAAGCATGTTCTATGACTCGTCTTGGCCTTAACTTGTATATATGTATAGTTGCATGTAGAGGGAAACATGGATCATGATTCATTTGTTTTTCCTTGTTGTCTTTCCAACAAAAAGCGTACACGTCATGAGGGAGCCAGCCAACTCAGCCTAACAAACGACCTTATCCTCAATAGGGTTCACATTATATTTCCCCACCATTACCAAGGGGCCACTTTTGCATTTTCTTGATCATGCATCTCATTACTTAGCCGTCCATGCATGCATTGTCAATATCCCATTAATTTATAAATTTATAACCTTGTTTAGAACTTTTAGTTTGAGTAGCAAATCCTAAAGAAATGGTATACTATTAGATAACCCCAATCTATTAGGTGAAACAAATTTGTTTCATGTTCCGCCCCTAAGGGATTAGTTTTAGACTGAATAAAAAAGAGATACCTTTGATCTAAAAAAAACTACGGTATATTAATTTTGTTAACTCAAAATATCTATTGAAATTTAGACACAAATTATTAAAAAAAAAGTGAAATATTTTACAAAATATATATAGACATTAGAGTTTTACTTTACTTAACATATATAATCCTCTAAATCAACACAATATTACTCGTTAGAATCATGACTGATATGGTATAGATCGAATACCTTAGCCAATATGCTTTGGAGAAGAATCATCATCTAAAACATAATGTTTTTGGTAGATAACCTATACATGATCAAACTAGGACCAAGTCATTCAATTCAAGGACAATGGTCCAGACTTGGTCAAACTACAATAGGTTTTTGTCCGTATCTATCATTAAAAGTAAAATATTAATACATAGAAATCATGCTTTATGTGTAATTAGAGGTATCATCCTACTCTTTTCCTTCCTCTAGCTTGAGTCAATATTCAAATTTATAAACTAAATCAATCTTCCACAACTAACAATAACAACCTTTCAACATGTCATTAATTTATAGATTTTGATAGCTGACCGATACCTCGATTTTTCCTTTTCATGAAATAATTTGTAATAAATTAACATCAACCCCACAAAGTTTATTGAGTTAAATAGTGCAAGAACTTATAATAAGTGTTGAATTTGGAATCGGAACATACCTTGGAAACTTACATTGGTCAACTTTGGCGTAAAATAGAACAAGTATATTTTAGTAGTATTTTACAGTACAAAGCAGCCTAAGAGTTGGAAAAGAATGCATAAATCCACCCCAAACAAATCTCAGCCGTTCAAAATAGAATTTTATATATTCAATTTTTCAGCTAGTGAGCAATTTTTTTTTTTTTTTAGTTTTCCACCCGGTATCTAGAGCTATTTCGCTCTGATTAATCTGGATTCACTTGAATTTGGTGGGAGTCTATCAACGGGGACGACCGCATATGCAAATTCTCGAACCGAATCATTTACCACTGATCCAACCCCGACCCGCATTGTTAGCAATTTGTTTCTTATTTCTTAAATTTTATCCCAAAATTGTTCATTATTCCCAAAATTTTACGCAAAGTCTCGAACCGAACTGTTTACTACTCCATCCAACCCCGCGTTGTTAGTAATTTGTTTTTCTTAAATTTTATCCTGAAATTATTCATTATTCCCAAAATTTTGTTCATTTACCCATTAGATGATGAGAAACGGTCCTCCATAATATGATACCCTTTTGGGTGATGAACAGGGTACCAAATTAGATTTTATGATTCACTAGTTCTAATTTGTCAGGTCAAGTGGATGGAGCTCGATGTCCATTAAACAAAGTCTCGAGTTCGAAACTTATAAATGGATAAAATAAGTCTTGACAGATCCCATGTGAGATGCAGACTCAAAATTAATCGAAATTTAATGTGATCGTCAAATGTCAAAATTTTTGTTTTATTTTTTTTTTTTAAACCCATTTCCTATCCTTTTAAAACTTATTCAAACAAAAGCTAAAGTAAAATAATAAGCACGTGAGAATGGTAACTAACAAAGTATACATGTATCTTTTTGTCTTGCAAGAAACTGCAGCCATATTTTCATGTCTTATAGGAGTAACTCTTATTCTATTTAGGCTTCTAATCCTAATCCAATTGCGTGTAGTCAATACATAACTTCCAGGCTTCGGCTACAAGTCAAACATGCCAATTTCATGTGCCAACCAAGTCTTCCAAATTTCCCCCTATATAAGCACCCTCCTCCTACACCATTTCTTCTTCATAGTTTCTCCGGATTTTCATTTCCAATCTTACAGAATCTGAAGAACACTTTTGCAACTCTACAAATTTACTAATTCCTTGTTGATCAAGAAATGGAGGCAGAGATGTCATCCCTGGCAGATTCATTGATGAGGGTGTTCATGTTTGTGATTGTTCAAGGCCTGGTTTATCTCATCCTTTCAAATTCATCTGATATTTTCTCCAACAACAAGAAGAGATCGTTGAGTTTCAAGCCTGCTCGGTCTTTAAGCATCCGCCGGATCCTTGCTTCCATCTCTGACTTGCCCCAGGGTGTTGAGCCATCACCAACTCCAAGGAGTTTGAGGTCATCACCAAGTCAAGAATTCCCCACAGTTGAAGAATATGAAACTTACCAGTAAATTCTCATGTTTAATTAGTACTAGCTAATTAGATCAAATGATTCAAATCAAATATGCTATAGCTATATATTTGTAGCTGCATGTGGAAAACAATTTTTTTGATTCTTTGGGTGTTTTAGTTTGAAAGAAAATTGTTATTTAGTATTCGGATTGTAAAGAATTCAATTAATGCATCAATTACTTTAGTTCCATTTGCAACTATCAGATACCAAGATTGCAGTTTCATTAACACTTTGGAAGGATCATAGCACCTTCTTTGACCAAACCATGGATGCACAGCAACATAGGATCTGCATATCAGAAACAGAATGCAAATTTTGTAAGTCACATAGTTAATTATATATATCAATGAAATTTAAATATGTTGTAACTTTATGGACCTTAAATAGAAAGAAAAAGTATTGAGAAACACAAGTGACCTTTGCATAAAAGACCTTAAGCAAATCTTTGAGCCCTGTGTCTAGTTCCTCTAGAAGATTAAAGGGCAGTTTTTATAATCTTCAACAATAACCATATTAAGAAATGGCAGGGGTCTTAAGGATGTATAGCAAGATAAATATGCAGGAACAAGATAGTGGGAAAATAAATTGCAATTTACTTTGTTATTGTCTCAGGTTTTACTCTCAGCTAGCAGCCTACTGCCATTGTAGTATAGGGTAACACCTGCAACCCATATATCAGCTGCTTTTCCATGATAAACTGCATGATCTGCTATCAGCCAAATATTTCTGGATTTACATCAATAATTTCAACTTTGCAATGAAATGAGCATTTAATGTGCATTGTTTTCATCCTAAAATGGTCAACTTGTTAGAAGAATGAAAATCTCTTTCCATAGATACTTAACCATTAACATTTCATCATTTATACCACATTCACAGCATTCATATGCTCGTTGATCAAAGTTGTTAGTGCTAAACCATTTCTTTCTTATGTTCATAATATGGACTATAAGATTCTCTCTGAGGATTATATGATACTGGCTTTTATTTCTGAATCATTATCTCCTGTGAAGAGCCATATTTATTAGTTGTGGTTTTTAATTAAGTGGCATGTGCTTATATCATCTGATATACAAATGTTGAGGATTTTTATGTACCACAAAAGGGCTCACACCGAAATCACCAATTTTCATCCTTCCATTTTGGTGAGCAGAAGATTTCCGGGCTTTATATCATCCTGCACAATGCTCTGTCACAGAAATAGACTTTACTCGAACATCCTTTATTCCTTCTTCATTTATGGAAGACATGTTAAAACTATAGATATTGCTTGGTTCTGAGGGGAATTGATCTAGGAAAAAATTAACTTACATCACTATGCAAATTAATAAGTTAGACCTGAAATTACATCTTTTTGAAGCATCTCCTTGCATATGTCTCATCAATGCATCCTTGTATGTTTGGATTGATCCAATATCTTCATTAGTCAAACATTGCTGTGTTACACAGGTTGGATAAGCTTTTAGCTTATCATGTCAGATTTACAAATTTCAAAAATAAAATCTGAAACAAAGGGGGAAAAACAAAGGAAATAGCCTTTGGAAATTTACAATTAAATTTCTGTGTTTCCTTCGTATTGGCAGTATGCAGAATCGGCCGAATCGCTCCCAACGGCAATCATGATCATATGTGGCTGGCTGCTGTTTTGGATTATATACAGTTGAAGGTTTTGCTGTTCATGCTGGAAGCAAAACACAAACACCATATATATATAAGCAAGTAGTTTTAGCAGATTCTCACAAATACCCTATCCAAATTCCAAACCTTGTTTCTTACCTGAAACAAAGGGGGTAGAGAGAATTAGCCTTGGCAATTTGAATATCTAATCTACAACTTTTCCTTCATATTGGCAGTATGCAGATCAGATATAATTGCAAAAAATGCCTCCATCTCTAAGAATATTCTGGTAACTCACTGATCTGATGATGGATCATCTTGTAACACTTTTAGACTCATGCAATGAAATAGCCAAATTAATTAGGCCCTCAGGAGGCCTCACCAAACTAAACAATATCAGGGTGGGCATTGGGCATTGGGCATTGGGCATTTCTGATGAAACTTGAAAGGGAGATTTATAGCCAGAGATTTGGCGGACATTTAATAATTTATAAATGGCAAGCATATATATATAATGTTCATTTTGTATCATTTCTTGTCTGGAAACAGTAATATTAGCCTGTTCTTCCCAAAATGGAACAGACAGGGTCTGATCTTCTATGGTAAGACAGAAGGGATTCTGATTTTCAGTTAAGTGTTACATTAAATGAAAGGATTTTCTTTCCATTTTCTGCTATTTATGACAGACTGTTCTGATATATCATATGCCATCTGACTGACAGTAGCCAATCAGCTAGCTAATAATTAAGTTTGGAAAGACCCAAGACTTGGGGAAAGAAATAGTAATTTGTTGGTTAATCTTTTCCTATGTGCCACAACCAAGCTGAAAAAGAACCAAACATCTATTCCTTAGACAAGCTACCCACAAAAGAGTCCATTTCTATCAAGAAAAGCATTTATGTACGTACTACGTAGTACATACCGAAGCAGCACTCAGGTGGAGTAAAGGCTGGAGTTCCAGGGCATCTCCAGAGTTCATGATTTTCATCCTGGAAATGAAAATCTCTTTTATAGATACAACCATTAACATTTCATCATTAACACCACATTCCACAGCCAGCCTGGCTCACACTGAAATCACCAATTTCCATCCTTCCATTTTGGTGAGCAGAAGATTTCCGGGCTTTATATCATCTGTTCTGTCACAGTAATAGACTTTAGCAGTCATGAAGGTGCAAAATAGAAGATATTCAAGTTAAAGAATGACTTAGCCTATTACTGAACTTGAACAAAAATGAGTCTAAACAGATTTCTGTCATAGAGAACTCAAATGTGCATTACCATGAATCACAATCTATAAGTACTGTCTCATCAATTCATCCTTGGATGTTTGGATTGATCCAACATCTTCATTATTCAAACCTATAAAAGAAATACAGTTACATAACTAACAAGTTCAGCTGAAGATTGCAGGCGAAACAGTTGTTTTACTAATTGTTGGCAATTTCTTACTACAGACAATGCTAATTGCTATATATGTTAGCATGTGGCAAATTTGGGAACCTTTTAGCATCAATAGTAAATCCATTTGTTGTAGAAACTGGATGCAGGGTATTGATTCATATACAAGTGAATTTGCAGTTATCAATGATCATATATATCAATCCGAGTTAAATTATCTATCGGACACTCTTCTATTGAAGGTTTGAAATTATGCATCAGACACAATGATGTTACATATACCAACTTGTTAAATATCTAATAAGCAAGTTAAATAAATTGACTGAAACCCACCACAGCTTTCAACAAAAGGTTTAATATAATTAAGAGCTCTGTAGCAAAATAGTAAGGTAAATTTTTAAATCAGGACACAAATTTGGCTAAAATCTCAATTAGGGCCCTGAACTTTGTCAAAAGGGTCAAATAAGTGCCCAAACTATGAAAAGGTCAAATTAGTGCCTGAACTTTTCGATTTGGGTCAATTCAGTCCAAAATGTTTTGGATTATTTACATTTAACAGATTTATAATCTAACATTTTGGACTGAATTGACCCAAATCGAAAAGTTCAGGCACTAATTTGACCTTTTCATAGTTTGGGCACTTATTTGACCCTTTTGACAAAATTTAGGGCCATAATTGAGATTTTAGCCCACAAATTTTGGAGAAGTATTGAAATTGGACCTAATCTAAACATCCTAAAAGTTTGGGTCATCAATGAAATTAGCCCTTTTTTTTAAAAGATCCACGTGTGTCATGAGTGCGTTATTGACTTAACCGCACGTACACAACACCAACCGCACGTACACAACACCAAGAGGTTCCGTTAGGAAAATAACTAATTTGGTTGACAACCTAAACATTTAGGTCTAATTAGATTTAATATAAAGGGATTACTAAATACCGCCCCCTTTTTACTAGGCACCGCTAGGGATGTCAACGGGTAGTTTCTTAGCGGGTATCCACACCTACCCGACCCGAAAACATAGGGTTGGGTATCCTATTATCGGGTTCGGGATAGGTTCGGGTAGAATATTTACTACCCGACTCGGGTTCGGGTAGGATACAGGTATCACCCCTTGGGTACCCGTAACCTTCTTAACGGGTACCCACATCTACCCGACCCGATAACATAAGGTTCAGGTAGAATATTTACTACCCGACTCGGCTTCGGGTAGGGTACGGGTATCACCCCTTGGGTACCCGTAACCCGATTATGAATATATATTATATATATATATATGAAATATAGTGAGTGTAGTGAAGTTCGAACCTTTGCCTATGAAATAGAAAAAAATTTCTTGGTTGTCAGGTGCCATCCAACCAAATGTATTACCTGTTATAATCTAATCTAAAAATTTATATGGCTTCTTTGTTTTGGCGTAAAATAATAAAAAACAAAGCCAACAACAAAAGCAAATACTCTATAACTCATCTGACATCTAAGACTAAAATTGAAAACCCTAGATCCTTAGAAAACAAACCCAACCTGCCGCTCACCCTCACATTCTCACTCCTCCTCCTTCTTCTTCTTCTATTAAACAAAACCTAATATTTTCCCCAAATCCCAATTCGGCTTGCCGCTCACCCTCACATTCTCACTCATCCTCCTCCTTCTTCTATTAAACAAAACCTAATATTTTCCCCAAATCCCAATTCGGCTTGGATCTCGTCATCTTCAAGCAGTTTAGTACTTTAGTTCGACAAACCCTTTTCTTTTTTTAAATTCTTTCTCACCAATTTTTTACCCAAATCTGTTGAAAACCTACCTCTCTCCCGGATTTAGTGGCTGACCGAGCACCAACGTTATCTCGCACCCACCAACCGAGCACCGCCGCTCACTTGGATCCTATAAATAAGGTACATTTGACTTCTCATTTGTTTCTTTAGCCCTAAATCTAAAAGTTCTAACTTGTTTTCAGTTTACTGCTTTTCTTGATTGAAGATGAAGATGAGTTGATGAGTTGGAGTAATTTCTAATTAGATGCAAAATAAGTTTTTTGTATTTGGATTGTAATTCATTCTATGTAATGTTTCTGAATATTATGTTGTTTATGTAATGTTTCTGAATATTATGTTGTTTCTGAAAATTCAATTGTTGAAGGGCTCTTTTTGCTCTCTGTAATGGTGACCATCTATGAACAATATTATTATATTTGTTGACTTTGGCTTTTAATTTTAAAGGGTAATTATCGGGTATCGGGTAGTTAATGGGTAGTAGAAATTTTATAGGGTAGGGTTCGGGTAGGAGGGTTGTAAAAAATACCGGGTATATGTAGGGTTCGGGTACCCTGAAATTTTATAGGGTTAGGGTACAGGGTACCCTGAAATTTTATAGGGTTAGGGTACAGGTACCGTCATTTTGACGGGTACCCTACCGTTGACATCCCTAGGCACCACCCCCTGGACTATTTTGCCCTTTCCTTCAAACTTTAAACTTTTCAATTCTCTCAAATTTTCTCAACCTTCAAACTTTCAAAACTCAATCATTCAAAATCATTCAAGTAAAACAACATCAAAACGCATGAAGAAAGATTTTTCGGATTGAAAGTATGTTTTTTTTTTTGGAAAAAAAAAAAGTAAAAAATGTTATGAATATACATGTACCTAATGTATATTATGTGGATGTCCATGAATATAATAATGGATAGATAAGATTGTTGACTTGGTAGATTCATACACATTTACCTATGTGCTTAGATTCATCTCCTTGTATTTAATATGATGTATCTATGTGCCTATAAATAGGCCATTTACCTTGTTATGGAATCTTACATGAATAAGAATTATCTCTCCCATTCTCAATACTTTCTTCTTCTCCCTATTTTCATATTCTCTACATTCTCTTGTTCTTTTCATAGTTCAACTCTTGTCTCCAATTCTCTACTACCTTGCTTTATTTTGTTATCATTTTCACAACAAAAAAACAAATATCTATTTATCATTAATCAAATATTAAAATCCTCTTGCTAATATTGACATATCTATATCTATTTAAACTAAATGAATTGTCCAATACTTATTAAAGCACAAAAGGTAATTAAAGGAAAATTAAAAAAAAAAAGAGAAAAAACGTTAAAAATGGACAAGAAAGAAGAAGAAGAAGAAAAAAAAAGGATGATGAACGACGCGGGTCGCGGCCCATCACGGTACGGATCGCACGTGATCACGGGTCGCGACCCGTTATGCTCATCTCTTTTTTTTCTTTTCTTTTCTTTCTTGTTCTTCTTTAATTTTTTTTTAGATTTTCCTTTAATTTCCTTTTATCCTTTAATAAGTATTAGACAATTCATTTAGTTTAAATGAGTATGGATATGTCAATATTAGTAAGAGGACTTTAATATTTGATTAATGATAAATAGATATTTGTTTTTTTATTTTTTTTTTTTAAAAAAACATACTTTCAATCCCGAAAAATCTTTGTTCATGCGTTTTGATATTGTTTTACTTGAATGATTGAGTTTTGAAAGTTTGAAGGTTGAGAGAATTTGAGAGAATTGAAAGGTTTGAAGTTTGATGAAAAATATAGCAAAGGGCAAAATAGTCCAAAGGGGGGGCGGTAGCTAGTAAAAGGGGCGGTATTTAGTATTTCACTAATATAAAGAATTAGGCCCAAATTGAGCACTTTTCCAAAAATTTTAGTCCCAATTTAGATATTTACTCATAAAAATAATGACATTATTATTGTAGTTACTTAATTTAATAGCATGTGTCCCGAAGGGGACACCCCAGTGGTTAAAGATTGGGACTTCTTGTGGGAGGTATCGGGTTCGAATCCTGGGATAGGCTGGGTGAGATTATGGGAAAGGAGAGAACTACCTCCTATTGTGTAGCCAATTTCAATATCATGTTCACGAGTATAGAAAAAAAAAACTTAATTTAATATCATGTGTTTCCAAGGCAAAAAATCGGGTAAATTCAATCTATTGACCTAATAATTTGTTCTAATTCCATTTTAGCCACTAATCTTTAAATTGTCAATCTAATTTTTTTTTTGCCATATTTGTCAAGCCAATTCGATCCTTTTGTTATAGTATCATTATTATTATATATACTAGTAACTACCCCCGCACTCCGCCGCGGCTTATTCTCTATTTGAAATAGATGCATTTGTTATTTTTGGTGTGAATAAATGAATTTAAGTCATAAACATTGCAGATAGTATTTTAAATATAATACTTATAAGACAAATGGAAATCAATTCTCAAAAACTTTCAAACCTAATGTAAGTAGGTAGTACTGCTTACATAAAACTGTAATTGTTTTTGTAGAAAAAGAAAACTGTAATTGTTTTTGTAGAAAAAGAAAACTGTAATTGTTTATTCTTGTTTTCATGTGCTGCAAAGAGGTGAATTCAAAATATAAGGAAAAGTTAGCTTGTCATTTGTAAGTTATAAGATTTCTCTGATTATACTGAAACCCATTGATGTTTAACCTGTAAAAGATTTCAGAAACCTTTTTTTGATCAATGAGAAGAAACGCATAAACAACTTATAAACAAATTGGAAGAAAAAGAAAAGGGAGAAGAGAGAAATTACCTGAACAAAATAGAAATCCCTCTTCTTCGATCAAACCCGACTCTGATTCATCTCTATTCATATCCATGGGCCATGGCTCCCTCTCTCCCCTCCATCATCTCTCACTGTCTGGCTTCTTTCTTTTGCACTTTCAAAGCTTCCGTCTCTCTTCTTTCCCTGTGTACAGAAGGCTCTGCTGACTTCTAACTTTAACTCTAAAAGCCCAAGCTTAAAAAAAAAAGCCCAACGAAGGAGCCCAGATAAATTAAGCAACAGGAGAAAAGAACAAAAGAAGAAAATTGAGCAACCAACAATTGGTCCATATGTCATTAAGCATGAATGAACAGTAGAAAATAATCATTAGGGATTGCTATTATATATGCAGATATATATAATAATAATAATAATATAATTAAGATATTGTTTAGGCTATCAAATTGGAACTAGTTTAAAAAGATTGAGATAAAAGTAACAACTATGAGATTATGTACATATACAGTGGTTCGGCCGAAAAAAAAGTACTCCGATACATAGTGGAACTGAATTATATTGTGATCATATAATAAATTTTTTAGATTAAATATTGGAACTTTTGATTTTGACCTCTTCTTATTTTTCATTATTATTAAAATAAAATTATTATTATTATTATTATTATTATTATTATTATTATTATTTAATTCTAATCCAAATTCCAAAGTCTTTAGAAGATGGCCAAAAGAAAGAAAATAGAAAAAGAACCCTAAACTAGAACTAGAAAGTTGCTTTCTTGGTGCCAAAAAAAAGAAAAATAAACTAGAACTGGAAAGTACTCGTAGAAAGACCAAGGTAACATGGTCTCCAAATTTAGTAATTGGTATAGTAGTGGAATATTTTATTGTTAATTTATAGGAGTATAACATTCTCATCGATTATGGTTATTATAAAATTAATAAACTATGAATCAATATACTAGCAATTATTGACAGTTGTTTTTCTACTAAGACTGGAAATTCTATTGATGTTTATTTTACCAGATAAGTAAAAGTTTTAGTTTTTACTTATCCTGCAACTTTTGTTAGATTTGATGTTGCAATTACAGAACCGTATTAAATCAAGTTAGTTAACTCTCCACCTTGTCTCTTTCTCTTCTGGTCCTTTGCCATGGCTGATGCAAAGAACCCTTCACCGACAACAACATTCTCACTCTTCACATCCAGAAAAACAGTGGCTTTTGCGTTTAGTTTCACTTCTGCTCTTGTTGTCGGCTTTACAGCTTTGCTACTTCTCAACCCTTCTCCATGGCTCCAAAACTTCCGCCAAGCTTCATCTAACAGATCTTACTTTTCCTCTCTTTTCTCTCACTTTCTCCCCAACTCTTCCCAATCCAATTACTACCCACTTCCTGTTTCTCAACTCCAAGACACCCCTTTTCAGATTTCTCAGGAAACTGAAAATTTTGATGGAGAAAAAGGTTGGTCTTTGTCAAGTGATAGTAACAATGGAAGTTTGCAGATTTCCCCAGAAAGTGAAAGATTTGATGGAAAAAACGAGTCCTTTTCCAGTGAAGTGATCAGCAGTGGAGATTTAAAGGGTAATGCTTCTAACACCTCTACTGCTACTTTCTCACAAGAATCCAATTACACATCACAAAATTTAAATGCTAATGTAACCAAGTATACTGGAAGTTCTTCTCAGTCTTTAGATTTTAGAGAAAGTGGAAAGGAATCAAAGGAAGGGGTTTTAGAGAAGGGGAGTGTGTCTAGCAATTTGGCATTGGATGGAAGCATTGATGAAAGCTTTGAGAAACTGAGAAAGGAAAATTTTGTGGAAATAATGAGTCATTGTAGACTATTTGATGGGAAATGGGTGAGAGATGATTCTTACCCTCTTTATGCACCAGGGTCTTGTCCTTATATTGATGAGTCTTTCAATTGCTTTGTTAATGGTAGGCCTGATAGGGGGTATGAGAAATATAGATGGCAACCTAATGGATGCAACTTGCCAAGGTAATTTACCAAGTTCTCATATTTAAATTTTGATCTGTTAATTCATTTATGTAATTGATATTTGCTCATTTGAAATATAGTTGCATACATGACTTGATTTTATGACTATTTTGAGGAGTCCACTTGTTGGTGTGTAAGGTGCCTTCAAGTTTGATGTAATTATGATAAATGTTTGGTGGTGGATATGCAGGTTAAATGCTAAGCATATGCTAGAATTGTTGAGAGGGAAGCGTGTAGCTTTTGTTGGCGATTCGCTTGGTAGAAATATGTATGAGTCTCTGGTTTGTATCCTTACAAATTCAGTCGAAGAGAAAGGCATCATTTTGGAAGCCTCCCATAGGCATGAATTAAGAACAGGAGGTTCCTACTACTCCATTTTGTTTGAAGTATGTTTGTCCTTTCTCTTTTTGGCATAAACTACTAGCTGTCAGATAGTTTTCTTTTCTGGGCTTAAAGAAGAAGAAGAAGAAGAAAAGAACTCATTTATTTGATTTTTATGCATTAATTTGGATGGATGGATGGATGGATGGACAGGATTATAATTGCTCGGTTGAGTACTTCCGATCACCATTTCTAGTTCGAGAATGGCAAATGCTTGAGAGCAATGGATCAAAGAGGGAAACGCTTCGACTTGATATGATTGATAAATCATCAGATAAGTACAAAACTGCAGATGTTCTCATCTTCAACACAGGACATTGGTGGACTCATGATAAAACTTCCAAAGGGTATGATTGATGCTACCTATTTGTGGGTTTTTGTTGATAATAGCAGTCTTAATCGGAATAGCTTTTAACAGCTTAAGAATTTTGCAGGAAGGGTTACTATCAAGAAGGTAGCACTATCTATGATCGATTGAATGTTAAAGAGGCGTTTCGGAAAGCTTTAATTACATGGGCAAGATGGATAGATACTAATATAGATCCTGTGAGAACCCTTGTTTTCTTCAGGGGCTTCTCTGCATCCCACTTCAGGTAAATTGAACACAGAGGATATGTGAAGTACACCCTTAAAATTGGGAAATAGCATACCTTATAATTCATTTTGCATGTTCTCAGGGGTGGAAGATGGAATTCTGGAGGACAATGTGATGGGGAAACAGAACCTATAAGTATTACAAATGAGAAGTACTTGAAGAAATATCCATCAAAAATGAGAATTTTTGAGTCAGTGATGAATAGTATGACTACACCAATCTTGTACCTTAACGTTTCAAGAATGACCGGCTTCCGGAAGGATGGGCATCCATCAATATACAGGAAGCAGAACTTAACAGAGGAGGAGAGAACTTCACCTACGAGAATCCAGGACTGCAGCCACTGGTGCCTCCCTGGTGTTCCTGATACTTGGAATGAGCTCGTATATGCTCAACTCCTCATGAAGCATAATCTAAATCAGCAACAACTTTCGCATCAAGAACAACAACAGAGAAGACCTTAGGTAATATCAGTACAAGTGAATTTTGTAAATTCTTGTTTTGTCACTAGCTTTGTCTAGATTGTTTAGTGCTTATTATATGCTTCAGTGAAAAGTTTGGGTCCATAGTATAGTTAGAAGTGTAAAGTGATACCACTATTATTCTTTGAAGAAAGAGAAAGGAAAATAATAAGAGCTGTTATTAATGATAGTCTTAAGTTTCTTTCTACCCAATCAGACTCATTTAACCTCAAACTTCCTAGTAGTCTAAAAGTCTTCTATGAGTTAGGTTTTGAAAATAGTATTACAATAATTATTCCTTGTGTAATATGAGTTGAAATCACTAGTCAACTTGTGAATGAGACTTTGCTTGGTTCTTGCAACATGGAGGTCCCAATAAGTCAATCCTATTGTTTGATTTAGATCGGTATGCGTCTGGATCTGTGTTAAAGATCTTTTAACTCTTTGGAATCACAATGTGAGAGATGGATGTCAGCTAGATGAAGCTCTTTAAACATAGGGAATTAGATCCAAAATGTCGGTTTTCACCCCACTCAAGTCAGCCCTTTCATGTCAGGCTAATGTTATATGTTATCTTGTTTCCATCTTCTTTTCTTTCTTGGCAATGAAACTGAGTTAAAGTCTGGTGTCAAATGCTAATGAAACAACAGCAACCAATGTTTAGATCTTGAATGTATGATTTATTTGTAAGAAAAAGTGACAAATCAATGAGTCAGATGATAACTGAAACGGTTATAATCAACCGTTAATCTATGCTGATATGGCACTCACATCAGCAAAAGATCAACATTGAATTGTACACTTTGGCATCTTGCTTTTTCTTTCTGCTTTTTTTTTTTTTTTGGAAGAAAATGTTGCTCTGAAGTTTCTAATTCAAGGTTAGAACAAAAACGCATACACCTCAAAAAGTGTCTTTTTGCCTAAAGAAAAATGAGCAAATTATGGTTGAAATTTATAATCTCCTCCTAACCATAAACTCTATTCCAACCATGTATAAATTCAGCTTAAGTTAGATTTAAGGCTAGAATTTCAAAATTTTGACGATATATGATATTCTTTTTTTTTTTTTGAGGGAAATATATGATATTCTTTTAATTTGTACGTACAAGGGTACAAGTATCTTGAAAAAAGGCTTATGTTCATATATGCAGATTCCAACCTTTTAATTAAGGTTTCAATGTAATTTAATTTGACACCCATTGGTATAAATTCTCCCCTCTTGGTTTTCTAAGATTAGACATATTAATACAAGTCAAAAAAATACACTTTGGCCTTCTTTTCCTTTTTTTCTTTCTCTTTTTTTTTTTCCGTTTTATTTATTTACTTTTTAATTGATGCATGCCCGTCCCAGTCAACCTCAAATTTGTTCAAACCTCAAAAAGCAAAAATGTTACATCATATGGAGGCACCGCTTATACGTATTTGATACGAATACATCATGATTTTGACGAATTAATTTTTGTTGCATTAATTTTGATGATACAAATAATATTTTTAATTTAATTATAAAAAACAGTGAAACGATGAAGTGTCGGCAAAGTATCGACCGTGTAGCAAAAGGGAAAAAAAAATCGACATACTTATTACTAATACAGCTGGAAAATGATAATTTATACATGTCAAGAATCTTCTTATTCTTGAGATAACCAAAACCCAGACTTAATTGAAATAAATATTTTGACAACAATGTGACTTTTACTTTGAATAAAGCTTTGGACAAAAAAAAAATGACATAAAAGTGTTATGTCGAATACCAAAATGGGAATGTTAGGAATATTACTATTAAATAGATGACTAAAACCGGATCGGACCAAATTGTATGAATTACAAAGCTAATTTACTTTTAAGAAAACATGCAGTTATTAGTTTGAAGAAAGTTTTTGGAAAAAAAAAGAAACATAAAATTATTCTGACCTCTATCAAATTGGCAATTTCAGTAAAATTATTATTTGATAAATGACCAAAAGGCATTCGAATGAAAATTGTATTATATTATATCCGGGTCTATCTCAAATCGAATCACTTAAGCGAAACAATTATTCGTATTACTATTACCACAGTTTTGTAGAAATGACTTCAATTGCTAATATTTTTGAAAAAATGAAATAATTCATCGAAATGTCATATTTTTAATCCTAGATGTAAAAATAAAAAAAATATTTAATTATATTTTTAATCCTAGATGTGAAAATTAAAAAAAAATATTTAATTTAATATGGATATTTACGGTATTTACGGATATATCGATATATCGATAAATATCGACGGATACACGGATATATCGACGGATATCCGGTGACATTGAAATTTTTTTGGATATTTATATCGATGGGTACAGATATCGGATATATCGACGGATATATCGAGGTATTGACGGATATTTAATTTCATGGGTGCAACAGCAAAGAAAATAATTCGAATTAAATCATATAGGATTTATGGTTAAATCAATAAGTAATTGATACAGATGATAAACAGTCTCCCGACAATAATGAGAACACAAATTCATTCAAATATATCTTTTTTGTCCAAAGAAAAGTTCATTCAATACCTAAAAGCACAATTGTTAGAAGATTTTTAACTTTTCACATTTCCAACCAGAAAAAAATTTGTTTTAAACCTATAGATACCCTTTTAACTTTTAAGTAGAGATCAGTTATGGGTTATCAGTTATCACCTCTACAATCATATGTCGGTAATTACCACCTATCTTATATGCCAAATGTTTGAACATTGAGTATGTGGAAAATTAAGTAGAATAAAGGGAAGAGGCTTTTTGGTGCCCAAATTATCATTACTAACTATACGTGCTGATGTTAAAACTACCTTGCATGCATATCCAGTACTCCATTCAAAGAAAAGATTGATTAAAAGCTTAATGTGAAAAGCATGAAACTAAAGTTTCATATTTTCACCCAAAAAAAAAAGTTAAATATGGAATATTTTTGCTGTCTTGCTCCCAACTTGAGTTTGGTTTTTATTTCTTCAATATTTATTCTTTTCATTCTTTTAGAGAGGTCGTATCCAAAAACTAATTAATCTAATCATGCACTTAGAGATGGAGAGTGATGTAAGGTAATCAAACGAATCAATTTTTGAACATACTTCCTGACCCTACACCACCTTTATCTCTGTCTACAACTTGTAGTTCTTTATGGAAAAGTTTTATTGATTTATAAATCTCAAATATTTTTCTTTTGAATGACATGTCCATTTTGGTTCAAATATAAAAAGGGCTTGATGAACTATTTGGCCCTGAACTTATAGAGAATGATCAAATAAGCCACTCAATTTTAATCTTGGTCAAAATCACTCACGAACTCCCAATTTTGGCCAAATAGGCCCTTGGTGACGGTATACTAACAGTCCGTTAAACATCTCAAATTTTAACCATTGAGAGAGACTACCGATATTAGTTGGAGATCATTTCGAAACTTTTTTTTTTAATCGACAACACATTAGAGAAATCACCTTGGTGCACGAATTATAAAGTAAGTAGAATAGGATTATATTTATTTGGAATAATGGATATCCATGGATGCATGTATATAGTTAATAATAACTATTCAAAAACAACGGCCGAATCTAGGAATTGAATTAGTGTATTATGATTAGTCAAAAACCGAATAGAGAAGAAAATGTATCACTTCCCACCGAAGGGGCGTAGTGAATTTCAAGTGATTCTCCAATTTGGTATTCAAGGACAAGAACATTGAACATTGAACATAATTATCTCTAGGCATCTGCCTACAGTTAAAAAGGGTGCCTTCCTCAGACCGAAAGTGCCCACACTTTAGAATCTGATTCCGAACTTAAATTTTCAGACAAGTAAAGTGGCAGCCACGTACCTAGAATTATTGAAGAATTCTGCTGGCTAGTGTTAATCTTGGCTCATAAATATGCAGAGATCTCCATCTGTTTTTTTGCAGAAGCAAATCATCCATAACTTGAATTAAACTTACATCTTCCTCCTAGCAATCTACAGAACTAATCTTCATTTCTCTTTCTGAATCATGGCAAGTACCAAAAACAAAGATTCAACAAGTGACAACAAACCATCAGGTGAACATCATCATCTCTCAATCTTCTCTTTTTCAAATTTATATATATATGTTCCTCGAGTTCGAAATTGAGTGTTAGAAATATATAAAGTAATTGAAACATATAGTCCTTTCGTCATTGTATTTAATTAAATTTTTAATCTTGGTTTTCAAATTTTTGTCTGATTTTCATTTTGTAATATTTCTCTATTTTCTTCAATCTTCCAGCAGCATGTTGTGGCCCTGAGACAAGAGGCAAGGGCAATAAAGGCAAGGACAGAAGCTTCCTTGAAGGATGGTGAGACTTCAAAACTTTTTATAGTGCCATTAAATTAAATTAATAAAATTGTTCATTAAGTTTTCTCACATTAATTTCACAAAATAAACCAATATATATGATTTTGCCTTCAACTTCGGGTTTTGCAGTCTCTTTGCCTTGTGCTGCTGCTGGCTGTGGGATGCTTGCTTTGATCTGTAGAATATAAAGAATCAATCAGATGTGCATGAAGATTTTCATGATCTAAACATGTTCATCTGTACCCCCAACCTTTTAATTTTATAGAGTGTTTGTTTTTGTACTTAAATTACCAAACTTGATGATAAATACATGTAACTAAGTTTGGGTATTAGATATATGTTTTAAGGTAAACTTAGTTACTTTGTAGTAATTAGTACGTATAATGACTTGTAAGTATACTTTTTTTTCGTCGGTCCGATAGAAAGAAAAAGTATATATATGTAATTGTGAGTGGTAAATAAGTAATAAATTTTCATGATCTCTTAAAAGAAACAAGTTAGAATTGGAACCTTGCCTTGCAACTGTTATTTAGTTATATATATATTAGAATTGCTGGAACAACTGTTAGATGTTTGTCAGGTGATGAATCTAATTACTACAACTGAAACAACTTTCTCTCATTGATGCCATCGGTCAATCCTATATGTCCATTACATATCAGATCAAACGAATATCAATTTAAAATATTTTGGGTAATTCTTCTATCTCCAAGAGGCCTTCATTAAAATATTTAAAATATTTTGGTCTGCTGATATTCTGGTAATTAACTCACTGGTCTGATGATATTGTAACACTACTGCTGATATATATGTAACCTCTTCTTGGTTACCTTGTCAGAAATAGTTGTCCTATGAATTAGGTAGACTAAAAGTCTGCTAAATTCAAACAGTTAGAGAGAGGTAGGCCTGCATTTCAACTTCTAGCTATGCCCAAATTAGAGTAGTACTTGTGATTTAGCCTAACATGGATAAGAGCATACATAAATCAAAAACATTGTTCCATATATATGGAAGAATCCAGCAAGCTAACCACGCAGTAAATTAAAGACAATTTTTATGTACACCAAGGGAACCAAATAAGTATATATTGAACATAAAGAGAATTAGGAAAAAGGAATGGTTTGGTTGGTTTTCAACTTTGGGACCTCAAGGTTCTAGACCCTCTCCCTCCTTATCACTAAATTAAGACCAGTATGAGTTTCTTTTCCTCAAAAAAAAAAAAAAAAAAAAAAAAAAAGACCAGTATGAGTTTCTTCTCTCTATTAACATTAATGAAAACTGAAGTGTTTCAACAATAACGTTCTTTCAGGAAACAACCACGGCGCAAGAATTCGTCTCTCTGTTCTTCACTCAAGTATTCTTTTGAAGGAACAAAGATTTTCTTGAGGGAATCTACGAAGCCTGCAGATATTATCCACTCCAACAATTCACCATAATTTACAGCACCAGGTCCAGGATTCTCAATATATAAGCATCTCAAACTCTTGATGGTTTCAACAATATGCTTGATTCCCAGTGGTCACCTTCTCGCAATCAGATATTTCCAAAGACCTCAACTTTGGACAACTTTTTGCAATCGCTTCACCAACTATGCCTGATGAATTTGATACTCTCAAAACCTCCAAACTATTGATTTCGTCACCTGTTAAGATCAATTCTGCCACGTGAATGCCTTCGAATGTGTGACAATATCCCAACACAAGATCATTTAAGTTGGGGAACAAAAGCGTGAATTGTTTGACTAATTCATCACTAAATTTGCAATGACAATTTAAATGAATATTTCGGATGCTGTGATTTTTACAAAGCAGAATATTATCAACTTCCTCTCCATTCACTTCTGACCAAGTCATCTTGATTTCGACAAGCCAAGGACAATTGGTTACTAATAGCAAGAATGTGGAACTTGTCATCCTGCAACGCCTGAGTTGTATGTAAGTTAGCTTGCGTAAATCCCCCTTCGCAAGAATTTCCATTTCCGCATCTAAAATGTCATCACTACATCTGTAAATCTCTAACTTATTGAGATAACTCGAAACCATTTGTAGTCCAGAAGCAGTAAAACTCCAGCAAGTATCCAGCTGAAGAACCTTTAACCCAAGTTTTGTTTTTGCGATTTCCATGAGAATCGTGTCAGGAATGCCCATTCCAGAGAAATTGAGGGAAGTTAAAGCTTTGGCATGGCTAATTGAATTTTCAATAGTGACGGTTGAAGTAGAGGGCTTGATATAACTGAGGGAAAGAGAGATTCCAAGTTTGGCCTGTTCCGAAGTAGAAGACCAATGCCGTCTTCTGTCACGCAGTGATTGGATACAGTAACATCTGTTAGGAAAACACATTTCTCCGACAAAAAGTAATAATAGATTTATCAGAGATTATATAATACTCACAAGTGAGATGAATTTTCCTTAAAAATTTAAGCTTGGATGCCAAATATACAATTCCCAAATCAGTTGCAAAGGGCTTCCCAAAGAAGGAGATAATTTTGAATTCTTCCAGATTGGGAAACGAATTTGCTATTTCTACCACATCATCGTCATCCAAACCGCCTAAATCTGTCACATTTAAAGTCTTCAAATTCTTCATCTTTGGATTTGAACCCAACTCTATTAAACCAGACAAACAACTTATACCTAACTGAAGACTTTCAAGACTGAGTTCAGAACGTGCAATCTCTCTAAGAGCTTCAGCTTCATCTCGAAAGTGGCTTAAATTGATACTTTTGAGTTGCGTAAATCGCTTAAGATGTTGAGACAGCATGCTAACTCGGGATTAATTACATTCAAACTTTTTCTGAAAAGATTAGAGTTTGCCAGAAAATCCTTACAAGTCAAAGAGACCGCTTTTAAGTCATCTTGGCTAAGATTTTGGAATACCAATCGCCAGCATTCTATCGGCAAATCTTCAACACCGTCTGTCGTCGGCTGCAACAAAGTTGCAACACCGTCTATCGGCGGCAATAACGCCCAAGGACAGACCTAGATGAATATAGAGTCTTTTGACTCAAACCCTACCTTCAAGTTTATATAGTAAGTCCTTATTTCCTATTCCGAATTGGAATGGGAAGAAAAAATGGATCCAAGTTTCCAACGTAAACTCTAATTATACTTTTGGCCAGTAATAATTTTTTTTTTTAAAAAATAGATAACTTTCATTCATGTAACTGATTTTACAATAATTTTAGAGATATCATCCCTCATTACATCAAATCTCAGTAAAACTACGTAATCGATTATTTTTTGCACCGGAAAAACTGGATCTTCCTTGAAAATCCAAAACACCTGTCGTGAATCATATTGATGTCTCGCTATCACGCCTATCACTCCTTCGTTGCCACTTGTTCTTCCAAACAAAAAACTTTGATCAATGATGATCAAGTGATTGATTCGATGAACAGATCTCTTCCTTGGCACCCAAAAGAAAAGGATTACAACGATTTTACAACATATCTGAATAAATAAAAGATTGATCATAACATAAAACTATCATAAAATTCAGACTGGATAACTCAGATTCAAAAAGAACTGATGTGACTAGACTCAAAACTGACTAAAAAACAAACTTACTCAAACCGACTCAAAAAAACTCAAATAAAACTGGCCAGATCTGTAAATCTGAACCCCTTATTGAAAACAAAAACCAAATCCTCCTCCTCCCCTTGGCGTGACAACCAAGGAGGAGGAGTAGTCGAAACACCAACGAGAGCTAGAGAGGGAGAAGGGGAGAGAGAGGAGCGGCTTTGGCCAGTAATAATTAATCCTTATACAGAGTGTTATATTTTTTAGTGTACACAAATTATTAGTTAAAGAAAAATTAAATTAATGTATTCTAAAACAATATCAATAATAAAATCAAAGAGACAATATATTGATTTATATAGGTTCTAGTGAAGATATATATAAATACAAAAATAACAGAGGGACTCCAGATTATTAATGATCGGGAAAATTAATGGCAGAAATAGAAGAAAGAAAGGAAATAATATATGATGCCATTTCAATATATTTTGACAAGTCAGAGAATTGAAACCTTGCAACTGTTATTAGTTGTATTACATTTGTTGGAACAACTGTTAGATCTTTGTGAGGTTATGAATCTAATTACTACAACTGAAACAACTTTTTTTTCTCATTGATGCCATTCAACAATTAACAGGTCAATTCTATATGTCCATTACATCAGAAACGAAGTATCAATTTAGAATATACTTACTCCAAGGAACAGGGGACCTCATATATGAAAAATGAACATTCATCAAGTTTGTGTAAAATCTGCAGTATTATTGGGAGATAAAGCTTACTTTTCAATTCATTGTTGTCTACAAGGGTGTATATATATACAAATACAAATACAATAAGCTTTTTTCTTTTGACATTAAATAAAATAAGCTTTTAGCATGTCAGATTTACAAACTTCAAAAATAAAAAATCTGAAACAAGATTTTGAATATCAACATGCCATATCTATATCTTGCTTGATTCAGGGAGTTGTTCCTTAACAGTTTGCTGGCAGATTGCAGTGGAAGAGGAAAGCTAGTTTGAAGTTTAGAGTCCAGAAATCGACCTATATGCCATATGGTAATAATTACTTGCTGTACATTTTCTTACATTGAAAGTGAAACAAAGGGGGAAAAAAGGAAATAGCCTTGGCAATTTGATCTAGTATATTACAATATAATTTCACTGTTCCTTGATATTAGCAGTACAAAATATTTTGGGTAATTCTTCTATCTCCAAGAGGCCTTCATACCTGTAGGCTTGATCATATGTGGGTGCTGTTTTGGTAAATTATACAGTGGAAAATGGGTGATGGGAAACGTAAAGGGAAGAAGAAAATGATTTCTTTCAAGCAGGAATGACCAAGAAAACTAGTATAATGTCTTGGTTGATGAGCTTGTTTATACTGCCAAAAAAAAGAAACAGTCTGGTTTGTTTTAGCAGATTCTGATCATAATTAATTTAGGCTTACCCTCATGGCTGTTTCTCACAAAGCTCCTCCAAACTACCTTCTTCTTTGCTTGCTCTCTCACAGAAAGTAACACAGGCCTGCCCTGTTTTTGGCATAGGACAGCAGCATCACCCACTTGCTCTGCTCATATTCTGGTAACTCACTGATCTGATGATATTCTTGTAACAGTGCTGCTGCTAATTTTAGACTCATGAAATGAAATAGCCACCAAATTAGGCCCTCAGGAGGCCTTATCAAACTTAACATTATTATGGTGAAAACATGGATGATTTTTGAAGGGGAGATTTACAGTCTTATATTAGCCTGTTCTTCCCAAAATGGAACAGACAGGGTCTGATCTTCTATGGTAAGATAGAAGAGATTCTGATTTTCAGTTAAGTGTTACTGTAAATGAAAGGATTTTCTTTCCATTTTCTGCTATTTATGACAGACTGTTCAGATATATCATATGGTATCTGACGGTAACCAATCAGCTGATAATTAAGTTTGGAAAGAAACAGTAATTTGTTGGTTAATTTTTTCCTATGTGCGCCAGAATCAAGTTGAAAAGGAACAAAACATGTATTCCTTCAGACAAGCTACCCACAAAAGAGCCAAAATCTATCAAGAAAAGCCCAACAAAAATCTTAAATTATGCAAGAAATGTTCCATTCTCTTACATACTCAAGGCCTAGGCCTCCGTCTGCTTTGGGTTTGAACACACATTCCCATTTATCTTTTAGCACCATAGGCTTTCCTTAGGCAGAAATAGGCAGAGCATAACTAAATTACTTTCTTGATTACCTTTTAGGGAAGAATAAAATGGCTGCACTGGAAATTTGGATAACTATATAGATAAGTAGATTGATTCTTGTTAATGACTGTAGGCAAACGTTTCTTAAGATATCTTTGTAATGCAATTATAGATCACATTACAGCAAGCAAATGGTCTAAAAAGAAATTGTATTGATGAAAATTTTCATCAAGTTCTAATATGTTTAACACTTCTGTTTATATATACTTTTTTGACAAAAAAAAACTTATAAATACAACATATAAATGAAGAAAACAATGTGAATATAGTGTAAAAACAAATTTGAGAAGTACAAAAAAGTAATAGTAATCCATATGTAGTAGCAGCAGGATATATATATATTCTACTCTCTCAAAAGTAACTAGATTGAAGTTGTAGGAGTTCAAGCTGTGCCAACAATTTTGCAGTTGAAGATTTTAACTTTGGGTCACCATTTTGAGCTAAATCAATCAGCACCACCTGAGCAGATTCCCCATACTTAACTCTATGTTCCTCAACTTTGAAAACCCTTTCCAATATCCACAATGCTTTCTCCTGAGCCTTTACAGTTGTTGATTCAAGAACTTTTATGATTGCTTGAACACCAGACATTTCTGCAATGTAATTACTTCCATTTTCCCAGATCTCATCTTGCAGCAGAGTTGAAATTGCTGTTAAAACAGCTTCATCTGCTTCCCTATCTTTACCTTCCAATATTTGGATTAATGGAGGAATAGCACCTGCTTTGACCAAACAAAATGTGCTTTTAACAAAGCAGTATCCATCATGGACTTCACAAAATGCAGTTGTTGAAGGAGGGACACAAAACCAGCTTGATTTTTTAGACTTTCGTAGAGATAGTGAGTTCTGTGATAGCTGAGCTAATGAGGTAGCAGCTAAGGATTTAGCAGCTAATGATCCATTAGAAAGCAACTTAACAAGCAAAGGAATCACCTCATTTTCCACTGCAAGAAGCTGTAATCTTTTATCAGAAGGAACCGTGAATCGGATTAATATGCCTGCAACACCTTCTGCTAACCATTGCCATGTTGATGTTAAGGTTGAAGGACTAGAATTCATTATGCAAATCAAAATTGGCAGCAAATTTGCTTTTTTCAGAACTTCTGTCACTTTCTTGTTGCCAATTGGTATGTTGCTCAGTATGCCAATTGCTGCAGCTTTATCACTCTCCAATGGTGATGATGAGATGATGTTGACAATGGTGTTCAGATGAAATTCTCCTAACTGTTCTGTCAAGTCTTCCGGTAAGTATTTCGAAAGAGTGTAGAGTAAATTCAATGCCCCGGTCCTGATTTTCGTGTTGTTCTCTGTTAGAAAGGGTAGGAGAAGCTGAATTGCACCATTTTCCTTCATTTTTCTTCTAACTTTTGATGCACTTGAATGTCCAGCAATGCTATTCAGTGCTTGGAGGAGGTGATACTGAATTACTGGACTTGACAGATTTAAAAGTGAGAGCATTTGCTGTGCTACATCTTTATTAACAAGGACAGATTCTGACTGTGCAATTCTTGCAAGAATTGCTGAAGCTGGCTCGCGAAGAGTCATGAGCACGGATGTGACAGAGAAAAGGAGCTGAAGTAGAGATACTACTATGCCTGAACTGATCAACCGCTGTATGTTATCTGACAAGTTTGACAAATTTTGCAATGCATTTAAAGCAGATAATTTTGCTTCAAGCTTTCCAGCATTAAACAATCTAACAAGAGGTTCAATTGCTCCATCTTCTCCAAGGGAAGCTCTACTTTGATCTGTCAGCTCCATTCTTGACATTGCAGTTGCCATAAGGATCTTAGTCATGTCGGAGCCTGGCAAAGGCGTAAAGATATGATTTTAACAGGTATTCAGACCCTAAGCATTATAGAATTGCATTTTTCATCTGTTACACAACTTTAGTTACTATATCTATCATGGTTTAATAAGTCAAATCCAGCAAGTAAAGGAAAGGGTATATTGGTATTACCTTCATCTAAATAGTGCACTAGGGGCTTGAAGTAACCAGCCTCTGCCATATGCAATGCATTTTGTGTATTGCTCGACAATGCATTTAACAACTTCCCTGCATTGTCCGAAGCAATCGGATCATCACCATTAAGCATGGTGACTAACATAACAATGCACCCTTGAATTCTGCCAAGCCGTCTCCAAACTGCAGGAAGATCTGATAAGTCAAGCAACAGCCCTACAGCTTCCCTCCTTTCCTCCACATCTCGCGTCAAAGATTTCACCAATGCCGATAAAGATGCAGCATCTGCCATCTTCTCCTGTTAACTAGTACATAATGTAAGATAACCTAACAAGAAAATTTCCATTGAATAGAAGAATGAAAACAAAATGTCACCAGTATAACTTACCTTGTTTACTGCATTTTCTAAGGCAAGGTTTCTCAGTATCCGAAGAATGATCAACCGATTGTTTGGCTTACATGATGCCAACCTATTGACTATAATGGGAATAATGCCTTCTTCATTGATCCATTCATTTGTAATCAATCCTTGCCTGATGGACTCATTGAAGCTCAAAAGCGCGAAATTGAGTTCTTCATCATTACCATATTTGAATTGCAAGACAACATCATCAATAGTAAGGTTGGTCCTCTCCTCTTCAATTTCTGTTCTCCCTTCAGCAATTTCTATCCCTTCTTCTTCAATTTCTTTCTCTGATGCTGTGGCACTAACAAATTCAGAGTCATGGCTTGGACTAGCAGAAGGGCAAGGACTTGGGCTTAAACTTGCATCAAACTTTGCATTCATGAATTCTTTATGCAACAAACCGATCTTTTCCTTCATATCCAAATGAAGATCAATGCTAGCAAAGAGCACAAGGCCTATGGATCTCCCAAGATCTTGTATCACATCTTCAATCCATATATTTGGTTGTTTTGAATCAGGGCTTTTGATCAAAGTCTTTGCACGTCTAAGCTCTTTCTCAAGTGATTCTATTGCTTTTCGGATAGTGGCCGTGTCCATAACATCTTTGTTATCCCTTATCTCACTCAAAATTGGAGCAAGTTTATAGAGAAGACGAGCAAATTCAGAGAATATTTCTCTTTCAGATTCTGATTCTTTTGCAAGTGAGGCTACCTCTTCCACTGAGGCAAGTAGCTCGGATACGAGCTCGATGAAGTTTCTATTCTCAGTTTTTTTCATTTTCAAAGATGGTGTGATTCTTAACAAACAAAGTTATCAACAAATTCCAAGAGAAAAATATTCAATGAATTAAAAACTTGAGACAGGATTAACAACAAAGAGAAAGGAAAACAGAATGATTGAAAAAAACAGAGGACTTTCCAGGGGAAACAGAACAGAGGATTTTCCAGGGTCTAAACAGAGAGGTCAAACACAAACAGGGGATTGGCAGAAACAGAGGAGGGGTTGCAAATTGCCAAATTCAGAAACATATAAAACGGAAAGCAAGAAATTATACACAGATTAAGGATCTTATACGGAATAATTACACAACAAAATTAGATTTATATATACATGTATGAAATGAAGGAGAAGAAAAAAAGGCCAGAAAAATTCAGGGTCCAAGAAAAGAGAAGGAACTTAACCTGAAGCTTGGAATGAAGACTGAGGAAAAAGACTGAGAAATCGAAACACCCTTGAATCTTAACACGTCTTTAAACGGGGTAAACACGAGGAAGAAAATCAAAGACTGAGACAGAAGACTCGGCCCATGACTCCAAAAATTTTGTTCTTCTGGTTTATCAATGTTGCTTGTCATCTTCCCTCATTGGACTTGAACAAAGACACAGAAAACAGGGAAAAACCGTTTGCTTCTTTCCTTTGTTCTTAACTACTATATTATTTCTTACTATTGAAATGTGAAAATGGAAGTTTGCAGTTTGGAGTTATGTGGAGAAGGGTATCTTCCTTGTCAATTTCAATGTCAGTATGGGGCTATTGACTTGTAATTAAATCGTTATTTATTAATTAGTCCCTGTCTGTTTCTTCTTCTTGATAGAGAAGACCAAGTCAAAAGCACAGAAAAAAACACTATTTCTCTGGCCTTTGTGTTTCTGTTGATTTGCTTGTTTTATGATTCAAACTAAGCAATAGTTTGATTTTATAGACTTGTAAAATTTTGAATGCAGAAGAAGTTACCAGGTTGCTGCCAAATGGGAACATGTATTTCCGGTGAGTCAATGACTATTAATCCTTGACTAGTTCGGAATCGAGTCACGTTGAACCTAAATGAGGAAAGGTAAAAAGCTATTCTAATGAGAAGAGATTACTATTTTAACAACCCATGGCATGCTACATGAGTCTAATTATTTTGTATTACTAAAAAGTTTGTAGAAAGTGACTACTCTTTGTTCAAATTGGTCCGACGTTTGGGTTCATACTCAAATCTTTTAATTTGCTCAACAAAGGTTTGAAAGACCCTATTTAACGTAATTAAATCTCTCCCAGGACCTTTATTTGAGCGTATTAGACCTCTATTTTGATTAATGACCCAAAAGTTGAGGGACTAATTTGAGCAATAAGCCAAAAGTGACATAAGTTTTACATACTTCTAATTGAGAAATTTAGCTCATCAGATTATATTTTATATCAAATTGATCATAGAAATACGAAGACTTATTTGAAACTTTTTTTTTTTAAATGTCCAAAAAGCTATGCTTAGATGAATTAAGTAAGTTGGTCTTCACTCTAGTGATCATTAGAGTGTTGTTATAAGGAAAAAAGAGTGACCATTGCAACATCAAAACGCAGCCCTCCCAATTTGACAATTTAGAAAACTTTTGGGTTGGCATTGAGCCCACGTTAAAGGCTAAGAGAGCCGCACGAAAAGGTATTTTAGACATAAAACTAAAAGAAAACCTTTTCATGATTTTTGGACAATGTCTTCATCATGGTACTATATATACTAGCGTAACATGACTTTCCATGTCCCTTCCTGTTTAGAGTCATAATATAGGCTATTTATTCAAATAGGTCCCTAACAATTCTGAAAAGATTCAATTTAGGGCTCATGCTTTTAATTTGGTTAAATGAGACCCTAATGTATGCGAAAATGCTCAATTTAGGACTCGTACTTTTAATTTGGTTAAATAGGATCCTAGCGTATACGAAAATGCTCAAATAAGAACCCGACGTCCGCATCCCACATTGAATTTTCAATTGATACCAAGTCCATATTTGAGCATTTGAGCATACGTTAAGGTCCTATTTAACCAAATTCAAAGCATGAGCCCTAAATTGAGCATTTTCGCATACATTAGGGCCCTATTTTACCAAATTAAAAGCATAAGCCCTAAATTGAGCATTTTCGTATATGTTAGGGATCATTAAGTTGGTATTAAGCACCGTAAATCCTCGCCGGCCGGCAAACCTAATACATTTCTTTAAAATTGAAAGATTCTCTCACCGGCCGGCCGCCCTAATACATTTTTTGAGGCAAGCGATAAGATAATAATGTGCTTTTCTCGTTCGAGTAAAAAATCAATTTAGCAAACTAAATCCGTGCAAATTAAATGTAAAGTTGGATGGCGACATGCAAATTGTAGGATTAATCTACATCGAGCAAACTTATAATAAACTTCAAAGTGATTTTCACCCAATAAAATTCGAGTTTAAGTCAAAATTTCCAACATGAACAAGTTGTAATAAAAAAGAAGTGATCATTAGGAAGAAGATTAATATGAAACTAACATTAAATTCTTAAGACTAATTAAATGCATGCAAACTCCATATATGAAGAGCTTCAACATGAACATGTCTTGACTTTCAGTAGTACTCTATCATCCATCAAGTTAAGATCAAAGTATTGATGAGCTCTTCATCAACTTGTACATATATATTTTGAAATGGTAAAGGGTTTTACTTAGTCAAATCCTTAATGGGTTCTTTTTGTCCATGGTTATAAAGAGTTCGAGAGTGATATCAATGAAAAGGAGAGCAAAGAAAGGAACAAATTTGAGAGAAAAAGAGAAGGGAGCGAGAAAATCCATAAGAATTGAATATGAAGAATATATTGACAGCAGAAAAAATGCATATAGAAATGTATATGAGTGAGAGTGGGAGAGACATATCAAGGGACAAAAACCTCAAGGAAATAATTAAGTAGGAAAGAAAGAATTAATGAAGATGATTACAGTATATACTTCGTATATATTCTTATATATGTATAGTTCTAGTGGAGTAGTTGTTTAATTCAATTTTTTTTAAAAAAAAAATTATTTCTAGAAAAGATATCATGAGTCATGCATGTTGTTTGTTTCCATATACTTTTATAATTTCTTGTTAATGCCTTTATTTTGCACCAAAAAAAAATCTTGTTAATTTTTGCAAGCAAATGATAATTTCAACATATTTCAAACATTCATATAGAGAAATTAAGGTTGTGTGGTTAAATTTGTAATTATCAAACGATAAATTGGAAGTTGATCATATTTCAGAATTGCTAAAGAAAGAAAATAAGCAAACATAAGCAAAATGGGAAAGAAGAAAAAAAAATGAAAATTGCCAGACTTACACATCTATATGAGTCAGCTTTGGACTTGTTGTTCATGGAGTTATTTGAAAGTGGTGAGGTTAGGGCATAACTAAACAAATAGAAAGAGTAAGAACCTTAAACATCTGTCAATACCAATATATTATAGATAGATAATATAAAGAGGATAAATGATACAAACTTATGTAACAAGAAATAGGGACCCAGCTAATCATCTAACCTTAATTAAATATATATATATATATATATATTATAGAAAAAATTAAAATTGGTTGAAAATCTAAAATTTATACTTCAAAACAAAATTAAATGTGACTTGATTTCAAATTAATTTGGGATAAAATCTATTATCAGTAGCGGAACTAGGGAGGGGGCAGCAGGGACCATGGTCCCCCGTCCGCCAATGAAAGTTGCTTATATATTTAGACTCCCATCAAGTAAAAAGTGGTGTTATTATGCTTTGGCCCCCCTTAATTTTTCTTTTTGCTAATTTAGTCTCATGGTAACATTTATAAGTTAACTCTCTTTCATATTAACATCATACAAATCTTCTTTAATTTCTCTCAATCTACTCTAAGGATTATAATTATTTATTCATTGTAACTTTTTAGCTAGTTTATTCATAGTATTGCTATCTAGAGTTAGTGTTGATTCAACTCATGACATCAAATTTCTTTGTTTACATTATATATATTTCTTTGTTTACATTATATATCGTTATATATATATATATATATATTCTCATATACTATTTTGTACCTTAACATTAATTGATATATATGAATATGTATGATTTGATGTTGGCTTATTGAAATAGTATATCTAGTTGGTACTCCCAAAGAAAAATTTCTGGTTCCACCCCAACTTATTAGATCCTAGAGACTTATAAAGAAAAAAAAGGCCAATTGCTCAAATAGGTCCCTAATGTATGTGAAAATGCTCAATTTAGGGCTTATGTTTTAATTTGGTTAGATAAGGCCCTAACATATGCGAAAATGTGCAAATTAGGGCCGTACTCTTAATTTGGTTAAGCAGCCATTCCCAATAGACCTTCTGCTCTCGATGCACTTACCGAGCCAATGGTTTATTTTTAACCTTTTTTTTTCGTTTAAAGTGATAGTTTGAATCCATTAGTAAAGTTTTGAATTAAGTAAAGTCGTTTTTTCTGTTTATAGGTAGCTCGTTTGAAGAGATTGTATATATGTAGCGTGGAAGAGAACTCCGGATATTGGATTTGTATTAATGAAGGTATATATAACATTTTTTATTGTGTAGTTAAGTTACAACACTCAACAAACAGTCACAAAAATGTAAATTCATATCTTTTCCTTTTTTTTTCCCAAAAAGATGTTTGATCTTAATCAAAAGAAAATCTCTGTATAGCGTATATAGCTTCTTTTATGATTTTGTTTAGTTAGTTGTGTTTCCTATTTTCGGTCAATGAAAAATCTTCATTCCCTTGACATTTAACATCTTCATTGGTGTCTAATTATAAGTTGTTGTCTTGAATTTCATTGAAGGGTAGTGGCAGAGCTTTTTGTTCTGGTGTGGATGCTGTTACGTACCCTCTACAACTTGGTTAATTAAGGTTAGTCATCTTCGAATGTTGGTTTAGTTATTTGGTCAATCAATTTGGAGGTTTTCAGATTGAGAAAGCAATTCAAGAGGGAGATGTTAATTATGGAGCCCTTTATTGGCCAATAATCTAAAAATGGAAGAATGTGGTTGGGATAGAGTTTCCACAAAACTGATTATTGAGGTTTTCCAAGCCATGTTACTAAAGAATGTAGAAGCAGAATGATAGTGGAGAGAAAAAAACGTATTTTGTATTACTGATTCTCAGGTATATAAATACAAGAATGTGATAAGGCTAAGCTTATGTTTACAGGCTAAACATGGACCAAGTATACGATATACAATGAATCACAACAAGGTAGTTAGAGATTAACTAAAGCTGTCATTATCTATTAGGATTAAAATCCTTATTTCCTCCAATACGCCCCCGCAAGATGGTGGATCCATCGGAGACACCTATCTTGGACAGTAGCATGTGAAACCTGTCTTTGGCTAAGGGCTTGGTGAGAGCGTCAGCTAGTTGATGAACTGTTGAAACGTGCTGCACTTTGAGTTTTGCTTGATTCACTCTTTCTCGGACAAAGAAGTAATCAAGAGCTAAATGTTTCATCCTGGTATGAAAAACAGGATTAGCACACGTGTAGGTCGCACTTAAGTTATCACATAGGACTATAGGTGCAGCAGGTAATGAGTAGCTAAGTTCATGCAAAATAGACTCTATCCAGGTGAGTTCAGAGACACAAGCTGCAATTGCTCTATATTCAGCTTCTGTAGAGGACCTAGCTACTGTCTTCTGCTTTTTCGAACACCAAGAAACTGGTGTTTTGCCAAGGTAAAGTATAAATGCAGATGTCGACTTTCGATCGTCTGGATTCCCAGCCCAATCGGAATCTGTATAAGCAGTAAGGGATGGCTTGTGTTCTTTCCTGATATGAAAACCATGTAGCATGGTGCCCTTCAAATATCTTAACACTCGCTTTAGAGCTTGCATGTGGAGTGTCGTTGGTTTGTGCATAAACTGACTTAACTTGTTGACTGCAAAACATATATTCGGTCTTGTGAGAGTAAGATATTGCAAGGAGCCAATTAACTTTCTAAAATCTGTTTCATCAACAGAGGCACTTCCATCATTGAGCCTCAATGCACCAGAAGTAGACAATGGTGTACTACATTCTTTTGCTCCCGTCATATTGGCCTTCTCCAATAAATCTGTGATATACTTGGATTGAGATAAGAAGAGTCCATCAGAAGTTGTATTTACCTCAATTCCCAAGAAGTAGTGTAAGCTGCCGAGGTCTTTGATAGAGAACTTAGATGCCAAGTTCTGAGTGAATTGTGCCAAAAAAGCTTTGTTGTTTCCTGTCAATATTAGGTCATCTACATACACGAGCATGTAAGCAATTGTAGTGTCGGATTTGTAGATGAACAGTGAGTTATCAGCAATAGAGTTCTTGAAGCCGGCAGATATGAGAAAATTGCTTAAAGCACAATACCACACACGGGGTGCTTGTTTAAGACCATATATGGCCTTTTTCAATTTGCATACCATTGTTGGATTTCTTTTATCATATAGAACTGGTGGTTGCTTCATGTATATTTCATCTTGAAGCTCGCCTTGAAGGAAGGCATTGTTCACATCTAGTTGGTGCAAGGGCCAACCATGTGAAACAGCAATGCATAAGACCAACCTGATGGTAACTGGCTTCACTACAGGGCTGAATGTCTCTGTATAGTCAATGCCTGGGCGTTGAGTGAATCCTTTGGCAACTAATCTTGCCTTATACCGAGCTATAGAACCATCCGCATGTCTTTTAACTCGAAAGACCCACTTACAACCTACAATAGTGCGATCCGTTGGAGCAAGTACTAATTCCCATGTTCCATTTTTATTCAGAGCCTCCAATTCATCAAGCATTGCTTGTTTCCAGTTTTGATCCTTAATAGCAAGTGTGGCACTGGTAGGTTCAATTGTTTCTGGAAGAGAATGTTTAGTAGCAAGATACAATGTTTTTGGCTTAAATATGTTATTCTGTGATCGAGTAATCATGGGATGGGTTCGAGGCGGAGGATTACCTGGTTGTGAAACAACTTCTGTTGATTGTTGCGGACTTGCACACATAGGAACCATTGCATTATTTGGAGAGGCCTGAGTAGCAGCTGGCGGTGATGTAGGTGCAGTAACTGGTGTTGTGTTTATTTGCGGTGAATCTGTTTGAGTTGTAGAAGTAGGTGGAGTTTGTAGGATTGGTGAAGATGTTGAAGCAAGTATTTCAGTGCCAGTATCAAAAGCTGGATTCCACGTTTGATGTGTGGCACTAGAGATAAGTGAGGCTCCTGCATCAAAACTTTTGAATGGAAATTTGGTTTCATCAAACATAACATGTCTTGAAATGAAGATCTTTTGAGAGGATAAATCCAAGCATAAATATGCACTCTGGTTTTTTGAATAGCCTAAACAGACACATGGTCTAGATTTTGCTTCCAATTTATGTTGTGTGTAAGGTTTTAGCCATGGATAGCACAAGCATCCAAAAACCTTAAGTTTTTCAAAATTTGGTTTCTGCTCAAAGAGAGTTTGGAAAGGACTTTTATTTTGTAAAACTTTTGTTGGTAATCTGTTTAAGAGATAAACAGCAGTCGCAAAGGCATATGGCCAATATTTCAAAGGCATTGATGCATGGTGCATTAATGTCAAGCCTTTCTCAACAATTGATCTATGTCGTCTTTCGACAATGGCATTGTGTTGAGGTGTATGAGGTGGAGTTTGAAGATGTTGAATACCAAGGTTTGAGAGAAAATCTTTTAACTTTTCAAACTCACCACCACAATCAGAGAAAACTGTCACAATTTTTGTCTTGAAATAATTTTCAACAAGGCTTTTGAATTTTGGAAACAAGGTATAAACATCGGATTTAAACTTAATAGGATAAAACCATGTATAACGTGTAAATAGATCAACAAATGCTACATAGTAGCGAAAACCTTGATCTGATATTATACAAGCAGGCCCCCAAACGTCAGTGTAAATAATATCAAGTGGAGCTCGACTTTCAAGAGTGGAAGTGGCAAAAGGTAATCGGTGACTTTTATTGCAAAAGCATGCATTACAAGAGCTGAATTTTTATTTGATGAACATGGCAAGGAAAATGAACTTAAAATAGAATGCAGGGTAGTGGAATTGGGATGACCAAGTCTCTGGTGCCAGGTCTCAAGATCAGTCTTTGTGCCAATCATCGCCAATGCATGAGGTTCAATTACTGGCTTGGTATTGTTGAAGTAGTAGAGTCCATTTCTATTCAGGCTTTGTGCAACTGGCTTCTTTGTGTGCAAGTCCTTAACAAGAAAATTTTTGGAAAAAAATTCAACAGAAACATTGTTAGATTCGGTGAGTTTCGAAACAGATATCAAATTAGACTTTGATTAAGGAACACAAAGAACATTTTCAAGGTCTAAAGAGTGAGTGGAAGGTTGAATGAAAGTTGAACCAGTATGGGTTATGGTAAGACCTGTGCCATCACCTACAAGAAGATCATCCGGACCATCATAGTCTTGAGCAAATTGGAGATTCTGAACTTTGTTGGTAACATGATGATTAGCGCCTGAATCAACAATCCACCCTGAGGAGGAAGTGGTGTTTACATTGGCAGCATGTGTTGTTTTTGGCCGAATCTGATAACATAGTTTTGCAGAGTGCCCTGGTTTTTCACAGTATTGACAAACAATTCTCTTTGCATTTTGATTAGAGGGGAAGAAATTCTTTTGATTAACAGAGTTGCTGGATGAGAATCTATTAAAATTACCTCTCCCTCGATTGTTCGGCCTTCCATTTTTCTGCTAGCATATTGGGCAGTGGGAATAGTAAGCTCAGAAAAAGTTTGTTGCTTTTTCAATAGCTCCTCATAGTCAACCAACTTGTCTAGAAGCTCTTCAAATGAGATGAATGATTCTCGAGCTCTAATTCCAGCTGCTATCTCTTTGTATTCAGATCCAGCACCATTGAGTGCGTGGATAACCAATTCATCTTCAGAAATCACGGTGTTGATTAAGGCTAACTCATCAGCCACACCTCTTAGGGATTGAAGGTACTCTGAGATTGATTTGTTGCCTCTCGGTGTTGTCAATTTCTCCTTTAATGACATCATCTGAGACCTTGATTTGTTTGCATAAAGGTTGTTAAGTTTCTTCCACGCATCAAAAGAGGAGGAAGCAGATGCAATATGAGAAACTATATTCTCTGTTGAGGAGGCTATCATGCCATGGAGAAGAAGGCGATCTTGCTTTAGCCAGTGCTCATAAGCAGGGTTTGGAATCATGTCTGTAGTTCCTGTTTTTTCTATTTCTTTTGGGGGGCATTGTTTGGATCCATCAACATATCTTAAGAGATCAAATCCAATGAGAAGGGATTGGAATTGCGTTCTCCAGGAGGGAAAGTTTGTGTTGGTTAGCTTAATTGGGAGATGAGCTGCGGCATTGATAGTGCAAAAGAGGAAGATTCTGACTTGAGAAAAGAGAGCCAGTGGTGATTGTTGAGTTTGCTGCAGTGGTAGACATGATGAGAGGAGATTTAGAAGAAGAAAAGGGAAGGAGGGTGGGAAGAAAACCAGGAAGTGAGACTCGTTAGAGTATGAGTGCTCTAGATACCATAAAGAATGTAGAAGCAGAATGATAGTGGAGAGAAAAAAACGTATTTTGTATTACTGATTCTCAGGTATATAAATACAAGAATGTGATAAGGCTAAGCTTATGTTTACAGGCTAAACATGGACCAAGTATACGATATACAATGAATCACAACAAGGTAGTTAGAGATTAACTAAAGCTGTCATTATCTATTAGGATTAAAATCCTTATTTCCTCCAATAGTTACGCCACTGAGCTTGAAAATTACTCTGAAAATCTGTAAGTTCAAATTCCATCTGGAATGTCAATGGCTTACTTTAACTTTAGCAGCATAAATTCTTATTCTTGGGGTGTCGGTTACACATTTTCTTGTAGACAGGCTAGAAATGCGTTTTTGTCTTTGATCTCAAAAGTAAACAAACCATGGTTGTTTTTATTGGCTGCTTACATGTTCTAGTCCATCATGCTATTTCAAAATCATGACACCTATATACAGACAGACTAAAGTAAATAGAATTCCATCAAGTTTGACAGGGCAGCAAAAGCTGAATCCATAAAATTAAGAACTCTAACACATCTGGGTCTCCAATTTCAGACTTATCCCCATGCTGAACAGCTCCTGGCACAATAACTTGGCACCATAAGGAACACTTACCCTGACAATGTCATCCACAGACTGGCAATACCCACAGTAGGGGCCCCTAATCTTTCGGCCACCAGCTACTGTCCGTTCAATCACATTTACAGCATTTTGGCACTCCTTGCAAACGTGCATATGGGAGGAATCACTAAGCGTGACGAGGCGCTCATATAAGTTAGCTGATGCACCATGAGCAATGAGGCAGTTGCGTTCCATTCCACCAAATTTGATCCCACCAAATCGTTTGCGGTCAGCTACTGGCTGCCTAGTAAGTGGGTGTACAGGTCCAGTATTACGATACTTGACTTTGTCTTCAGCCATGTGGATCAGCCGCTGGTAGAATGTCGGACCCATAAATATGAGTGATCTCACCATCTCACCACTTCGACCATTGCAAACTCTCTCATTTCCCCATCTTGAAAATCCAGCCCTGTACCAAGTAATGAGTAAGAAACCAAATAACTAACAAGAAAAAAGGAACTGATTTCATTTCTTTTTCCCCCTCCAAAATAAACCGCCTATGAATTTTATATTGAATATTTCAATCAATATAAATGCATAGTGAGCAGGCAAGTCAACATGATTGGGGACTATTCATTACCTGTGAAGCTGTTCTATAATGGCATCTACAGAAACAGTGGAAAAAGGGGTGGCATACTTCAATGACCCACCACAGGCAATACCCTTTCCCAAAGCAGCCTCCAAGAGTTGACCAGGAGTTTGTCTTGAAGGGAAGGCATGTGGGTTAATGACAATGTCGGGAACTATTCCTTGAGTTGTGAATGGAAAATTCTCTTGAGACTCCAGAAAACCAAGAACTCCCTTTTGGCCATGCATACTGGAAAACTTGTCTCCAAGACATGGAGATCGAACCTGCAAACATACAAGAAAACAATTGATGAAAAACATAAAGTTGCAGAAGCAAATATTAGGTTTTACAAAAAAAACATTTACTGATGATAACATGTCTCTTCCATTCACACAAATGAAATAATTAGCAACAGGTTCATAATTGCTCATAATATATTCAATTACAAACTATAGTTCTTGTCTATAGGATTTTAGACTTTGCTTACCTGCCTCAGAGACACGACAGCAAAATTTTTACCCTCATCATTTGAAGAGAGCACTACTTTCTGAACCACGCCTCTTTCAGTGTGCTTCAGTTTTATACTATGATCTCTAGGCTCAGCTCCATTACTATCAGCTTTACTATTATCAGGTCCAGACTCGGCACATCTACCAATGACAATGTCACCAGATTGCAGGCTAGCACCCACATAGGGAAAACCATCATCATCCAGGCTGTCCACACGCCCAATCTTACTTTGTATTTTTCCAAACATTACAATATCTCCCAACTTCCGTTTCTTGTCTTTCATTTCCCGGTTATCAACTTCCGCTTTATAACTCCTTACATGCTCAGATCGGAACATTCCACGCTCTAAGGAGGCTCGATTCATTACCAAGGAATCCTCTTGGTTGTATTCGAGATGAACATTGACTGCCACAATAGCATTCTGGCCACTGTATAATTCTGGCTTCGGTACCAATCCATTCTGACCTAGTGGATATCCTGGTTTTCCAAGACAATCGGATGTCATTGTACGGAACAGCGGCCTTTGGGGGTAACACAGTTGGTGGGACAAAGTATCAACTCTGATGTTGGGGTTTGTTGTAGAAAAGCCAATGGCCTGTTGAGAATGCTTCTGTGCCTGGTAGAGGGCTCTCTTTGCATGATCATGATTTGCAAACGGAATGATCCCACAGCTTAATCCCAACAAAAAGGACATGTCAAGCTCACAATGAGTATACTTAACAGATTCCTTCTCCTTAACATCCGCCAAAAGGTACTTGATACCCCATTGTCGCAACGTCCGGATCCGGGGGGTGTCCGAACCCTACCGCTGAACGACTTAAAAACTACGGGAAGTCCTATCCCTTACCTGAGTTCTAGGAGTCGCCACTAATCTTTTTTGCCTAGGTGTGATTAGCCACCTATCAAATTATTAAGTCTAATATTCACCTATGCTCAACAAAGGTAATACTAAACCTAATAAGGTCTACTTAACCAGAGGTTCCATGGTCCGGGAGTCGAGTACGCGTGGGGAAGGATTAGCACCCCCACAACGCCCGTCAAAAGACGGCACTGACTAGTTTAGAACTATTGTGGGTTTCTATTATCGGTTGTCTGTATTCCTAAAATTTTTCATGCCCTTAAACTCTTCTATTAATCCTTAAACTTAAGCAAAATAAACAAGCAAAAATGGGTTTTGAATTTTCGAAATTGGAATGTTGGGAACTTTCCCATTTTCTATTTTGTTCTCTTTTTGGGCTCCTCATGATGAGGATTTTCTTTAAAACTTACAATTAAAAACAATTATTTTTCTTGAAAACTGTTATTTGTCGGGAACTTTCCCTTCTTTTGAAAACTTTGAGAAAAAAAGACTCTTTTTGATTAATTAATTTTTGTCTTTCGAAAAACCAAAGAGAACAAATGCACGCACAAACTCTTTTTAGTTTTCGAAAAAAGGTTTTTATTCTTTCTCTTTTTTTATTATTTTGTTAACAACTAATTCTCTTTTTGTTTTTAATCGACTCAATTACCCTGAATTAAGCCCTTATTACTGATTATCTTTCTTTGATTCTTAACTGACTCAATTACCCTGAATTAAGTCATTTTATTCTCCTTAATCTCTGCTTCTTACTAAACCTAATTACTCTAGATTAAGTCGATCTTAATTACCCTGAATTAAGCTAACTACTGACTCACTTAATTACCCTGAATTATTGAACTACTTAATTACCCTGAATTAAATTGATTACTGACTCACTTAATTACCCTGAATTAAGTTACTCATTGACTCACTTTTACTCATTGAACTACTTAATTACCCTGAATTAAGTTATTTACCGACTCACTTTTCTTACTTCTTAAATATTAATCTTGATCTCTTTTTGGATTTTAATCTTTGATTAATTACTAAATGTATAGATGCATATGATGAATGTAATTCCAATTAATGCATAATTACCACATGATTATACAAGGAATGCCATCTGGGGACCCGCCACTCATACTGGCTAAAACCCCCATCAAGATATTCCAAGCCTAGGAAATTCAGATTAAAATGGACAACTCTGTCGACATTTCAAACGATTATTCCATCATCGGAGTCCATTTACTTTTCTTACATGAACATGGTATCAACAATATTTAAAGAAACTAACATGGATGCATATGAAGTTATTCCTAAATTTTAAACTTAACTTATTTAAGACATTAACTTGATTGAATTTTAATATGAAGCTCTAGGGCCAAATTGATATTTCTTAACACTAATGTAAACCTAAAGCCCAAAATGAGACCAAAAAGCTACTCCAAGACCAAACAAGCATTGAAACCCAAAACAACTAGTAAGCAAACAAAGCAAAACCCAATATACAAAGAAAGGAAGCCCAAGCAAGTACTAAAAATACAAGTATGACACATAATCCAAATCCTTAATTTTAACCATTATATTCCTAAAAGTTTTACTAAATATCCTATTTTTGTAAAGTTACTCAATAAGTATCTAATTGATTAATTACCATTTAACTAATCTAATCATGAACTAAAAAAAATCTAGCTTTATTGACGAAGTAAATTACTAAATTTTACTAATTGCTACTTAAAAAAGGTTATTATTTTCTAAAAGGTTTAATTCCTAAATTATCAAAGAACAATAGTTATTAATATTCCTCTCCTACCTTTTCTTGAAATAATATGCTAAACGTTAATTACCTGATATTAGTGTTATTAACAAATATAAACTATATTAATCCAATAATTATCTAGACTAAGTAAGAGAACATCAATTAAATTTAGAATTAAACTAAATAATATTAATCTAACCTAAAATTAAATTGACAGTCACCAAATTGAACTAGTTTTAAACCAAAAGGACCAAATCGAACCAACTTAGGGAGTTAATTGAAAACGGAACAAAATAAATGCATTTAAAGGCACACTCTTGCGAACTTTGGGACTTGATTGATTTAAAAAGAGGACTAAATTGAATGAAAAATTAAATGTGACGCATGTAATTAGAATAAGACCCGAAACTAAGGAGGACTATAAATATCAACTTACCACTAACCTTTTAACCTAATTTTTACCTGAAGCGCCGCCACCGCTAAACAACTCGCCGGAAATCCTCTCCCAGGGTGGCGCCGCCGCCTGAACCTTCGTCGGAGCGTCTTTTAGGCTTGAAAATTTGCAGGCAAGCTCGTCTCTCCTCCCTCGTCACGGATCTGTGGTTAGTTTCCGCCGGAGCCGCCTCTAAGTCCCTTGAACAAAGCAATCCGAACCGGAAAATCCACCCTCAGATCTGCCCAAATCAGCCGTTGGATGAAGCCGAAATTCAGATATGTGCTTCCTCCCTCCTTTTCCTCTCTACCTTTGGGTTTTTTTTTTGGATCTAAAACTTCAAACCAAAATCTCCTCTTAATCGAAACTCATGTTTATTATTTTTTGTATTTCCTGTAGGAATATAAAGCTTAAACGCAAAAGGAAGTGGAAAACAAAAGGAAAGGTAAAAGAACTACTTTTTTTTTTATTTTCTTGGTTTGCTGTGGAAAAGAAAAGTTTCTGTTTTTGCTTTCTGTGGAACTGTAAAGGAAGGAAGATGAAGTTTTTTCTCTCTTTTTTTTGTGTTTTTTTCTTTTGACCACCGGAAAAAATGAACACTCCTCAAGAGAGCTAGGGTTTTTTGAAAACTGTGCCTGTATCGAAAAAGTGGCTAGGGTTTCTTCTTCAAAACTGTGCCCCTTTTTTCTTTTGTGAAAGTTTGATATATATGCCCTCCGTTCCAATCTCAACCGTAAATCCTATTTTATCCAGCGGCTTTCCTCTCTTTCCTCATTGTTTGTTCATTCCCATTTTAACCAATTTGTCTCTTATAGATTATGTGCTGACAGTGTGTAAATCAGTGTGTGTAAGACTGAACATGCCCTTTATTTGTCTCTTAGTGCAGGTGGAGAATGTTGCTGCACGTGTGAGGCAAGCTTGGGGAACACTCTGATTTCGCTTGGGCAAAGCTGAGGTGGCTAAAAAGTGAGCTGGCCAGGTGAAGTTTCCTTCCTCTGTGCATGAACATGCCCTTTTTTTCCTTATTTTCCTACTAACCGACCTTGTCCTTTTGTGCAGGTGGCTTTTAGTGCTTGAGCCTTGGTGATTTTTGCTGTCAAACGTGTGAAGGCAGTGGCCTTGGTAACATTCTGCTGCAATTTGCCTGCTAATTTGGTCCTAACGATGCGCTGATATTGCCTATGACAGGTATGCTCTGAAAGTCTGCTCTATGCTTGTTGAGACTGCCCGCCATGCTTTGCATTATGCTAAAATTCCTCTTGCTACTTCTTTTGAATGTGATTTGCTTACTAAGAATATGATTGAGTCTAACTGCATTTTGTTCTGATATCACTTTTTGGGAATGCCCTGAGCCATTAAGTGAACCTCCAAAAAGAAAAACTGCCTTGAAGTGTTTACGCATTGATCTTGCTCCAACCTGAATTTTCGTCTTCGCACTATCCTATTTTGCCTAGAATTTCCCCTTGCAAAGTTATATGAATGCACTGCTGTAATGCTTGCTCTTGAGTGTCTAGTATGTTTTTTCTTTGATCTTCACTGCTCTGTTTTCAAGTTACTTGCTGCTTATTCTTGCTTGCTTGCTCATTGATCTTGTCTTACTAATGTAAAGTGTTGCCTTGTCTGATTCTCCCCTTTTAATGCAATCTCGCAATCTCAATTCTTGCATGATGTAAACTGAATTTTTCTTGACCATTTGATCATACTACCTTTGCCCACATTCTTTTGCACATATCTTACACAAATGAGTAAATTGCCTGCTGAATTCTTGTCTAGTTGAGTACCTGCTTGCCTCGAGCAGCTTGTTGTTTTGCCATTTGATTCCCTTTAATGATGTTGGGTTCCCTTGAAATATCTACTGATCTTGTCATGATTGAGCCCTGAACTTTCCCGTTATAGTTTTGGTTTATTGTCTTGCTTGCTGTTTTCTGTTTCTCATCATTTCCAAGGCTGTATGGGAGTTCAGGGATCAGAAATCAATTCTGAATCCCTTTCCCAATTCAGCCAAGAGTAGAAAAATAGCCTTCATGTTTGCATGTTGTTTCCCTTGTGTGCATTCTGTTATGAAGCTCTTGATGGGCCTGCTTGCTTTCCTCTACTTTGTGCTTTCTAACCTAGTTGCCCTTTCCATCATTCTTCTCATGCATAGCCCTGCACATGAGGTCTTTTAAAAGACCTTCAACGCTCGGGTGCATGCTTGTTTGATAGCCTTTACATGTTCCTTTGTCCTGTTTCATGTACTGCATTGCCTTTGCATTCTATTTAAGCCCTCCGACTCTCTTCTCAGCTCACATCAATTGATGGTGTTTAGCTTTGAATTTGGGGGGGTACATTTATATTCTGCACAATACCCTTCTTTTTTCATCATCTGACAGGTTTGGATCAAATGCGTCAAAAGCACCAAGCACGGGAAAGGGAAAATGAAAGATGATCCCACCAAAGTCAAGCTCCCAACCTTGTAACCAAAAGAAAGCCCCTGTACTTGTAAACCAAAGCTACTGGCCTTGTCATCTTGTAAATGCAACCTCATTACCTTAATCATCATTTTGCTGTATTTTATACTCATGTAAATGTACTTTAAATAAATCCCACTAAAGATTGAAATGCATGACTATGACCTATATGTGCCACTAGTCACCCATATGACTAATTAAACAAGGAAAATGAATATGATATGCCTAACCGGAAAATGCTAAATGTGATGAACATGCTTAATGGACGCAGGGTACCAAGTATCCATATAATTAACAAACAAGTGAAAATAAGTATGACCAAGCTTAATAAGAAATGAAAATGAAAATGAAAAAGGACATTATACATGACTAATCTGACTAATAGGAACATGATACCCTATGAAAGTGAAAATACCAATTGCAAACTAGGCCCACTTCTAAAAAGGGGTTTAACTTTAATGTGAAGAAAATATCCAAGATGCACAATAAGATATTTTTTATTTTCAAGTTGACTAAAATGAATTAGTTAATCTAAATTAAAAGCGTACTAGAAATTACCAAAATGTCCCTGAATTATGCAAATGACAAAAATACCCTTAGTGTACGTATGACCAAAATGCCCCTATGTGATCCTAACGCCTATTAAGAAATAAATTGATTTAAATTGAAGGATACAGGACAAAAATGGGTGTCTACACCCATGCAGTGCAACAGTCCTCTTCTTCCTCTGTTCCAATGAGCTCCACTATCCCTTTGTCCAGAAGAGACTGGAAGGTGAAATTTTTTCCCGCCTTAAATGCTTTTATCTTAGATAGGTTTTCAACAACTAAAAGAGGACGCAGAATCCTTCCAGCATCAGTGAAGATGCGCACTTCTTTATGTTCATGATCTCTTTTGATTTCCACCTACAACATAAAAGTCATTACCAAAAATGAGAAGGAGAGAAGAAGAACGAAAACGAACTGTAGAAAATAATCAAAATAAATTTGCAGACTACCCTTCTGCAAGAACCAAAGTTAGGGGACTTCCATATAATTCAGTTCTATATTAGTTTTAGTCTAATACTTGGAAATCAACTCGGTACTAACTAGCAATAGAAATATGGAAAATAGCAATATGTGAATTCTTCAAAACAGCTGATTGAACTCCGGAAACAAAAGCTAAATAGAAACAGTTTTCTTCTTCATTTTTTCATAATTCATTATATTGTCCTCAAACAAGTACAACCACAAGAAATTAAAAGTTATGCAAACTAGTATCAAATAATAATAAGTCAAAATGAGATAGGCATAGGCTACCTGATGTGGCAACTCTGTCATGCGTCGCTTTCTTCTAACCTCAGCAGCAAACGAAAGGGAATCTTCGCAAACCCCAACCCATTCCCCATTCAGAAAGATCTTATCTTTCCCGTCAAGTGAACTAGAAGTATCATTAACCAGTTTCTCCATTCCAGAATCAAACAACTTGTCAACTATGGATTCAACTATGTATGTACTTACAAGTCCTGTGGTGGCCAGATTTTTTACAAGCCCATAATTTTCACCATCTGGAGTAGATAGGAAGCAAACCTTTCCCCAATGAGAAGGGTGTCTGCATTAGGTAACTAAATCAGGAACGAATTTAACCTTCTAATGAATAAAGAATCAAAATGCTCAGAACCTGAATCATTAATTCCAAATATCAACCCTAAAATAATATCAAGGACAACAAACCTACAGGAAAAATGACCACAACAGCACATAAAACCGTGGATAGAAAATATTAAACACTTCTTCATTGTCACCGAAGGTTTACCATCTAATTAATTAATGAATAATCTGGCAGTATTGAACTCATAATATTCCAGATCAAATATGAGCAGTAATACACAGTTTACAGGGACATATATATTTGCACAAATCAAATTGTCCTATAAACATCAGAAGCAATTAACCCATTTCATGATCTAACAAAGTTTTGCATAGAAAGCGCACTTGAACAGATATACAATAAATCATACTTAAAGCAGAATAAATTTTGATTTGAGCAACAGATTGGTAGAAATAGAAGTCTGATGTAACTTACGGGTATCTGGCATCTCCAACCTTCCCGGTGTACTGAACCTCGGCCCAGATTCGCCACTACATTAGATATCCTTTCCTTTTTGTAAGGATGAGACCATGCTCCAGTGGAGAATGCTCTTAAAAGCCCATTTGTAACTATGGCGCTGTCAAGATAGTGCTCGATTGGACGAACAGTACAATTTGGATTAAGGTCTCTCTGCAGAGCCTTGCCTATACGCCGCCTTGCATGAGCAATATGAACCTTCAGTTCGCGCTCAAGCAGTTCACTGGCCAATTCAAACCTCTTGTTCCTGAAATCATCTCTATTGCAACATTTTCTACGACCAGTGTAGGCTTGTAAGAGACACTTTACCATGTAACCCAAGAATCGAGCTTTTTGCTTGGAATTATGGAGACTGGGAAACAGATACAGTCTAAGGCACTCTTCCATATCTTCTTCTTCAGGAGGAAAGCTGGAAGCTTTGACTAATTTGCTTAAGTGGTTAAGAGCATTCCCTTGTTTAGAAAAATCTGCACAACTCCCATCAGCATGACGAATTGAGGCAAACAGTATGTTTGATATACCGAAATCAGTGCTTCCATAATCAATCAGATTGACAACTTCTTTGTCCGATGATACACCAAGGGCAAAAAACAAAATCCATACAGGTATGGATGTTGACAGGAAATCAACATTCAAGACTTTGTCTCCCCCCTTAATAAAATCAACTTTAGAACCATCCTCAAGTCTGATGATTAATTTGCTTCTCTTCACCTCAGACCTATAATCAATTATCCAACCCTTGCTATTTGAAATCCAGAGCCTCTTCAAAGAAATTCGCTCTTGTGCAATGAATATCTACACAAAAACATGGCAAGAACATCATTTAAAAAAAAAACAATAATGGGAAAACATTAGGCTATACCAATAAAGTGCTTAGCACATTCAAGCCTGATCCAACAAGTATGGACACTGAATAACAGGTCAATTTCGAGAAAATGAAAAAAGAACAAAAGAAGTCAGACTTACCTTATCTGCACCCTTTATCAGAAAATAACCTCCATGATCAAAATCACAATCAGCTTTCTCAACTTCACTCATCCAGCAAAGATCAGACTTCACCATCACAGGGAGCCTCCCAAGGAAAATTTCCCTTTTATCTTGGTAGACAATCTCCTCTACTCTAATCTCTTCTCTTCCAGTTTTAAACTTGTCACTCTTCACAATTTTTTTGGTGTATACCTGTCATATTACCAGGACATATAAATGAACATCATATTTCAAGGATACTTATTTTTAGGGAGAAATTTGGGGAACATGGCATATAAACAATAAAAGCATTGAAACCATATCCTATGGGATATTAAGACATAGTACTATTTAAAAATGTAAGTGGCAATGGCATTCACTCGATCACCTTGAGTTCAACCTCGACCTTCATCTTTGAGGAATAAGTCATGTTCTGGAGGCGGGCATGCCTAGGAAGCATGTTGAGCTCAGTCTCAGTGCCTCCAGAAACAGCCCAGCAGGTTGGGCGCACAACACTGACCTTCCCAAACTTGACTTTAGCATGATGCCAGTCACCATCTCCCTTCTTGGAGGGATCATAATCAGGCTGAATTTCATACTCGCCAAAAGAATCAAAGGTCTTCTGGAGACCATATTTTATGAAATCATTATACGAGTTTATCTGGTGACTTATGACACCATAATGGTTGAAAAAGGCCACCGCAGTTTGCCTACAGAAACTCCTCAAATACTCCTCTCCCACATCGAACAGCTCATTAAACATATCATCATTATCATCTAAATCCATACTAGTCATTCCTACACTTCCCTTACCATCCGGTGACACCCCCATTTCACCAGAATCTGGAAAGACAAGAAACATATATATTTCAAACTTCAAACCACTAACTTAATAATGTTTTTACATGCAAAAAAGCAACAACCTTAAATAGCATCGCCAAAAAGACTACTTTTTTTTTCTTATTATCATCATTAAAAGACAGACCTTTTAAAGCTTCAAACAGAGGATTCTGAACAGCAAATACAAAAACGAAAAAAAAAACACAAAGCATATTTATCTAGGATGATAATTGATAAATAAAACAGAAGAAAATGGAGAAGCGATGACTTACATTTGAGTGCTTTGAGTGGGTTTAGATATGAACAAAAAACCCTAAACCCCTAAATTTTCTGCCATTCAACTGTAAAATAGACGGTTTCTAAATTTCACACGATCTTCTCACAAATTCAGGCTCAAAAGAGAGTTTTTTTTTTTTTTAAAGAGAGAGAGAATGCTCCGTTTTCCTTGGGGAGGAATACCAACAACAGTGAAACTGAAATGATCAAACACTTAAAGGACGTAGATGTCCTTGAGTTTTTTTCTTAAACGATCAACTTAAACGATCATTTACGTCCTATTATTTTGGCGGGACAAATTAAGGGACGTAAATGTCCTTGAGTTTTTTCTCTATGGTGCTCCCCATCCGTTTTGAAACTCAGGGGTGTTATAGTAAAACGAGGAAATCGTACAGGGAAGTTAAAAGAATAAAAGGCAACTGAAAACCTACTTAATTCTTTGGGCTTTAATGCTCCAAAAAAAAACTTTGGGCTTTTGGTTCACTTTGGACTCACAGTTCAAGTTGCAAACCCATTCCTCAAATCAAAACCCAAATCACTGCTTCATTTCTCTCTTTCTCCCACTAGGGGTTTAGGGGTTTCAACGTTATTTTCTCTGTTCTTCGTTTTGCTTGCTTCAGCCTTCAGATTCAGGTATGCTTTCAAGCTCTGATTTTTTATTTTTTTAAGCTTTCAGATTAATTTCATGGGTTGTGATTGTTTCAGATAGTGTTTGGGTAAATTTTTCTTCAATGGGTTTTGATTATCTGGTTCAGCTCAAGTGTGTAAAACTAAATTTTCTTCAGTGGGTGTTTTAATCTAGCTTTGAATTTGTTAATTTTGGGTTACGTTGTTTAAATATGTTATAACGCTTCAAATGAATCTATGATTGTTCACTATAAACAATAACTTATAGAATCTGATTCTTTTGTCTCGCTTAGTTTCTTTAAATTAATTAAAGAAGGGAATTTCATTTTGTTTTTTACATTCTTGTTAATGGTTGATTCGCTCTCTCTATTAACCAAAGTTTCTTAATTTGAAATTGGCTTGCTCTCATTACTGGATATCCCTGATTTTTTTTTTTGGTTTATAGGGTTGGTTTGTTTTGGTGTTGGAGTGACAGAAGAGAAAAGAAATGCCTTTGTATGATTGCATGCTTTTATTGAAGCCCAAAGTGACGAGGGAGGCTGTGGCAGACTTGTTAAGCCGTATAGGGAGACATGTTTATACCAGAAATGGGGTTCTCACAGAGGTGAAATCTTTTGGGACCATTCAATTAGGCTATGGCATCAAAAAGCTTGATGGAAGATACTTTCAGGTTACATAAATCTCACTTTGTCATTGCTTTTTCCCTTCCTAAAAATGGAAAATAAAAGGACTTATGCTTTTTGAGAATGAACTTGAATCAGTCTAAAATTTGCATTTATTGTTGGGTTTTGCCTTCTTTCCTTTTTGAGGTTTATCCTTGTTATCTTGGAGCTGATTACATCATAAGTACTTAAACTTTATCGTAAGCATTTTTGAACTTTGAAATTTTTTTAAGCTTAGTTTATTGGAAGTAGTCTGTTTGGCGGCCTAATGATGAGCTTGTGTGTTAATCATAACGATAATTTGCTTTATTTAAGTGCAAAGATTGAAAGTAGTTTGTGATGTGGTCATGAATATAGAAGGGTTTAACAAAAATCTTTACAGCAGCCCTGGAGTTAATAAGTTAGAAACACCGCTTACCGTTGCATTCCTGTTCTGCAGCCACTCTACTTTTCTTTAAGTCTTGTATATTAATTTACCTGTTGAAACCATTTTTGGATTTTTCGTTAATAAACCTTACCAAATGGGAGTTTCCTGAGTAACCTGACTAAACCCAAGTAATTTAATATTAAAGCTAGTCTTTCAAACGCCCCCCTCTCCCCCCCCCCTTCGAAGATTGGTTAGCAGGATCAAAATGCATATCTGCACTGTTAGTAGAATTTGTGTTACATGCATGAGTGAGCCAACTGCAATACTGTTTAGAAACAGAAAGAAAACTGAGTGAGCCAACTCCAATACAATTAAAATAAAAGGTGCTACAAGACTGGTTGGTGTACTCAAACACATGGAGTACTATAATGCTTGATATGGTTTGTGCTCTGTTCTACATGTTACTACAGTATTTGGACTTGTTTCTTTGAAGTTCATCTTAATATGGGAAACACTAACCAGCTAAAGCTTTATATGTATTTGTTTCTGTTTCAATGATTATAATTAGTCTTTGGTTGCATATGGAAAGCCTTCTCTAATAAACTGATTAATGTAAAATGTTTTACTGATTTATATCAGAGTAATAAATGTCCATGTAGAAGAGAATTGATTGAGTGATTTATCTTATTCTGGTCCAATATTAACAGTTTGCTTGAAGTAACCCAAGTGAGATACGTATTGATTATCATTACTAGAGCCAAAATATATGTGTTTTGACTAAATGATGTAATGTGACAAGAAGTTTCTAGGAAACCTATTCTATGCAAGTTTCTACATGAGCTACAAATATGTCGATGAATGGGTTATTTGGGAATATGAATTTTATTAATGAAACAAGGGATTGAAAGAACAGTTTTTTCAATGATGAATGGTACAGGGTCAACTCATGCAGATGACAATGATGGCCACACCCAATATCAACAAGGAGCTGCATTACTTGAACAAGGAAGACAGGCTGTTGCGCTGGCTTTTAGTTAAGCATCGTGACACGAAATATGGAATGGACTTCATTGGTGAAGATGATGGAAAATGGGATCTCAGTGAAGTATCTAGTAGCAGTATCTATGATGAGAACACTGATGACGATGATGAGGATAGTGATGAGGATAGTGATGAGGATAGTGAAGGCGAAGACAAGAACGAAAATTACAACAAAGAAGACGACGATGATGATGATGATGATGATGTTGATGAATATGATTATGAAGATGAAGATGAAGATGAAGATGATGATGATGATGATGATGATGATGAGAACCAAGATAGTAGAGGAAAGGACTGATGGGTTTCCAGATTTATGATAATTTGAAGATAATGCAGAACATTGATAGATAATATATATGTATTTTGTCATTGTAGGTTGGTGTTTTTCTTCTGAATCATCTGATTTATGTTCTGCCTGGATTTTAAGCGTCCAGAAGATTGATGGGGCATTAAGACCATATCTCAGTAATTTAGCCTGTCAATGTAGTTTTTTGCATTTTCCTGGATATCCTTAAAAGAATTTTGTATTTGATCAGAAGGCTCATATCTTGGAAAATAAAAATTCAGCCTATCAAATCCATGTTCCTTAAACAGTTAATAGAAAGATTATGTGGTAAAAGTTGTGGCAAGAGACAGTGCTAACTGCAAAGACAGCCTAACTTTAGGCATGTTAAGTACATTAAAGCTGTTCTTACTGAATTAAGACAGAAGAGTTGGCTTAGGATTTATGTCATCAGCTTTGATCACCTCCCTCCTATTAGCCTCAAATCCATCAAAAGCTCCCTGAAGTAGCTAACCAACTTGGCCCTGCATTTTATATTGCCAGAAACCCAACTCGGTTTCTGTGTGGAACCTAGAGAGATAGTAAACAAAAGAACTTATAAATAAGTAAAACTTATTCGAACTAACATCTGAGTCGTTGTAGTATAGTGGTGAGTATACCCGCCTGTCACGCGGGTGACCCGGGTTCGATCCCCGGCAACGGCGAAATTTTTGCCTTTTTTTAAGGGGGAACGTTATGATCTTTGGGTGTTTTTTTTTTTTTTTTTTTTTTTTTTTTTAGGGGGAAGATTATGATGACTTTGATTATCACAATCTGGCAGTTCATTGGTTTTCTCATATCTGAGTTTTAATGTCTCTTTGTTGATAATGTGAAGTGGAGTAAGCTACTTTGATGGAGTTTTTGTTGAACAGAACAGGTGTCTCACATTTGGCTGAAACAGTTAAACTTGACATGCAAAAACTTCCAAGAAATTCTACATCCTCCCCTGCATGCAACACTGCCACGTACCAACCAAAGCCAATCAATCAATAAATCAAGAAAAGCAGCTACAACCTTCTTCTTCTTCTTCTTCTTTCATTACTTCTCTCTTTTTTTTTTAAAGAAAAATGAATGGTCAGAGCCTCTTGGCATCAGCAGGCATTAACATAGGATTGGCAGTGCTGATTCTGATTCTCTTCTCCATTTTAAAGAAACAGCCTTCCAATGCTCCTATATACTACCCTCGTCCTCTTTCCAAGCAAAATCGGCCCATCTTCCCTCCTTTCTCCCTCTCTCGTTTCATTGGTCCTTCCTTTTCTTGGATCCCTCGAGCCTTCCGTGTCTCTGAAGATGAAATCCTTGATATCAGTGGGCTCGATGCACTTGTTGTTATAAGACTCTTCAAGTTCGGGTCAGTTTACTTTTTGGGTCATTAGAAATTCTTACATTTCTTTGGGTTATGAATGATGATAGTTTAGAATTGGGTATATGATTTTGGGTTTTCAATCGTATCTCAATCTGTTCATCTTAGGATTGAAACTGGAAATTTTCGTTTCTGTTTCCTTGTTCAGGATCAATTTCTTTTCTGTTAGCTCTGTGGTTGGATTGTTGATACTCCTACCAATTAATTATGCTGGACAAGATGATCCTTCTGCCACTGAGCGATGCTTGGATTCTTGCACAATATCCAACATTAAACGAGGTTCTAACAGGTAGGATTTTGATTTTTCACATTTTGCCATGTTATAAGACTATGTCTACTTTTGGTGTTTCTTTGTTTAAGCAGCGAGTTATTGTTGTCTAAATCACATGGTTTTTACCTTCTTGTTTCACAGGCTTTGGGTGCATTTTATATGCTTGTGGTTGATATCTATCTATGGATTATACCTCTTATATAGGGTGAGCTTTGCTCTTATTATACTTTTAAAGGGTTAGAAATAGTGGTGGATTATTTGGAATGGTCATGTTGCTTCTGAGTCTTGCTTGTACTTTAACATTCAAAATGTTGGGATAACAGGTGACTTCCTGCATCATTTCCCTCTCCAGGAATATTCTGTGATTTTGGTAAGGAGGATTCAACGAATGCGGATCCTGAGGAACCGCCCTGATCAATTTACGACTCTGGTTAGGCAGATTCCAATTTGCAATGAACACAAGGCTCGCGGTTGTTGTGTTGATCACTTTTTCTCTAAACATCATCCTTATAGTTATCATTCTTACCAAATGTTATATGATGGGAAAGACATTGAAGTTCTATTGGTAAGTGTTGAATACTCTTTAATTAGGTACCTCTCTGCAGCTTTTCTGTTTCAGCTTCCACTTGTGTTACACTCATGAAGATTTATGCTACATGTCTCACAACTATGACAAATTGTTTGCATTTAGGACCAGGCAAGATATATTCAAAAAAAGGTACATGACTTAAGAGAGAGACGTACAGTCAAGAAATCAATTGGAGAAATGTTGCTCTGGGATAAACGTCGAGATGATGCTGAAAAAGCAGCCCTTCTTGAGGAAAAGCTTCAGGAACTCTTTCATAAGATTCATCACTTACAAAGTGAAGAGATGCTCAAAACAAAGGTAATTTGGTGGCTGCAATAGCTTATAAAGTCAGTTCTGCAGTTGGCAATTCAAATTATCGGTATCAGTTATTTGGCATTCCCATTCATAGCACTTTAGAAGCAGTTAATATCACTTCCATAAATTCATTTGGAATTCCAGTGCTAGACCCTTATTGCCTGAATCATTTTGAAGAATGTATGCTACATATCTTGTTCGGTAGCGGGTTCTTTGGTGCATCTTTTCTATCTTTCTGCAAAATAAGGCAGAAAGACAGGACTTAATTGACATGAGATTGTTATCATATGTTATCCTGTTTTTGTTTATTTATCTTCATTACTTGCATACATGTTCAATCTTTTAATGAAATATAGAAATTATGCTAACTCAGCTCTGATAACTCCTTCCCTTGTCTTAAAAGAACATGTTAAGAAAAGTAAACAAAGAAACCATTATTCAATATTGATTTTACATTTTGGAAAGCAAACTGAAACATTAGTAGAATATGTACTTAATATATAGTGTTTACATTCATCTTGAAGAATCTAGATTACTTGGTCAACCTAAAAATCCTAGCCTGTGCTTGTGATTCATTTTTTTGGCAGTATGCCTTGTGAGTTCCTACTTCCTACAGTAGGAATAATTCCTCTCTTCCTTTATGTATTTCCTTTTGTAGGAATTACCTGTCGCCTTTGTCACATTCAAATCTCGGTGGGGAGCTGCATTGGCTGCACAAACTCAGCAGCACACCAATCCACTTCTATGGATCACAGAAACAGCTCCTGAACCGAATGATGTCTCGTGGAGAAATCTAGCAATTCAGTATAAATTTTTGCCGCTTCATAAAATTGGAGTCATTCTTGCCGCATCACTTCTTACAGTTTTCTTTGCAGTCCCAGTCACAGCGGTTCAAGGGATTGCTAAATTTGAGAAACTCAAGAAATGGTTTCCTCCTGTCAAGGCTATAGAATTGATGTAAGAACTTTTGTGCTTTTCTGATAAATTTAGGCATTAGAACTCTCTGCATAATTATTCCCGCAATATGAGGCTTATCCCCAAATTGCAAAGAAGTTTTTCTTAAATATCTTGTCAGTATAATAAACCGGTCATCATGTCTTTATACTTTATAGCAATAGAATTCCATTTGAAGTTTGTTAAGTGCTTCACCTGACATATTTGTTGTATACCATAGACCAGGATTATCATCAGTAGTAACAGGGTACCTTCCCAGTGCCATCCTCAAAGGATTCCTATACATTGTTCCGTTCGCAGTGCTTGCCATGTGTAAAGTTGGTGGCTCTATCTCAAAGAGCAAAGAGGAGATCAAAGCTTGCAACATGGTTTTCTATTTTCTCGTGGGAAATGTTTTCTTCTTGAGCTTGATATCAGGGTCCTTACTTGATGAAATCGGACAATCTTTTATTCATCCTAAGGATTTGCCTAGTCATCTTGCTGCTCTTGCCTCTTCTCAAGTAAGCTTGCTTAATCTTCATCTGTCATTTTTGCATAATATGCTCAATTTTCTTTTCATTCATAAGTAGTGTATGCTTTGCATTTGAAATGCATTAAAATAAGGATCAAGATATTGTAGACATTCGTAAATCGTGTACGAACGTAGCATTTTCTTCAATTATATCTGCATTCTGCAGAAGGATTGTGTCTATCATATGCAGTTTGGTCATAAAGTCTGATATGTTTGAGTTTGACTATGGATGTTTCAGGCAGATTTCTTTATGACATACATCTTGACAGATGGGCTATCAGGATTTTCTTTGGAGATTCTTCAGCCCGGCTTACTCTTATGGGATCTTATAAAGTCACACACCTTTAACCGAGGAAAGGAGAAAGAACTCTATCTTTATTCACTGCCATACTTCAGAATCATTCCAACAGTTGCCCTATCAATATTGATTGGAATAGTTTATGCAGTTATTGCTCCATTGTTGCTTCCATTTCTTATTGTCTACTTCTTCCTAGGCTATGCTGTGTACATCAACCAGGTAACTTTCTCATCTTTGCTGCTATATTATCCTAATTAAGTGAACGATCTTCTTTAATCAATCTGGTATTTCAATGGCAACATTTGAAGATTCAGGATGTATACGAAACTGTTTACGACACATATGGTCAATTTTGGCCATTCATTCATCATTATATATTCGTTGCAATCATTCTCATGCAAATCACTATGATCGGTCTCTTTGGATTGAAGTCGAAACCAGCTGCTTCTATCGCCACCATTCCCCTCGTATTGCTAACCATAATGTTCAATGAGTACTGCAAGATTCGGTTTCTTCCTGCATTTCAACGATATTCCATTCAGGTAGGTTTTGATTCTCTAATATCTCATAACAAGAAAGTTACCAGAATTGTGAAAAGCTAATTCTGTCATGTGCATTTGTTCCTTCCATCTCCATGGTCATCCTTTCGTTACACCCCTAAATTTAAATGTTAAGACCAATCCAGTTGGAACAAGAATTCATAGTATGATTAAATGATTGCATTGCATGAACAAATAAATTTGTTAAACATCTGATTGATAAAAGTTGTTAATTTAATTGACAGAACGCTGTTGAAAATGATGAAGTTGATGAGGAAAATGGTCAGATGGAAGGTAGCTACGAGAAAGCAGTTGGAGTCTATCGCCAGCCTTCTCTGCGCCAAGTGAACTTTACACAATCAGGGTCCATTTTGACACAGCCATTGATTACTTCGTTATAATTTTATTTGACATTTCTTTAGAGAAATACTGAAATTGCTTGGTATACATTTTTTTTTTCTCCTTAATATTTATTGGAGTTATTCTTTTACCAACTTTTTTTTTTTGAAAAATAATTTCTAAATTTATATCAAAATTGTTTGCTAATGAATTTGTTTTTAATAGAACTACTTTTTTAGCAGACTAGCACCTAATTGATTACATTTTTGCTTGATATCCAAGGTTAAGAGTCTTATACTCTTATATATTTAATTTAACAAGCTCATGTCTTATTAATTCTTCTTTAAGAATATTAAAGAATATAAAACTATATATAGTGCTAAATCATTAAATAATAAATTTATTAAAATGTAACATACAATAACATGTTACATACCGAGGCAAGCAAGGAACACATAAATATTCATGATGGCTTCCCAGTTCACACTCAGGAAAAGGAATGGATGTTATATTTTTGAGCTAAGGAATGGATGAAATGCCCCAGGTGAAAGTTCCGTAAATCCCAAACTGAGTTGACGGTTCACTTTGCCTTCGAGATGTGGTAGGCAGGCTGGTCCTAAACTTTTTATGAGCAAAAGGAAAAAATACCTAAACTTTTTATGAGCAAAAGGAAAAAAAAAATAATTACGTCATTTCCAAGCTGAGTTGACGGTTTACCTTACCTTCGAGATGTGGTAACGGTCCTAAACTTCCTAAACTTTTTATGAGCAATAGGAAAAAATAATAAGTAATAATTACTTATGGGGTGGAAAATGATTGGGGATTGCTAAATACCGTCTCAATTTTTACACTTTTGTCCTTTGTCCTTTGCACTTTTTACACTGAGCCTCCCCACTAGGACGGCTCTGTCACGGTGGAGCCTCCCCACTAGAACGGCTCAGCTACGGCGGAGCCGCCCCACTAGGGTGGCTAGACAAATTTTTTTTAAATAATAATTATTTGAAAAAAAAATAGCTGAGCCGCCCCAGGAGGGCGGCCTGCCCATGGTGAAGTCGCCCCAGTGGGGCGGCTTGACCCATGGTAAGCCGCCCTCCTGGGGCGGCACAGGTCATCAGTCCTAAATTTCGTCAAAAATTGCATTTTTCTTAAATCGTCATCAAAATATGATACGTTATCGTTCATTTTTCTTAAATCGTCATCAAAATACAACACGTTAACGCTATTCTACGTTCCTGATAATTTCAAGATTAGAAAATGAAGCAAAGGGCAAAAGCGTAAAAAATGGGGCGATGAATAGCAAAAATGAGAGGGTATTTTGCAATTCAGAAAATGATTCGGTGTAAGAATATTTAAAAAAAATCTTTTTTAACAAAACAAAAATGGTGTAATTTTTGGGGTCAAACATCATAGAAATACGTTATCTCAAAAAAAAAAAAATCATTGGAGAGATATGGAGGAAAATTAAAAATATTAAAAATTCGTATTGAATCAAAATTAGTCACTTGCAAAGCCTAAAACCCTAAAAGTTCCTAAAAATAAAAAACTAAAAGGGTTTTTGCGGGCGTTTTCCTTCCGGCCAGGGTTTTTGCAACCTTACACCCTCACGCCGGAGTTACTCTGCTTCGCTTGCCTTCTCATCTCTCTACCATAAAGCCCCTTCTCATCTTTCGACCATAAAGCCGAGAAGAAGCAGCCATGGCCACAGATAGTGGCGCCAATGAGCAGTCGCACAAGTCTCACCGCTCTCGTCAGTCGGGCGCCTCTGCTAAAAAGAAATCCAAAGACAAAAACAAGAACCAAAACTCCGACCCGAAGCAGCAAAACCCCAAGGTTCCATTGCTTTTCATCCTTTTCTTCTCTTTTCTTTCCTTCTTTACTTTGCTATCAGGAAGCTGTTTCTTCGTTTAGCTAATAATTTCAATTTTTCTCTTTAAACTTGAATTGTGAATTAGGCATTCGCTTTTCGTTCCAATGCAAAAGCAAAGAGATTGCAATCACGTGCTGTTGAGAAAGAGCAGCGTAAGCTTCATCTTCCTGTTATTGATCGATCCTATGGCGAACCACCTCCCTTTGTCGTTGTCGTGCAGGGCCCTCCTCAGGTTTATCTTTCTCCAATGAATTTAATTCTTTAAGCTGAAATTTATATGGCAAATGGAGTATTAAAAATTGCTTTGTGCTAGAGGTTGCTCTGTTTGTTTTTAGGGGCGATAGCAACCTTTTAGATATAGTGGATATGGAAATTATCTGAACATATAACAACTTTACTATCACCGTTGAGAACAGATACCAGAAAATGTGGGAAGGTGCTACTTAATTTTGGTCTGAAAACTAAAATTGTAGAGGAAAAGTGGTAGTCCTTATTTCCATGTATAGGCTTTCTTATAGAAGGGATTATACTCTGAGGTTATTTCATTATTTTCACTAGGAATTAGGGAGTACAATATTTTTTTCCTGGAGCATGTGTTACAGAGTGAAGAAACCTCGGATAAAGAGAGAAGGGGGAGGGGGTGAGGAGAGACAAAGAAGGAAATTTCTCTCAATTTTTATGGAATTGGAAAGAATTACCCTGAAATATAGATTTGCTGTATCAAATTTGAAACCTTTGATTGAAATCCTGAAGTTAGAAATGAAATTCATAAAAACTTAGAAATTATTTGTTTGAAATTCCAGTTGATGCCTGCTTTTCAGTTCTTTCTACTTTATCAATTGTGTGTGTATGCGTGTGTGCATGTCTCCACACATGTGTACGAGTGTATGCACAATTAACTCTTGATGGTACCATCTAGACATCTTTTCTAATGATTATTAGGTTCAAAAAGTATTGAAAGTTCTACTGGGTGGCAGGTTGGGAAGTCTCTTGTAATAAAGTCTCTCGTTAAGCATTATACGAAGCATAATTTACCAGAGGTTCGGGGACCAATTACCATTGTCTCAGGTAGATGATATTCTTAAATTTAGTATATCTTATTTATCATCTGATTTAGAAAAGTAGTAGTTGAGGCTTTTAGTCTGATGTGGAATTCATTGAACATGTTAGGCAAGCAACGGCGCCTGCAGTTTGTTGAGTGTCCAAATGATATCAATGGCATGATTGATGCTGCAAAGTTTGCCGATCTTGCATTGCTTCTCATAGATGGAAGTTATGGCTTTGAGATGGTGAGATGTTGTATATTTTGTTATGCTTCCTGTAGCTTTAAAGTTTGGAAGATGTTATTTTGCTTCTGGAAATTATTATTCTGCCATTCTTCTCTTTCAAAAGCCAATATTGAATCTTCATGCAAGAACCTCTTACGTCTGCCACAATTTAATTACTAGTTATATTTTCTATTTTCTCTCTGTTCTTTTGATTCTTTCAATCATTCTAGCTGCTCCCTGTATGTTCACTTTCCTCTCTGTGCATAGTTTTTTGTTGTCTATGGTTTTTTTTTAATTGCTTTTTGGTATCTTGTAGGAAACATTTGAATTCCTTAACATATTGCAAGTTCATGGGTTCCCAAAGGTGATGGGAGTTCTGACTCACCTTGATAAATTTAAGGATGTGAAGAAACTAAAGAAAACAAAACAGCGTCTTAAGCATCGTTTTTGGACAGAAATATATGATGGAGCGAAATTGTTTTATTTGTCTGGTCTCATCCATGGGAAGTAAGCATCTTAACTTAAACTTATAGTGATTTCACTTAATGATGAAATTCCATGGTGTCTCACCTTTTATATAATTGTTGCTTATCCAACTTTTCTTATAGGTATCCAAAGCGGGAAATTCATAATCTTGCAAGGTTTATCTCTGTTATGAAGTTCCCTCCCCTGTCTTGGAGAGTTTCTCATCCTTATATTTTGGTTGATCGTCTTGAAGATGTTACTCCCCCTGACAGAGTGCAAAAGAATAATAAATGTGATAGAAATATCACACTTTATGGTTATTTGCGGGGTTGTAATTTGAAAAGGGGAACTAAGGTATGTCTAATGATCTCTCATAACATTCATCACTGTGGCTTTTTAAATTGGTTTCTGCTCTTAAAGATTCATAAGCATACAGCAGTAAAGATCAGAAGTCAGGACTAGAGTCTTTCACTAAATGGTTAGCCACAACTTGATGAGGCACATGCTTCAGCTTTTGTGAGAGTAATCCTGTGCTTTCATGGAGTTTCTTATAATCCCATTGCCTTAAGATCATTTCTTTGGTCAATGATATTAACTTCAGCTTCCTACTCATGTTGGTTACTGTCACCTAATGTGTTGCTCTTTCCCTCATTTCTTTACCCAATTTTATGTGGGTCAAATATTATGTCAGCTAACTGGTGTGTAGATGAATATTTTGTTTCATTTTCTGAGCCACCAAACACGTATCTTCTGTTATGAGATGTTGAATTTTGTGCATGTTTTGGAGTGAAATATAAATTCAGGCAATAATTATTCAGAAAGTCCATTTTATATTATAAGCATTTCAAGATTGATTGAAAGTCTCAATACCTCTCAAACCCATTTTAAAATTACGTTTGGAGGATTTCATTTGTAGTATTATTTAGATATTCTAAAACATGATTATCTTGTTTGGCAAAATAAAAGTTTGAATTTGGATGATAGCAACTTTTCAAGAGGTTTTGTGAAATTCCTTTCTGTAGGATATCAACGTTGTTTTATTTACTTAACCTTTAAGCCCAAAGACTCATTTTCAGATATATTTCTTGACTAAACAGAGGTAGCTTTCTAGTTTGAAACAAGGATAAAATATTGTCACAACCAGGTAGGATTGCACATTAGTTTTTTGCTTTTTGGTAGTTTCAATATCCCTTACAATGACATTAGAAGTAACTGATCAATAACAAGTAGATTTTTCACATTTTTTAATTAATATTATTAAGTTATTGTTATCCAAATCTATGAGAAATGGCTTATCAAAAAATTTTGTGCACTTAAGTTTCATGTACAATTTGTGATCAGGTCCATATTGCTGGTGTTGGAGACTTTAGCTTAGCTGGTGTTACAGGCCTATCTGATCCTTGTCCTTTACCATCAGCTGCCAAAAAGAAGGGATTACGTGACAAAGAAAAACTTTTTTATGCCCCCATGTCAGGACTTGGGGACCTGTTGTATGACAAAGATGCAGTCTACATAAATATTAATGACCATTTGGTTCAGTATTCTAAAGTTGATGAAATGGACGGAACAACACGTAAAGGTTTAGAAGCTTTCATTTTCTCATAGTTTTCTTCTTGTTAAAGGTACGTTAAAGTAAATCACTCACCCAATTTGTTTTGTTGTTATAGGGAAGGAACGAGATGTTGGGGAGGCCTTGGTGAAATCACTTCAGAATATAAAGAACCCAATCGATGAGAAGCTAGAAAAGAGCAAAATTTCCCTTTTTAGGCAGAATCCTAATGGCTCATTGGAAATTGAAGTTGGTGAAAAGGATTCTGACGAAGCACCAGAGCATGTCCGTCATATAGAGCCTATCGAGGAATACCAGCCCGGTAAAGATGGTTCTGCTGACAGTGATTTGGATGGATCAATGTCGTCAGATCAAGATGATGGTGTTCAGGAAGAGGCAATGCTGAAAAGTGAAGGTAGCGATACTGATGAAGAAACTACTGCATCAGAGCAACCGGGTCAAATTGTGGAACAGGTTGAATTTCACAATGGTAGAAAAAGGAGAAAGGCTATGTTCAGAGACAGCATTGACCATAGTAATTTCAAAGTAAATAATGCAATTCTGAAAGAACAATATTGACAAGTCATGAAACCATTTTACATTTCCTCTATCCATTTTGTTAGTAAGGCAATATTGGTGGGTAAAATCTTTGTTTTTAACTTACTGCATTGCAGGGTATGAATGAAGAAAGTGCAGATGATGAAGAAGATGAACCAGATGGAACTTACGAAGATGATGGAAGCAATGAAGACACCCAGTCCATTTCAGGTTCGGAGTTTTCAGATGGTGACAACGAGGATCTGAATTCCGATGGTACTGTATATTCTACTTTAGTTTGACTGTTAATGATGGTTATTTTATCAGCAGCTTCTGCAAAATATATGGACTCATTGTCCACTAATAGAGATGATGTCTGCTTATCGGAAGTTACAATGTATTCAAAACAATTATAATGACTCGGGTAGAAAACAGTAGAGATATATAAGAGCTTGGCTCTCTACTCTGGCCCATAAGTCCTGTCTGATTTGTGGCGGACTTGGGCTTACTTTTTGGGGGCTGAGCTTATCATTGTTTTCTGGTATATATAGTGTGTGTGTCTATATAAGTTTAATTGAATAATATACTTCTCAATATATATTGATATGAAGAAGGTTATTGTTTTAAAAATAAAGTATTTCCTAAGTAGTAGGCTGGCAAGGCTTATCTCACCTTTTCAGAATTGTTGGCTAGATACCCCTCCCGCCCTCCGTTCCAATGGAGTCTGATAGATCAGAGTATCTATCAATTTAATTTCTGAATTAGATATATAATCATGTTATTGCAAGTTATTGATATAGTTCTAAACTTCTTTTTCTTGATATCCTTAGATGGTGGCCTAGGAAATATATCAAAGTGGAAAACGTCGTTGCTGGAAAGGGCAGCGAAGAAACAAAATATAAATCTCATGCAGCTTGTATATGGGAAATCTTCATCAACATCAAATACTTCTCACGAAGTGCAGGATGATAGTGAGAATGAAGGGAGTGATGATGATGAATTTTTTAAGCCAAAAGGAGAATGGAAGAAGGTCTGTCTTGGGACTAACTTGTCGCATGATATTTTTAATTTTAAATTATAAAGTGTTGCATGCTAAAGATGCTCAAGTTTAACCTTGTTTTCCATCTTATTCATACATATTTTCTTTTTGATCTTATTGTTATTGCTTTGGTATTACTGTAGAATTTGAAAGAAGGGTTAGACACTGATAATATCAATGCTGAGGACTGTTCTAAATCCACAAATTATTTAGAACTTAAGAACTGGAAAGAGGAAGAAGTGTATAAGAGTGTTCGAAATCGTTTTGTCACTGGTGATTGGTCAAAAGGAGCTCTCAGGAATCAATTGTCGCAATCTAAAACTGAAGAAGAGGATGAAGATGTGTATGGTGACTTTGAAGATTTGGAAACTGGGGAGAAGTACGAGACTCATCAGAATGATGATGCAAGCCAAAAGGAAGATGATGCAAGCCACAAGGAAGATGATGCTGCTAATGAGGAGCGGAAGATGAAAAAACTAGCGCGCCGTGCAAAATTTGATGCTGAATATCCTTTTGAATTGAACTTTTTTCAATGTTGCTTTTTATATTCTTGCTTATTTTATGCGTCTTGGCTCCAGTCAGTCGTGGTACCCATGCTTCCTACTTTGGTTTCTGTTCGGATAAAGTTACTTGTGTAACCTTAACATGGATTTACATATGATGGCTCTGAATCATCAGAAGAGGAAACTGATACAAAAAATGGGGTAAAAAATGACAGAAGTCAAGCAAATGCCAGTGAATATTATGACAAGGTAGACATTGTTGCATTTATGTGGTCAGATAATTATCTCATATTAGGTTAAGCAGTAAATTATTCTTGGTTCTTGCAGTTGAAAGAAGAGATTGAACTCCAGAAACAAATGAATATAGCAGAACTCAATGATCTTGATGAGGCTACTCGATTGGAAATTGAGGGGTTTCGAACAGGGATGTATCTAAGGTTGGAGGTTCATGATGTTCCCTTTGAGATGGTTGAATATTTTGATCCCTGCCATCCGATTTTGGTTGGAGGAATTGGTCTTGGTGAGGAGAATGTTGGATACATGCAGGTTAGATGATGCTAAGATTATTACTATTGTACTGTTGCAATGCTGAATAATAGTCTGCTCTCCTGTTATATATCAGGGTGTTTTATTGTTTTCAGCTACCTGTAGGTGTCCTTACTTTATGGTTATAGATTGGCAGATTTATAGAGTTTTAATTTTATGTAGGAAAGGTCTTGTGTTTTTTTTTTCTTCTCTCTTTTTCTTCTGTTTTTTTTCTTGGTTGCCTTGGCATTTCAGATCCTATGATGATAAAGTAGTACTGTTAGAAAGGGAAAAAGGAACTCAAATCTTCAGTGGTACTTTTCTTTCTTATTGGAAAAGTAGAAGAATATAGCACCCTATGTTTGTTGAAATCTTAAAGCTAAGTGCAAGAAAAGCCTGTCGAGAGTTGTAAATGTAAATTAAACCCCTGTCAAGCCAGGAACATTGGTGTTATTCACACAGATCATGTTTAGACATTTCTACCTATTTTTCTTTGGTTTTAGGTTCGATGCTTATTACAGCTTAAGTTTTTTGTAACCATTTAGCTATTTGCGACATATCCAGTTTATTTCGTTCAGTTGTTTATACTTAAGTTGAAGTTGGGCCTCTTGGCCTATTATCTATTGGTTTTAAACTGGATGGTAACAGATGGTAGTCGAATTTAGACCTTACATATTATCAAACAAGTAAAACTAAGATTTGGTTATCAAATCTTATAATCTGATAAGACTTGGGGCAAACTACTTAAAATTCTTGATTCTGTTGTATAACAGTCTGGTAGGATGTCTACATTTCATTCTGCTTAGACGAGTTTCTTTAGTCATTCCAATTGTCTCTGTAGTTCTTCGTTTGCACAAAATATACATATTCAAAGAGCTTTTTTGTTTTTCTTCCAGACAAGGCTAAAACGGCATAGATGGCACAAAAAAGTGCTGAAGACTAGAGATCCAATTATTGTGTCAATTGGATGGAGGCGTTACCAGACCACCCCTGTTTACGCCATTGAGGACCAGAATGGAAGGCATCGCATGCTCAAGTATACTCCGGAACATATGCATTGTCTTGCAATGTTTTGGGGCCCTCTTGCCCCGCCAAAGACTGGGGTGCTTGCAGTTCAGAATTTATCAAACAATCTGGTAATTTTTTTATTAATTTTAAATAATTTTCATGTTGAGATCTATTTCCTTGTGAAAAATATGGAGCAAGTATGATGATGAATGATTTGATATATGGAGCTTGTTACATATTTTCTTCAATAGTATTTTGGTTTCTTAGTTCCAACATTGAGAAGAGTAGTTCAAGTACTTGAATTAATTAGACCTGTAAACAGAGGGTAAAGAGGATTTAATGATTGAATATTATACCATTTATCCATTTTTTGGTGTAAGTAGATAAGTTATTCAATGGATAGCTACCTTGTCTTCTTTACTAATCCTCAAAGTCATTTTGTTTGAAGTTTGGCATGTAAAACTGGCAAATGAGCCTTTTACGAGGGTCCTAGGGTTTGCTCAGTAGAGTGGAGTGTGGACAAATAAGAGGGATGGATGGAAAAGTGAAAAGAAAATTATTAACACTATTGTTTGGTGGGAGAGAAGTGAGAAGGAAGAAAATAGAAGAGATGCAAATTTTCTCTGATGATAAGATAAAGTTATTCCAAATTGAAAAGATTAGAGAGAAAGTAGGAGAGACGTGGTCAAATGTTGCATATTTACAAGATTGTCCATCTTTAAAATGGGAAAAAGAAATTGACTGTGTTATTTTAACTTAAAGGGGTTTAGTGTTAAGATAATAACATTTTCATTTTCTTCCCTTTTAAATTCAACTGTACATACCCTTGGATGACAAGACAATTTTCTTGGGTTTTTAAATTCTAGAGTTGATACAACTAAGAGCCCCTACATTTTAAATACTGGAAGTCTCTATATATATGTGATTTCAGCATATAGTTTTGTTGATATTGTTTGGAACCTTATGCATTTGAAACATCAGACTAAGAACAGCCTTTTAGAAAGCTTTGAAGAATTTTCTGATCTCATTGTAGATTTAGCTCTGTTAGATCTAACAGTTGCAGCCTGATATAATTTCCATTAAACCCTAGAAAAGTAATTTATAAGATCCCAACCTAAAACTTATTACTGAACCATCAAAATTACCTTGGGTACTCGTTTCTATTCTGGAGTCATAGAAGGATCCACAAACAAAATTCTCGGCTATTGAATGACCGATGTACTTTTAAATCTAACCCATATGCTGTTGGGATAGGAATGTTCAGGTTTTTATTTTAAAGGATTTTCAGATATTTAGTCTTCCCAAGAAATGACCTTTTTGATGATCATATAGTGTTTAAATTTTATCTTCGATAATTATGCAACAGTGAATCAATATTAAATAGCATGATTGTAGAGCATTGCTGAAATACAGTCAAAGGGATGACTTGGTAAAGTTGGAGGCATGGAGCCTTTTGTTGCTCTTTTGTTTTGTTGTTTTCCCTATTGTTTTCTCTTAGAATTTGTAGCCCCTTCTCCTCACATAGCTTTCATTCGGCATGCCAGGCATCATTTCGCATCATAGCAACAGGATATGTACTTGAGTCCAACCATGCAGCACGGATAGTGAAGAAAATTAAGCTGGTTGGTTACCCCTGTAAAATATTCAAGAAAACAGCCCTCATCAAGGACATGTTTACTTCAGATCTTGAAGTAGCTCGGTTTGAGGGTGCAGCAATTCGAACTGTCAGTGGGATCCGTGGGCAGGTGAAAAAGGTATGTTTCTTCATATGGAAGTTATGATTCACATGACCTTGTATTATATCTGTCAGTTTTATTATTTACTTTTGATTACTCATGGACGCCATTTACACTGGATTCTTTTAATATATGATGAAAATAGTAAATGGCAGACAACCATGCCAGACAACTAGTATTATTTGAGAGTGACTGCTCTAAGCATAAGTGGTGAAATGGGAATACATATTTAGCTGTCATAATCCTTCCCAAGAGCATGCTTAGGCAAAGACCATAACTAAACCAGGTTCTTTCTGTCTTGAGACAATCCAAAAATATAATTTCACTTGTGCTGTAAAGAAACAAGCTAAATACTGATGGTGTTTCATCTTCTCAGGCTGCTAAAGAAGAGATAGGTAATAAACCCAAAAAGAAGGGAGGGCAAGCTAGGGAAGGAATTGCCAGGTGCACCTTTGAGGACCGGATTCTGATGAGTGACATAGTCTTTTTGCGTGCATGGACTCAAGTTGAAGTTCCCCAATTCTACAATCCATTAACTACTTCATTGCAACCTCGTCAAAAGACCTGGCAAGGAATGAAAACTGTGGCGGAATTGAGGAGGGAACACAATCTTCCTATTCCTGTTAATAAGGATTCGCTCTACAAGGTTTTTTTTCTTCTTTTGTATTTTAATTATTGTTTCTTCTTAGTTTTAATTATTATTTCTTTTACTGTGAGCCTGGTGGTTTAAGGTGGCTATTGGGAGGTTGGGTTGTTTAGGTTTTGAAGTCATTCAAAGTCAGATTCCATCGAACTTATTCCACTGAAATTTTAGTTATTTGCAGCATCAGTTTTATCTTAAGTGGATCTATTCAAAGTCAGATTGGCACTAGCTATATTTATAATGACATTAGATAGCAATTGAGTTCATCTGCCCATTAGGGGCTGTTGGCTTTTTGAGTAGACAGACCATGGAGTAGGGTTGGCTTTTGAATGGATCGGGTGGGTCATCAAACAGCTTTTGCAAACACTATGGGTGATCCAATGGACCTTGGGTCTTTTAGGAACCTCCTGTGGTCCTATGCCACATCCCAAAAGACAATTTTGTTGCTTTATAACCTGTTTATGTTATTGATTTTATTTGTTTGTATTTGTCTTTACAGCCAATTGAGAGAAAGCCAAGGAAGTTCAATCCACTGGTCATTCCTAAGGCATTGCAGGCAAATCTTCCATTTGCATCAAAGCCCAAGGACATACCTAGTCGGAAACGGCCGCTTCTTGAAGATAGAAGAGCTGTTGTCATGGAGCCTCATGAACGAAAAGTTCATGCTCTTGTTCAACATCTTCAATTAATTAGGAGCGACAAGGTTTGTGATTCTACATATTTTCAAATAAGCCATAATTTTTTTCAGATTAATTGTAGAGAAGTCCAGAGACAGGAACAGGTTGATGAGCTCTAGGGTTCGCATACTTGATTAAGAATCATAATTTATGTAGTTGCTCATGTTGAAAGTTTTTACATCAGCATCATCTTTGCAAATTTGCAGATGAAGAAGCGAAAGCTCAAGGAGGAGCAAAAAAGGAAACAACTCGAGGCACAGAGAGCTAAGGATGAGCAGGTCTTAAGAAAGCGGCGAAGAGAAGAGAGGCAGGAGAGATACAGGGAGCAGGACAAACTAAAGAAGAAAATCCGGAGGCATGCGGAATCCTGATGATTATTATGCAGGGCTGTTGTTGTTAGCATATATATAATGGCAAATCAGGTCAATTCTATCGGCACTTGGAGACCACCGCATTTGGTCTTTTATCAGTTCTCTGCTCATCGACGATGGATTTGGTGGTTCATTTTTTGAGGTTTATCTTCCCTCATCATTTCACAGCTTGCTGATAAATCCTGCAACTTCATTTAAGAAAGGTGGCTTGGCAATTGTTGGCAGGTACTGATTAACATAAGTTTGTAAGAGGCGATATATTTGCAATGTAACTTCTTGGATGCTGCATGTGTGCTTACCAAATTTTGTCCAAAAATTTTGATGGTGGAAGGCTTGTTTAAGAAATTAATGCTGTCAACAATCTCTAACGTTGCGTTTGGATGGGGATATTCAAGAGGGATTTTCTTTTTAATAGGAATTTTTAAAATCTAAATTTAAAAAACTTGATTGGCAACATCATAATTGGGTTTTTTAAAAAATCGTGGGAAATTGGAGAGGGATTTTTGAAGGGTCCAAAATCTCACTTCAAAATCCATGTAAGATGATGTCTTTTTTAAAATCCTCTTCTTTTTACCTTAACCACCATATTAACTAACTTTCTTTTTTTATAAATTTTTTATATTTTTTAACTTAAAATGATAAAAATGTATTTTTAAAAGATGTGTTTTCACTTCTAAATTTTATTAAAAATATATATACATTATTACAAATCAAATGATATCCATATTGCATATTTTTATTCTTCTAATATTATTTTTTATAATTAAATATATTATTATTTTATTGAAAAATTCCGAATATCTCACAATCTACTCCTAAAAATCTTCATCCAAACTAAGATTTTTGAAAGCTAGCTTTTCAAAATTATGCATTTCAAAATTCTTTCTTTTTAAAAATCTTTAAAATTTTGAGAATTCCTCATCCAAACACAACCTTAAGGATTTTAATTAGTTGTTCACACACAAGTGATGTGCATCATTAGTAGAAGAGAAGAAAACAGGGCGAAGTTGCCTTGCGTTCGCTGTATGTATACTCATAGTTTATAAGTTGTGCCAAATAACATTATTTAATAGTTTATTAGCTTTGGTGCCAATTAGAGTTGACAAAATGAAACACAACCCAAAAATCTGCCTTTGAAAACCTGAGCTAAAACTCGACTGAACCCTAAAAGGCTAATACCCTAATCCAAAAATGAAATCCTATGCATGCCCAAGAAGCATTTCGAAATTGGTATATATTTCTTATAAAATCTCAATAGGACCTAGCTATCAGTGGCTTGTAGCTTGCACGATGGAGGGTATAAGACCTCAACAACCTTCCTTTTGCCTGTTTAAGAATGTTGAAGGGTATGTCACTCTAACCACAATTGCTCCAAGAAAATATGAAATAGATGAATGCCAACTCACTCTAAACAATAATTTTTGTTTTTCGATTTCTGTTGTCAAAATTCTATTTTGGAATCAAAACAGACGAAAACACGTTTGGCAAGATGTTTTTGTTTTCAGAAATTTTAGAAACATAAATAATATTTCAGAAGAAAGTGAAACAAGATTTTTTTATATTTTCATGTTTTTTCAAAACACTTGTCCAGAATACATAAACATGTTCATAAACAATTCTACATATTTTTTTTTCAAATATTTTTTCCCTTTTTTTCTATTTTTTATTTGAAAACACAACAAATTTGGTCTAAATTAACATCTATCCTATTCCTAAACAATTGTGACGAAAGAGAGTGTAAAATTGTGACATGCGTGTTCGATTGTGCATATGCATATCCATTTCCATGAAAAAATAAGATATATATATAGAGTTAATTATTATGACAAAAATAAATCTAGTTTAGCCAAAAAAGGCTGTTACTTCAAAACCTACTTAATTCCTTGGGCTTTAATCCTCTAAAAATGATAAGAAAGCTTTGGGCTATAGTTGACCTGGTTCACGTTGGACTTCCAAATCCTAAAGTTTCAAACCCATTCCTAAAACCAACCCCAAACCTGAACTCAAGAGTTAAGACCCAAATCACTGCTCCAACTTTCTCTTCCTCCGACAAGGGGTTTAACCATAGGGGTTTCCAACGTTATTTTCTTTGCTTTTCGTGTTTCTTGCTTCAGCCATCAGATTCAGGTATGCTTTCTAGATCTGATTTTTATTTTTTTTAAGCTTTCAGATTAGTTTCATAGGTTGTGATTATTTCAGAAAGTGTTTGGTAAAGTTTTCTTCAATGGGTTTTGATTATCTTGTTCAGCTCAAGTCTGTAAAACTAAATTTTCTTCAATGGGTTCTTTTGATCTAGCATTGAATTTGTTATTCTGGGTTACTTTGTTTAAATATGTTTTGATGCTTCAAATGAATCTATGATTGTTCACTATAATCATTAACTTTCAGAATCTGTTTCTTTTGTCTGGTTTAGTTTCTTTAAAGTTTAAACTAATTAAAGAAGATATTTTCATTTTTGGCTTTTACAATCTTGTTAATGGTATTCCCTCTCTCCATTAATCAAAGTTGCTTAATTTGAAATTGTCTTGCTTTCGCTGGTGGATATCCTCGATATGTACTATTCCAATCAATATTGATAGTACATAACTGCATAATAAGAAATGGAGGTTTCTTCCATTAGTACATACTCCATTGTTGCTTCCATCTCCATTCATCAAAGATCTTTAAAATTTCCGATATCTGAAATCTGATAAAGGAAAAAAGGTAGAGAAATGGAAGAACTGAGATCAGCTATGGAGGAGCACATGGAAGTAATGGCAGATCTAGTTCAGAAGCTCTCCTCGGAGCTCCGTTCGGGCCTCCGACCTGCATACGATAACTTCATTGGGTTCTTCCACGCCATCGACTGGAAGGTTTTCTTCTCTCTTTAGCTCTCTTCATTTTCTGTTTGCTAAACTGAGGTAAACTTTATGAGGGTGGTCTATAGTAATTAGTATTGCTTTAAGAAATAAATTTGAGAGGAAATCGGGTGCAAATTTTCTATTTTTAGACATACAAGTAAAAGAAAAAAAGAAGAAGATTATTTCTTATGTGTTTCCTTTCGAAGTATGTAATTTGACCAGTTAGAATTAATTTGTTCTTTTTATTTTTTAGGGTATTGATTCACTATATACCACTTAGCCTGAAGAATTGATAATTGATTGGACAATGTTGATTGCATTGTGCCCTGAATTTTATTTAAACTGATAATGGAACAATGCTGAACCCTGAACCAAGATTAAACTTGACATAATGTCATATTCTGGTTATTTACCTGATCTCTGCTTGTAAAGTTAGTTTCTCGCAGCTCAAATTTGGTGTGGATATGTGGTTCGTAAATTAAAAATGTGGTATATGGTTAATGAGTTTCTTTGTCTGCAATTTAATAGTTCAGTGAAGCTATTCCTAAGTGAAATCTAGATTTTATGCACGGTTGTTAGTAATGGAAAGTTGGAAACTATTCAAACCAGATGCGATAAATATATTCTTTTTACTTGTTGTTTCGCATCAAGGCTTAGACATATTCCTTATAATATTCTATATGACAGCATCGTTATATGTTGTTCACCTGTTTAAATTTGAAGGGTGGGGTGGTACTGGAGTGCTAATTTAGCTTGATGTCGTTTGAGTTCTTAAACCCACCGTCTCTTATTGATACAAGCCACTAACCTGCTTTTTCCCCTTTTTGGCAGGAACCCTGGTTGATTTGCTTACTAGCATTCCATACTGTCTTACTAATAATAACAATTTTCTCAAGGAAGAATACTAACTTCCAGATGTGTTTGTTCCTTCTGGCATGTAAGTTCCTCTGTGTGTGTTATTTGCAATCATCATCAATTTATAAGTATATAGGCCCCTCCTCCTGTTCAGAGTGAGTTTGTGCGTTAATCATAACGATAATTTGCTTTATAGAAGTGCAAAGATTCATGCATAAAATGTTTTCTTGTGGTTTGAAAGATTAATGACATAGATTGTTATGGAAAAAGGGTTCTTTCATTTTAGAGTTGGCCTAGATATCAGGGCCCTGTTTCACATCTGGAAATTTTGTCAATCATTCCTCAGCTAGTTGGTGATCCAGCTTCCTAGCTTTGAGAGGATAACAATTTAATGGATGATATTTATCAAAGAACATTTAATAGTCTTCTAATAATAACAGTAGATGACTTGAAGGGGATAGGATAAGATCCATTGTTCATCTTTCTGTCTTTATTATTGTTCTTCAACACAACCCTTGTTCATCTTCATACGGTGATCATGTTATACTTTGTTTCATGTCTGCTCCTAACTTCATAATAGGCTATGTAGATTTGAGACGTAAAGTAGCAATCTTCCAAAAAAGGGAGTGTTTTATTATCGCCTAGGATGTCTAGTCCTTGACTTAAAGCAAGAAATCCAAGAAAAATGACTTCAAATTGGCAAAATTTTGTATAAAACTTTCTATAGTTAAGCCATTCATAGAGTCAATAAAAGTAGAAAGCAGAGTTGGAACTTGGTAAATCAAAATCAACCTTCCCTGTGATGTGCTCATGAATATAGAAGGGTTTAACAAAAATTTTTACGGCAGCCTTGGAGTCAATAAGTTAGATACACTGCTTAAACTTTGGAATAAATATCATCTTGCCGTTAAAGTGGGCACAGGAGAAAGGATTGATGTCATCATCATTCATTCCTGTTCTGCTGCCGCTCCCCGTTTATTTAAGTCTTATATTTCGTTAAGAAATCCTACCGATGGGACTTACCGGAGTAATCTGACTAACCCCAAGTAATTTAATATTAAAGCTAGCCTTTCAAGCATTCGAAAATGGTTAGCAGGATCAACATGCATATCTGCACAAACTGTTAGTAGAACTTGTCTTACATGCATTTGAAAAATAATATTGAAGTTCAGTTGATTTCAAATTTTATTTAAATCTCTATCTCACATGCATGAGATGTCTTGCAGTGGCTGGTGTATATCTTGCTGAGACGGTCAATAAATTCCTTGGAGACAATTGGAAGAGGTTTGCAACCCAAAATTATTTTGATCCAAGTGGACTTTTCTTATCAGTTCTGTGGTCTGGACCTCTTCTAGCTATTGCAATCATCATCTTGGTCAGTGTTCAAGAATCTTCGTATCTCTTTGCTCCCTTTTTTTAGACTTTTATCACCCTTTTCCTAATCTCAGTGTCCTGCCTCTTTCTGCAGATAAACACCCTCTTCTCCATGTGTTACCTAATAGTTAGGTGGAAAAGGGCGGAGCTCAGACACCGTGCAAGGCTTGCTCGTAACAAGCAGGATTGAAATTGCCTTGTGCTGCACTATAGCCTCCTCTGGCTCAATAGGCATGTGCAGTAGCTGTTAGCCTCATTTATAGTATTTTTTACACCTTTTGTTTTCTATCCGGAGTTGTTTTATATTATTTCTTGTTCTTTACTTCACATATCTACAGCTTTCACCTTGCAAACCTTTAGGATTTGTTAGGAGGTTGCAAGAAAAAATTTTCAATTTCAATAATTTGGTGTAAATTCTTAGATGGCTAGGCTACGTGCTCTAGCTGTGTGTACCATTCAATTCAAATTCAAATTCCAGTAAAATGTTCAGTTTGGCCTTCTCCTCTCCTTGTTGATTAATTTTGTTAAATGCAATCATTTTTCTTCTCAGGTGTAATATACTATCAGGTTCTCCGAAACTCTTATACAAATTTAAACTAATATAAACAAGTATAAGGAAATAATTATAAAAAGAAATTTGGCACAATACACATTGCTATTTGACAACCCCAGAGGTTTCCTCATATAATAATTTAGAGCATGAATAATTGCTCATTTCCATCTTGTAAAATCAAATCTAATCCAATCGTAATATTGCTGCAGTGTGTATATTTGCTGAAAACCGTTTCTCATCAACCATTTCATTAATCTGGCCCAGAAAAAAAAATCAACCGTTTCATGAATAAGTTTTCCATGAAGCAGTCCTCCTTTGGAAAGTCCCTCCATAAGAGTAAGAGTGCTGTCTGTGATGATATCAGGTATAAATCATTTTTTAGATATATCTCATGAAAGAGTTTCATTGCTAGACCAAATTATGTTAACATTAAAAAAAAAGCTGTTTCGTATGATCCAACAACCATAAGAAAAAAAATATTCACATGATTTCATCCTATATTCTGTTTAAAAAAATTATCTACTCATCAACTCTCACAAACAATAGTATTTCTTAAATTTGTTCTAGAGATATTTGACAACAAAGGATATAATTGAAGATGTTTAAAATGAAATATCCCACGTCTATCTATAAGATATTGGAGAAAATTTACATTGAAAATATAATCAGATTAAAAGGTGAGATGGGAGAATCTATTGGATGGAATATAATATGCTAAGAATGTTGTTAAAGTGCACATTCTGCAAGTTAGTTGTCGTAGTATCTTCCCCTCATAATATTCTCCGCCTGCCAGGTTGGGAGATTGCTGAACAGAAATTCCAATATTTCATTGTTTGTAGCATATATGGATGTCAAAGTCTTGCTAAAATCATCTCCCCTTTGCAGTCAACCTTTGTTCCGGGACGTCAAATTTAAGTTAACATCATCATTGCCCATGAAGCATTCCATGCCTTCAAAAATAAGTTTTCTGGTAAACGGGGTTTTATGGCCATCAAACTTGATCTAAGTAAGGCATATGATCGTGTTGAATGGCTTTTTTTGGAGAAGTTGTTACTCAAGATGGGTTTATGTTCTTTTTGGGTATCGAGAGTTATGGAGTGTGTCTCAAAGGTGCAATTCTCTATTGTTGTTAATGGGGAAAGAGGAGAAGCTTTTATGCTCAAAAGGGTTGCGTCAAGGCGATCCGCTTTCTCCGTACCTGTTTATCTGTAATGCTGAAGTTCTCTCCTACCTCATCAACAAGGTTGTTGCTACAAGTAGATGGAATGGGCATCGTATTAGCAAAAAATGTCCCCTTCTCTCTCATCTTTTGTTCGCAGACGACTGTCTCTTGCTCTCGGCTGCATGACCAACAAAATTGTGATGCTATTCTTGATATCTTGGAGAAATTTAAATTAGCCACGGGTCAAATGATTAATTTCTCAAAGTCAACAGTTTATTTTTCTTCATATGTTTGAGAATTGTAGGCGAAACATTAAGGACAAATTGGGGGTTCAAGGCATGGCCCAGGACAATAAGTATTTGGGGCTACCAACTATTTGGGGACGAGGCAAGAGGGCGGCCCTCCGTTTTTCCCTTGATAAAATCCAGTCAAAAATCCAAGGTTGGAAGTGTAAACTACTTTCTTAAGCTGGAAGAGAAGTGTTGCTTAAGGCGGTTGTGGCAGCGATCCCGGTTTATGTTATGCAATGCTTCCTCCTCCCCCAATCTTTTTGTGTTGGAAAATATTGTTGAAGGAGGAGAAATAAGAAATGAAACGGCTTTGAGGTGTGACAGAAGTCACTTTCTTAAAGGGTTTTATGACCTCTAATAGGGGTGATCATTAGGTCGGTTTCGGGTCAGTCGGATCGGTTTTAACCAAAACCGAAATTGAAATATATCAACCGACAACTGACCCGACTAAATGGGAAACCACCGAAACCGAAACCAATGGATTTGGGTCGGTTTGGGTCGGTTTATCGGTTTGAATTTTCAAGAGTTGATCACAATGAAAATTACATAATAGAAAGATAGAATCATAGATAGACAGATAGACATAAATATGTAAAGAGAGATGAGAAACAGAGAAAAACAATTTATGAGCACATAAGAATTCACGCATAAGAAAGAAAAGTTTGGACTTGAGGAATCTAATAGGATTTCAATAATATGAGCACATACGTTTAAGAGACTCTAGTTATTCATATGAGAGCATAACCAATTGATATTTGAATTTACAAATTTGAGACAACTTGTTACTGTCATCTCAAGACTTGGATTTCTTGCCATCTCCGTGGACATGAATAGACTAACATTTTTACACTTGACCATTCTTACTTGAGCAAAAACTCGTTTTCCATCTATACATGCCATATCCAGTTTGCCCATGGGGATTAACCTTGGCATCGCCCCACACCAGAGATCCATACGTTGAGTCCAAGTTATGCAGCTTTTTTTCCCCTTCAACATGAGATCCTTCCATTGTCAATCCTCAAGGAAGAAGGAAGCTGCAGATGAAGCAGTCTTCCCTTGTGTTCTCAAGATTTTACAAATATTAAACAAATATAAAAACAACATCAAACAAAAATTATTCTATGCTTTAAACAAATAGTTTCATGTCATCAACTACTGTTAAAAAAACTATTCGGCTAGGTTAGGGTTTATGTCATATTCAAAATGAAATAAATTAAAGCCAAAAGAATTATCTAATTCACTATAATTAAGAAAGAAACTTGTTTGAATTTTGGAATTTCTGGCTTACCCGCTTGTTTAGGGCTCTTCTCCTCCATTTGGGGAAACCTCAAAATTCAAGAATTTAAGAAGTGTTGACGACGATGAAGACGATTAACAAGATGAAGACCATGGGGAGCGTCGGTGCCGGAATTATGCTGACTGCTAAGTGCCGGATTCAATAAATAGAAAGGGAGATGAAAAAAGAAGAAAAAAAAAGATAAATGGAGGAGAAGGAAGCTAAGAGTGTCGAGGAAGGGAAAGAGAAGATGAAGGCTGAAGAGTTAAAAAAAAAAAAACCCTTTTATACTTAATAAGTTATTATATTAAAATTAAAAAAAAATAACTAAACCTATGTGTAAAACGACGTCGTTTTATACCTTCGGTTTTTCGGGTCGGTTTCGGTTTCAAATTTCATACCGACAACCGACCCGCGAAACCATATAAACCGACTATTCAAACCGTTTAACCCGACAAACCGACAAAACCGACCCATTTCAACCGATTTGTCAATGGGTCGGGTCGGTTTCTCGGGTCAACCAATTTTTGATCACCCCTACCTTCTAGGATACAACTAAGCCACAAACTCTCCAATCGTAAAACTCTCTAATCGTAAGTAGTGAAAATGGTGAATTATCTCTCTAATTGCTCTTCTATATCTACACTTTCAATAGCAATATAGAGATCCTTTATATAGTTGATGAATCCATGTATCTTCTCATAAATACAAATACATGTTCATGTCTTTTGGATAAAAACAACAGTAATAGATACATGTCTTTTCATAAGACAACTCTTGATTCATGAATAATCACAATATATATTAATTAATTCATGAATAATCACATTATTAATTGATTTAGGAATAATCACATATATATACTACATATTATTTTTGTAACCACGTGAAATTACTAAACGCTCCTTCTAACTTTTAACCTGGTGTGACCTTATCGCCCTGTTTTAGTCTTTTCTCACATGGCTAATTACTAAAAAGTCCTACTAATCCTAAGAGGGTTGTTTACAATTCATTGGCTTTGTATGTAATTTTAGAATTAGAATGCAATTAATAGTTTTCCCACCATTTTTTTCCCTTGCATTAATGTTTTAGGCTTAAGTTTCCGATTTTAATGTTTTCTTTTGCTATTATTGTGCATTCACGATGATAGCTTGGACATTTCTTGTTCTTTACTTCACATATCTACAGCATTCACCTTGCAACCCTTTAGAATTTGTTAGGAGGTTGCAAGAAAAAATTTTTAATTTCAATAATTTGGTTAAATTCTTAGATGGCTAGGCTACGTGCTCTAGCTGTGTGTACCATTCAATTCAAATTCCAGTAAAATGTTCAGTTTGGCCTTCTCCTCTCCTTGTTGATTAATTTTGTCAAATGTAATCATTTTTCTTCTCAGGTGTAATATACTAGCAATTCTCCGAAACTTTATTTTAGGCATTATACAAATTTAAACTAATATAAACAAGTATAAGGAAATAATTATAAAATGAAATTTGGCACAATACACATTGCTATTTGACAACCCCAGAGGTTTCCTCATAATAATTTAGAGCATAAATAATTGCTCATTTCCATCTTGTAAGATCAAATCTAATCCAATAGTAATATTGGTGCAGCGTGTATATTTGTTGAAAACCCTTTCTCATCAAACATTTCATGAATAAGTTTTCCATGAAGGAGTCCTCCTTTTGAAAGCCCCTCCATAAGAGTGCTGTATGTGATGATATCAGGTATAAATATATCTCATGAAAGAGTTCCATTGCTAGGACCAAATTATTTTGACATAAAAAAAAGGTTGTTTCGTATGACCCAACCACCATAAGAATAAAAAATATATTCACATGATTTCATCCTATATTCTGTTTAAAAAGATTATCTACTTATCAACTCTCACAAACAATAGTATTTCTTAAATTTGTTATAGAGATATTTGACAACGGAGGATATATTCATTGAAGATGTTTAAAATGAAATATCTCACATTCACAAACAATAGTATATCTTAAATTTATTCTAGAGATATTTGACAACGAAGGATATATTCATTGAAGATGTTTTTTTTTTGGTATCATATTCATTGAAGATGTTTAAAATGAAATATCTCAAATCTATAAGATATTGGAGAAAATTTAAATTTAGAATATAGTCAGATTGAAAGGTGAGATGGGAGAATCTATTGGATGGAATATAATAGGCTAAGAATGTTTTTAGAGTGCACCTCCTGCAAGTTAGTTCTCGTATCTTCCCCTCATAATATTCTCCGCCTGCCAGGTGGGAGATTGCTGAACAGAAGTTCCAATATTTCATTATTTGTAGCATACATAGATGTCAAAGTCAAGCTTTTTGTAAGACGTATGGTTTGTAAGAGTATCTAAATCAACTGCCAAGTCAAATCCACCTAGTTATTCAAACTTTTGCAATCCTACTACATCCTAACCAATCCTGATACTTAGCGATATATTCTGTATTCGAAATTCAAAGTTTAAAATTCTGTAGATATACTCTCATCAAGTATATCTTGTACACATACAGATTAATGAAAGCAGGTTTTTACTCTCTTTACCACACTTTAAGTGTAATCGTGTTCCTGTTCTATTATGGTACCAGAGCATAGTAGCTTAACAACATTTTTTTTCCCGATCCTCCAATGGCAGTTGATGTAGCTTTCTCTTATGGATATTGCAATTCCTCCTACTCTCCGAGGGGGAGATCTGCGCCAAATACTGGCTTTCATCAATCAAGATTGATATGTCAATTGTGTGATAAGATTGACCATTCAGCAAAAACTTGCAGGAACAATAAGTGGCCTCCAAAGAACCAGTTGCTAACCATGTGAGTACGACACCTTCTAAAACATCCTCCACTTGGATTGCTGATTCCGGTGCATCTCATCATGTTATCACTGATCTTAGCAACCTATCTCTTTATTCTGATTATGGAGGCCCGGATGAAATCCTTGTTGGTAACGGTTTAGATTTGAAAATTAATCATATTGGCTCATCTTCAATTATTACTCCTCATAAACCTCTCCATTTATCTAATGTTTTGCATGTTCCCAACATGAAAAGCAACCTTATTTCTGTTTCCAAAATGTGTCAAACTAACTAAGTATCTGTTGAATTTTTTCCTTTTTATTTTTTGGTGAAGGATTTGATCACGGGGGCACCGCTAGTGAAAGGTCTGAACAATGATGGCATATATGAATTCCCAAAGTGTGTGAAGTCTTCTCCATCCATCATCACTGCTCTCACAACCATGAAAGTATCTCCTGATTTATGGCACCAACGTCTTGGTCACCCATCTTCCAGAATATTACATTTTATGTTAAAATCCTTTGAACTTCAATTTTGTTTCTCAAATAAACTTTCTGTTTGTGACTCATGCAATTGCAATAAAAGTCACAAATTGCCTTTTAATTCTTCTTCTTTGTCTAGTTCTAATCCTCTTGAACTGCTTTATACTAATGTTTGGGGTCCATCTCATATACCTTCAATGGATGGTTTTCGCTATTATATCATTTTTGTTGACCATTTTACCAAATTCATTTGGTTTTCCTTCTTCGTGCTAAATCTGATGTGTTTAAAATATTTATATCATTTAAAGCACTTGTTGAAAATGCCTTCAATTCCAAAATTAAGACCATGTATTCTGATAATGGTGGTGAATTTCAAAAACTCACTTCTTTTCTCACTAGTCATGGAATTTCTCATCTTACTACCCCACCACATACACCTGAACATAATGGCACTGCCGAAAGACGACATCGTCAAGTGGTTGAAACTGGACTTATCCTCTTACACCATGCCAAACTACCTTTAATTTTTTGGACTCATGCATTTCAAGCTGCTACTCATTTAATCAATAGATTGTCCACTCCATTACTCAATCTTCAATCTCCTTTTGAAACATTATTCCACAAATCTCCCAACTATCTTAATCTTAAAGTCTTTGGTTGTCTTTGTTATCCTTGGCTCAAACCATACAACAATCACAAACTTCTCCCTAAATCCAAACCATGCATTTTTCTTGGCTACTCTAACACTCAAAGTGCTTACAAATGCCTTGAGCCTGTTTCTAATCGCATTTTTGTCTCTCGTCATGTTGTTTTCCATGAAACTGTTTTCCCTTATCCTTCTCTTGTCTCCAGTTCTTCACAGGTTACTGCTGACACTTTCCATTAATGGTTAGCAGCGTTACAGCCTTCATGCACCGTCTACATCTCCGTCAGTTGTTACTACTTCACCTTACAACAATGTTCAGACTTCTCACTTGCAGTCTCCCACTTCATCAGGTAATTTTTCTTCTTTACCACCTAATTCCCCTCCCCACCCATCACCTATTCCTACACCTACACTTATCCCAAACACTCCACCAGATCCTGTGCCTATTACTCGCACTCACACCATGGTCACCCGATCCCAAAACAACATTTTCAAGCCTAAGAAAACCTTCATCGCCTCCAAACATCCCATTTCTTCTTCTCCTGAACCCACATGTGTTACACAAGCTCTTAAAGACCCTCTTTGGAGACAAGCCATGGATGATGAGTTTAATGCCTTGATTAAAAATCAAACTTGGACTTTGGTACCTTCTTCTCCCAAACAGAATATTGTTGGATGCAAATGGGTGTTTCGCATTAAGCGAAAACCCGATGGTTCTATTGATCGCTACAGAGCGAGACTTGTTGCTAAGGGCTTTCATCAAAGGCCAGGTGTCGATTATCATGACACATTCAGTCCGGTGGTCAAGCCTACTACTATTCGAGCTGTTTTATGCATTGCTCTTTCTTATAATTGGCCTCTCCAGCAGCTCGATGTAAACAATGCATTCTTGCAGGGCTTTCTTAATGATGAAGTTTACATGGAACAACCAAGGGGCTTTATCGATGCTGATAAACCCCGACATGTGTGCAAGTTGTCCAAAGCAATATACGGCTTGAAACAAGCTCCACGAGCTTGGTATAAGGAACTCAGCAGTTTTCTCATTGCCTATGGGTTCATCAACTCGGTTAGCGATGCTTCTCTTTTTGTCTATGCTCATAACTCAGTGCTTATTTATTTCCTGGTTTATGTGGATGATTTGTTAGTCACCAGCAACAACACAACAACCTTGAAATCTTTCCTACAACAGCTTGCACATCGTTTTTCGCTTAAAGATCTTGGTTTTCTTAATTTCTTTTTGGGTGTTGAAGTTGTTCACAAACGTTCTGGAATTTTTTTTATCACAACAAAAATACATCAGAGACCTTCTTGAGAAATTTGATATGCTTGATGCCAAATCTGTTTCAACTCCGATGGCCACCAATGCCCAATTGCGATTAAAAGATGGCACAAATCCTGCAAATGCAACTTCTTAGAGGCAATTACTCGGCTCTCTTCAATATCTCTGTCTCACTCGTCCTGATGTTGTCTACTCGATTAACAAACTTTCTCAGTACATGCATTCACCAACTGAAGGTCATTGGTCTTCTCTCAAACGTATTTTGCGTTACCTCAAAGGCACACTACAACATGGCCTCTTTCTTAAAAGATCTCCCTCGCTCACCCTCTATGCTTTCAGTGACTCTGATTGGGCTGGAAATTTGGACGATTGCAACTCCACCACAGGCTATGTTATCTACCTTGGTGGCAATCCAATCTCTTGGAAATCTTCCAAACAACGTTCAGCATCTCGCTCCTCCACCGAAGCTGAGTATAGAGCACTTGCAAACACTTCTACTGAGCTTATCTGGGTTCGCAACCTTCTGTCGGAGCTACATATAAGCCCTGCAACTACACCAGTCATCCACTGTGACAACATTGGAGCCACATATCTCAGTGCAAACCCGGTCTTTCATTCTCGGATGAAGCACTTGGCGCTCGACTATCACTTTGTTCGCCATCAAGTTCAATCTGGAGCAATTCAAGTCTCTTGCATATCTACCACTGATCAGCTTGCAGATGGTCTGATAAAACCTTTAGCTCGATCACGGTTTCTTCTTCTTCGATCCAAGATTGGGGTCACTAATGGTTCCCCCATCTTGCGGGGGCATGTCAGAATATCTACATTAACTGCCAAATCAAATCCACCTAGCTATTCAAACTTTGGCAATCCCACTACATCCTAACCACTCCTGATACTTAGCGATATATTATGTATTTGAAATTCAAAGTTTAAAATTCTGTAGATATACTCTTATCAAGTATATATTGTAAACATACAGATTAATGAAAGCAGGTTTTTACTCTCTTTACCACACTTTAAGTGTAATCGTGTTCCTGTTCTATTATGGTTGTGTTGTGGGAGAATTCAATCAAGTGTTTATAGCTTTATATCTTAGAAAAACAAACAAAGGTTATGTTTGATAATGGAAAAAGGACCGTTTTCATTTTCATGGAAAATAGGAAATGAGTAATAAACTGGTTTGATAGATGAGAATGAAAACAAAATTTCGAAAATGAATAAAAAAATAACGCATTTTATTGTTATTGATGGTTTTCATTTGAAAACATGTTGGTTGCTCTGCTTTCCGGATTTCAAACGGGTTAATGTACTTTTTCATTCCTGAATTTTCTACAAATGGCTAAATAAGCCCCTAAACTTCAATTTTGACCAATTTCACCTCTAAACGGCTAAAGAAGTCCTATGCTTAAGAAAAAGCCACGCTAATCTGTCACGTTGCCTGAAAATATCACGTTATCTTGGGGTATATTTTATGGAAAAGAAAAAATTTTAAAAATAAATTATGGATTCATTTTTAGAAAAATTATTTTTATTCCACCAATTATTTAGTTTTTTAAAGAAAATTTCGTTTTCAAAACATTTATCCTAAACCAACGTGGCATTTTCAGGCCACATGCCAGGTAGACGTGGCTTTTTCTTACAGCAGAAGGGTATATTTGACCAAATTTGACAGTTTAAGGGTGAAATTGGTCAAAATTGAAGTTTATGGTCTTATTTGGTCATTTACAGGATGTTTAGGGGTAAAAAGTACATTAATTTCCAACATTTTAAATACCTATCTGAGCTGGGTTGTTTTGCAATTCTGAATTGCTAAACACCGCCCTCTTTTTGCTATTCACCGCCCCACTTTTTACACTTTTGCCATTTGTTCATATTTTTTTCAACTTTCTAACTCCAAATCTTTAAAAACCTTCAAACAACCTTTAAACTAAAATTTGATATGAAAATCTTTATGAAATATATGTTGTTATTTTGTAGATCTAAGTTGTAGATCTAGAATTATGTAAAAAAAAAAAGATTTTGTTGTCAGTGCCGCCCCAGGAGGGCGGCAAGCTATGGACATAGCCGCCCTCCTGGGGCGGCTGTGCCACGGCATGCCATCCTAGGAGAGAGGCAATGTCCATGGCATGCTGCCCTCCTAGGGAGGCAGCAGTTTTTTTTTTATTTTTTAATTATTGTGCCGCCCCAAGAGGGCGGCATACCGTGGCTCATGCCAACCCCCTGGGACGGCATACCGTGGTCGTGCCGCCCCCTGGGGGGGCGCAGTCATCGGCCCCAAATCTCTAAAAAATTGCAAATTTTCTTAGATCATCATCAAAATACGGCACGTTATCATCCATTTCCGGAGTTCTCGGGCTATTCTACGTTTGTAATAGCTTCAACCTTTTAGAGGATTTGAAATCTTAGAAAATGAAGCAAAGGGCAAAAGTGTCAAAAGTGCAAAAAATGGGACGGTGTTTAGCAACACCCTTTGCAATTTCAAACATTTCCAATAGTTTGTGGGTTTCGAGGTGATTTGGACTATGTTTGTACTGTTTAACCACCAAACCAATTATTAGTATTATTTTATTTTATATTCTAAACCCGTAGCGGTAGCGCTGGTATATTGTTATTTTTAATTTTATATTGAGAGCAAGCAGCCATAAAAGGATTAGGGATTGGATATAGGTGATATGAGACTATTCGCAAGTCACTCGAGTTTGACTGGAAGAAAATTAAAATTCGATTTGATCACTGTCAAGCTGAGTTTGAGTATCGAATTGAGCCGAACTTGAGTTCAAAATTGCTTGATTCGATACTCATCGAGCTATTCGATACACATATATGTATACATTATATTTTCTATTTAATTAGAAAATCACTATAAAACTCAGACTCGAGTTAAAATTTGAGTAAAAATGATTTTTTTTTCAAATGTTTTAAGCAAGTATCGAATTATTCATCTCAAATAGTCTACTACTCAACTCGGCTTACTCGATTTATTATAAAGAACAATAATATTAGATCAATAATATTAACATCTCATGATTTGAAGAACAAATGAGGAAGGGTATTTTGGTACTTTCATGCTCAGTTTTTTCGTTATTTAGATTGATGATTGAGGGTATTTTGGGAACATTGCCAAAAGTTACTATTTGTGGGTCCCATTCTCCATAAACTAATATTTTTTTGAATTATTTATCTAATGATCCTCATGCTTTTATGCTTTATGCTATTTAGTCCTTTACAATTATAGGTTGGGCGATTTAACGTGTTGCCTTTTATTTTTGTATTTTTTTTTCTATTTGTTTGATTAAGGTGATTTAAGTGTCTATTAAAAGGTAATTTCATAATCTACAATTTTTATGCAGAACTCAAAAGTCAATTTTAATGTTTTGATTCTAAAAAATACTTCCGAAATTTTGTTGTTTTGATTTGCCGGTCAATTTAATATCATATAATTTTTTATCCACATATCCGATTGAAGTTATTGAAGCGGCAGTTAAAAGGTTATTGCATGATTTAGGACTTTCATGAAGGACCCGAAAGCTAAATTTGATCTACGAGTTTCATGAAGGGTTCAAAAGGGAATTTTTATGCTTCAAGATCTCCATTAACAAACATTTTCTTATTTGGATTATTTATCAAATGTCCCTCATATTTTTCTACTTTATACTACTCACATGTCCGATTAAAGTTATTCAAGTGTCGGTTAAAAGGTTACTGAATGATTTACGACTTTCATGAAGAACCCGAAAGTTAATTTGATTCACGAGTTTCATGAAAGGTTCGCTTGAAAAGGGAATTTTTATGTTTCAAGATATCCATTAAGATATATTTTCTTATTTGAATTAGTTATCAAATGACCCTCATACTTTTCTATTTTATATTTTATGCTATTTAGTCATTTACAAATTCTATCTTAATCGATTTAACGCTTCATTTTCTTTCTATTTTCTTTGTTCTATTTCTCCAATTAAGGTAATTCAGGTGTCTATTAAAATGTAATTTTATGATCTACAACTTCCATGAAAAACTCGAAAGCTAATTAACTGTTTCCAAAGGGCAATACCGTCATTGAATTCATTCTTTGGGCCAATCACAACACATCACCTTTTTTTCTTCCCGCCTTCTCTTTTCTTCCACCAAATTCTTTCCTTTATAAACTTGGTTGGTTCTCAATACCAAGAAGAGGCAGCCGACATAGGGATGGAAAAGACACCTTTTTTTTTCTCTTTTCCTCTGCTGTGATAAGACATTGTTGATTAGTAGCAGACCTCTCAGTCTCACATTCTCACGTTCCCCCCTTTTTTTTGGGCTTAGCTCTCTTTTTTCTCTTCTTCTCATCTTTGCAGGTCTCTCATTCTCATTCTCTCCTTTTTTTTTCTCAGCTCTCTTTTCTTTATTCTTCCAATTCCTCTTTCCCTTTCTGTCCCTGTGCTTCTTTTCTCTGTTCTTTCCTTCAATTTCCCTGTTTTCTTTTTTAATTCTCTCTCTGGCCTTCTTTGGGTTCAAACTCGCAGGTATGCTCCTTGTCCCTTTGCTTGGAATTTTTTTTTATTTCCCCGTTATTGTTTGGTTATTTTAAATTCCCACAGCTTTGTTTGGTTTCGTTTCCTCTGTGCTATTCTTTTTCCTCATTTTACCCGTGTTTTTTTTGTTGTTTTTTGCTTTGGGTTTTCCCGGTGCTTTGCTTGCTTGGTTATTCCCTTTTTTTTCCTTAGGGGGTTCACTTAATTCCCTCAATTAGCTTATTGTTTGATTGTTTCCCTTTATTTGTTATTTTTTCTCCTTTTCTCCTTTTTATTTGTTGTGGCTTTTTCCTTCTTTTCTGTTTGACTTATTCTTTGGTTTGGTAGGTTGATTATGGCGAGTCGTCTGCTCTTCATGTTGGTTTTTTGTCCTATTTGTTCCTTTTTTTGCTTCTTGGGTTTTCTCATCGCCAGTGTTTCTCTATTTCTCTTTGTCCTCTATCATTTCTTCTGTTGGGTTTGCTTAGGACAAGGTTGAGCTAACGCGAACTGCACCCTGAAAAGATGTCTTTTGTGACACTGAGGGTTGTCAGGATATGGGAGACTCTTTTACCTGGTGCGGTTGTGCCCATCAACACTGATTTTTTGGTTGTTGATGAGAAGGTCTTTTGTTTTTTTCCCTTTTGCTTGGTTGTTTTCTTTTTTCTATCTTTTTTTTCAACTTTTTTTTCTTTTTGTGGATTCCTCTGTTAGTTGGTTTAACTTTGCTAATGCTTTTATAGGGATTTCCTATTTATCCCCTATGATTTGGTTGATGCCCTTGAAACTGTTATAGTGGAGGGGCACGTTTATCGTTTGCTTAGGTTCCAGGTCATACCGGCCAAGGAGCAATATAGGGTTGTCAATTGTTCATATGAGATGCATATTAATGGGAGTACTGATTTCGAACTCATCACTAAGGGTGTTGATAAGTACCCGAGGTATTGGTTTTCTCTCGCAACCATGCAGCAGATTAGTAGCAGGGGGAAGGATGAACCTGTTCTTATAGGTTTTTTTTTTTAATGTTTTACAAATTTTCCATGTTCCTGTTATCCGTTTGAGTCATTGTGTTTTGGTGCTTTTTGTTTTGGGTAGTTGGGTGTCATAGTGTTGCTTGATCTGCAGATGTTGCTGTCCATTACTGGTGTTATTAAAGTCTACAAGTCGACTGGAGAGGTTAAGGAGAAGAAAGAGATTGTCCTTAGATTGATCAAGTCTGCTTATATGTTGTTTTTTGGCTCATGTTTTTTAATTTTCCCCTGTGTCTTGGTTGTTTTCCTTCTTATGAATCCTGTTTTTATTGTATTTTTCAGTGAGGAGGAGATTCCTGTTACTTTTTGGGAGCACCATATGAAGAAGTTGGTGCCTGATCAGTTGATTGGCCAGGAGACAAAACCTGTGTTAGTTGTTGCAGCTACTATAGTTTAAGATTATCAGGGTTTGTTTTGCTTATGGATTTGTTTCATTCGCGAGTCTGTTTTGTGTATCTTGCCTTATTTGCTTGGTTTTTTTCCTTTGCATGATTTTATTCGTTCATCCACTTTATTTCGCAATGCACAAGTTTCTCGCAACTTTGTCTGCATCCACATTATTTGTCAATCCATCTATCAAGGAGGTCGAGGAGATTAAGACAAGGTCGTATTCCTTTGTTGTTAAGTTGTCTGATTATAGGGTTACTTGATTTTTTTTCCCACTTAATGCAGTTTTGCACATAAGACACCTGTTTTGGTCATTGGAGACGACAATGCGGGGAGTGGGGATGCAAATGAACCCCAGCGAATCTCAATTGATCGGTTGCTTTATCTTACTGCCCCTAATGTTGAGGTCTGGTCTTTATTCTTGCTGTTCATGATTTTGTTTTGGCGATATTTGACTTTTTTGCCTGCTTATTTTGTGCCTCTGTTTATTAGAATCAGTTTAGATTTTACTGTTAACTGAGGTTGTGTCTATAAGATTTGTTTACCAATTAGATTGCTTGACTTTTGTATCAGACAAATGATTGGTTTATATGGCATGTGTGTTGGATTGTTGACCATTCTGTATTTTGGTCCCTTGGGATCTTTCATTTCGTGGTGTAGTTAGTCTGGTATTGATGGTTATGTTGAGCTCCAGTTAAAGTCCCTTTATGTATATGTTATGGTTAAATTGAGCTCATAAGGGTTTGTGTAACCTCAGGTGGTCTCTCTCTTAAGCATGACCTACTATTAACATCCAATTTCTTTCTAAAGGATTTTATTATTTTAATTATAATGTTTCTCTATAAGATATTCGTTGTTGGTGGCTTCAAGGAATGGATCAGTGGTTGAGACTTATGAATGTGGTGAACAATTTCAACCCATTGAACAGTCGGCTCAATCTCAACCCATGGAACAATCAGCTTATTCAAGACACGAGACTCACATATCAGGTTCTCCATTCTTTTCCTCTGTTTATTTTTTTCTCATTATTATTTGGTTGGTGATTGATTCCTTCCACTTTGATCGCAAATGTTACTGCTATCGAATTGTTTGTTATCTTTATCCTTATATATTACCAAGCATGCTTAGTTTAAACTTCATCAATACATTCTCTCCTTATTTTCATGATACTCGAGCTCATTAGTCTATGGTATTAGTAACCATATATATTTTATATGAGAGCCACTCCTCGCATTGTTCCAAATCTTTTTTCTTTTTCATTTTTTTTTGTTTTACAGGTTCCCATATTGTTCGACTATACGAGGCTTCCACTTCCAATTTAATATCTTGCTCCACCATTGATCCATCAACCCAATCTGGTGATTTTCATGAATTATTTCACCAACCAAGCAAGACAAGTTTCTATATTTGAATACTTGGTGCCATCAAATTTGGAATTTTTTAAAATCTATGAATTCAGTATTCTCTATGCATTGATGAGTTCCAATTCGATTGTCTCCAATGCAAGCATTATTTTTTGATGCTGAGTTTTTTTTTTCTCTCAGGTTCACAGCCCATGGATCCTTTAGTGGAAGTTCCTCACGTGCCATTCAGAACCTCTGCACCTCATAAAAGTTTGTTTTGCTCATTCCTTTCCTTTATGTGTTTGCTATTCTGTTTCCTCGCCTTTTTGTTTAATTCTGCTTCCTCTTATTTTGATTCCCTCTTTCTTTTGTCTTAATCCATGTCTTGATGTGATCATTTTCTCTCTGATAATCAGGAACAATTTTTTCCAGTGATTATTTTGGTGGACCAGATGTTGTTTGTCGGTTATGTCACGCACACATGTGGAGCAAAGAGCGAGTCCAGCCAGCCATCACAGTCCAGTTCCCAGTTTTTTCATTGTGCTGTAAACAGGGTTTGGTTAGACTTCCGCCGCCAAAACCTTCTCCACCTTATAAAAAAAATTCAATTTAAATGTTAGTAACGACTATAATCAAGACCTTAATAAACATTTGTCCCAGGAATTATAGAACTTTTATCTTGATCAAACTAACCTCACAATGATTCATTGGTTCCAATTAGTTTAGAAATCATCAATCCAACTATACTTGATTAGCAAACAATAGATATACCTTCACTTTTTACTTTAAACATTCAAACCGTGCGCAGCGTAGCGCGCGCAGGTAGAACCTTGTAATTAGGGGTGTAATTGAGTCGAGCCGAGCCGAACATCTCAATACTCGAGCTCGACTAAAAATATTGAGCTCGAGCTCGATCGAGCTTTGTTTTTGGTACTCGAGTCTAGCCTAATCGAGTAGTTTGACAAATTAAAAAATACTTAATATATCTTAACAAATAAAATCCCACCGAATAAATTCAATTAACTAAAAAATTGAAAACATAGGATGTCCAATATGAAATTAAGAAATTAATTAGTTTAAAAACAAAGAAAAAAATCCGAAAATGGCATTAAAGTTACAGGAAGCTGGTTGTCAATCTGCAAATGGCCGAATGAGCTTGAACCTGTTGGTGGTTCCACCATCATACCCAGCTTGCAACGCAACTCTTTGGTAAATTCAAAATCAAAGATGTTAGAGATCTAGTCAAAAATCAAAGATGTTAGAGATCTAGTCAAAATGGCTCAGATCTAGGTTTGAAAAGAAGTGGGGTGAGGGGCGGCGTGCGTCGGGTGAGAGACTGAGAGTTAGGTGGTTTGACGAGAAGAAAAAAATGGATCTAGGTTTTTAAGACATTCTATTATAATGATGACAAACTTATCCCTTTTATTAAAAATGTATAAGGTATGTATGTAAGGTTTATAAGGTAATTGAATTATAAATATATTATATTTATAATAAGAAGGCTCGTTTAGGCTCGACAAGCCTACGAGTCGAGTATTAAAATATTCGAGCTCAGCTCATTTAATTAGGGCTCGAGCTCGTCTCGAATTTTCCGAGCCAAACTCGAATTTTTCTCGAGTCGAGCCCGAATCTGTACTGTATCGCTTACACCCTGCTTGTAATATTTGTATAGTCCGTCAAGTTAAGTTCGTGTGGGCCAGACTCGGGTCAAGCTATTTATAAAACCCACATCAGCCGCTTTGGCGCTTTTTCCCTCTTCTCTCCGTCCGTTGTTCATCTTTCTCCTCGTTCCCTCCATTCCTTCTCAAGCCGCCTTGTCTCCTGCATCCTTTGCACTCATTTCCTCTGATTTTTTTGTTTTGGTTTCATGGTTTACTCTTACCCAAATTATCGGTCTTCCAATATTGGGTAAGGACTCCTTTTGGATTGGGTTTCTTATTCTTCTGCTCGTAGTTCTATTTCCAGATCATTATGATTCTTTAATTAACTTGTACCGTATTATTTTCATGTTTTTGATCTGGGAAGCTGGGACCATGGGTATAGTGAATCTTTCTATTTTGAATTCTAATTTCATGTTTTTTTTTTTTTTAGAAATTCAATATCAATAACCAGCTGCAGAGAGTTCACTTGCCATTTTTATCATTTCAAATTTCAATGATAAGGTGAGATTCCTCAACTTCTTCTCCCCATCTATCTACAGTTTCATCCGTTTGGGCTTACCAAGAGATAGTAGTATTACACTTTTAATGAGTAGAAATCTTGCATGTTCATGTTCCTTAGTTGTAGAGTGCCTTCTTGCTCAACTAGTTCAATTAAAAACTCCACCGTCAAATAATAATTGTTTTTATTTACTTTTGGCTCTATCGGTTCAAGTTTTTTTTTTTTTTTTTTTTTTTTGTTTTTTTTTAAATTTTATTAAGTTTAGTTGAGTTCAATCAGGTTATAAAATAAAATTATATGAAAGCAAATAAAAGATAAAATATTTAAATGTATGGCATCCAAGCTAACTTTTTTAATCTGTTCCTCCGTTTTGTAGTTGAATTTTGCTCAGCTTTTCCCTCCAGTTTCTGTCTCTCAATGAAGTTTGTAAGTCTTTTCTCTCTTCTTACTACAAATTAATGGGCCAAAATGGTGCTAAAAGTTAACTAATTTAGTTGAGCTTGTAGAGTTTCTAAACTTGATTATTGGTGTAAAAGACAATTAGCCTTTGTTTATGTGGGTGTCTTGACCTATGGGTTTAGGTGAAAAATTCATTTGAGCATATGTGCTTTTTTTTTTTTGCAGACATGCCTTAGTGAAGGTGGTGGTTTCCATTTCCCACCATGTCACATGCTCAATCTATCTGGGTTTAGGATCTTACTTGAATGCCCCTTGGATCTTTCATCTCTTGGTATTTTTGCTCCAGTTCCAGTTGCTCCTGAGCCCCATGGGTCTTTGGATGCAGACTTAGTTTTTAGCAAAAAGCAGAAGGTCGAAAAACCTCTCGATGCAAAATATTTAGTGCATGCAGTGCCTTGGTATAAAACTGTAAGAAATTTGCACTTATGGGATGTTTCCTTTATTGATGTTGTTTTGATCTCAAGTCCAATGGGCATGCTTGGCTTACCACTTCTTACTCGAACCAAGGACTTTTCTGCTAAGGTAACTAGAGTTGGGAATTGTTGTCATTTTACTAAGTGATGATATTTGTTAGCCTTAGCTGAAAATTGTTTGCTATGCTCTGCTTTTTAATCTGATCAGGTATATGTGACGGAAGCAACAGCAAGAATAGGACAGCTATTGATGGAGGATCTTGTTTCAATGCACATGGAATTCAGGCAGTTCTACGGACCTGAGGATTCTTCTTTCCCTCAATGGATGAGGTGGGAAGAGCTTGAAGGTCTTCCATCCGAACTGAAGAAAATAGCCTTAGGAAAAGATTGCGAGGAGCTGGGTGCTTGGATGCCTCTGTACAGGTAATATCATTATTGTAGATCATATGTTTCTATTGTCTGTAGAGTAATGTGGTGTATCTTTTGATTGTAAGGCTTGTGTATGTATGTCAGTTTTTAGGCATCATTTATGATTGGTCATGGTATAATTGAGATACCCTTCATAAGAAAATTAAGTTGGCCCATTTGCCAATATTTTTGCTAAATAATGATGTATGATCACCAATGGGGTTTGCATTTATAAAATGCGTTTATGGCTTGTTGAATATAAGATTGTCAGAAATTAATGGATGTTTCTTTTCAGTGCAGGTGATGTGAAGGATTGCATGATGAAGGTTCAAACACTAAAATATGCAGAAGAAGCGTGCTACAATGGAACTTTGATCATAAAAGCATTCAGCTCTGGTTTGGACATAGGGACCTGCAATTGGAGAATAAATGGCCCAAGAAGAAATGTGGCTTATATTTCGAGCTCTATCTTTGTGTCTACACATGCTATGGATTTTGATTTTCTTGGTCCTCAAGGGAGTGACTTGATAATATATTCAGATTTCTCATCCCTGGATGCTACAGAAAATATGGAGAATGATGCTTACTTTAATCCTATTACTTGTACTTCTTCAAATACTAGGTAATTTTTGTTTTAAGATGATGATATGTCTATTAGTCTTTTTTTTTCCCTCTTTTTTTCTTCTCATTTAATGAATTATATATATAAGATTGCTATTATGTAGTACTGAATTTCTATGCCTCATGTTTGTAGCATAGATGTCAATAATATGGAAGAGACGGCTGCATACTTGCTTAAGGATGATGAAAGTACGAAGGAAATGGAGAAACTAGCTTTTATATGTTCATGCGCCCTTGAATCTGTTAGAGGGGGTGGATCAGTTCTTATTCCTGTTGATCGACTTGGAATCGTTCTGTGCCTTTTGGAGCAATTGTCAGATTTGATGGAGTCTTCAAGTCTAAAGGTATGTCTTTTTTTTTTTGGTTAGCATGCTTAGCTACCAATTTTCACGCTGGCATCTAAAGGCATATAGACACAAATGATTATACTTAAAATGAACACAGGAGCTTACTGAAATAAGAAAAAGTGAAAAATTAATTGTTTTTCTACAGCTGGAATCCATGGTTGTAAAAATTTTTGTTTCTTCATCGTAGTACAATTATGCTAGCTAAAACTGAATGATCCTACCATGCTATATGGTGGTATGATACCTTGGAACTGGGGCATTCACCTTTGGTAATCATAGCATGAGGAAGGCCTTGGCCTCTTTCGACCATTTTAAAATCCAAGGCTTCTACATATGGGCACATTTTATGGATTAGAATATATATTAGCTCATGACCCTAGAGCTTAAGTATATGATTGGGCAGTTCTTTAATGAGAAGAAAAAATGAAGATTTTAACTTGTATGCTTGCATTGAGTCATGCTTCTTTGCTAACCGTTTTATGCTATATATGTTGCAGGTTCCCATATACATTATATCTTCTGTAGCGGAAGAATTATTGGCATTTACCAATATAATACCAGAGTGGCTCTGCAAGCAGCGGCAAGATAATGTATATCTAATATCTTCCTCAGTGGCTTATTGTCTCAATATAATTTAATGACTTGCATTGATATCTCCTTTTGTTGGTTTTGCAGCTTTTCTCTGGTGAACCATTGTTTGATCATACCAAGCTCATAAAAGAGAGGAAAATTCATGTGTTTCCTGCTATTCATTCACCTGAATTATTGTAAGATAGGCCCTTTTGTTTCTGTTGCTATTTCTTGCTGGGTTTACTAGTAAATGTGAAATGTTAACCACTGCATGCTCTTTGCTATTGGGTCCTTGAAGATGTTATAATTTGCCATTTTTTTTTTTGCCTTTCACAACCTAATTTTTGATCGAGCACTGTTTCTTTATTCTACCAATTTATTCTGTCTGTTCTTGTCTCAGATCTTTGATGTTTTAAACATAATTTAAATTTTGTGTGAGAACGACAAAAAATAAAAAGATTAAGATTTTGAATTTGATACATATGAACTTGTTAAAATATTTGAAGTATACTGATCAGGTGGTGTTGGAGAGTAACTCAGCACTTTGCTTATTTAGCATGCTAAATGCTATTGAAGTTCATATGGTAGATAAAAATTTACCAAATTGCTCCAGTTGTGATTAGCTGATAAGTGGGTTAGCATCTTCCCTAGCGTATTATAATGTTTTATAACTGATGCAGTGGAGCAATTTTTGCGCCAAGTGCTATAACAGTGGCTTAAAGTTCAAATTTCTTGTTACTGATCTAAAGATTTTAGAAAGATGTTAATATGGTGACTTGGTGAGGGGCATTGATTGCTTGCCATGATTCTTGATGCCACTTTTCATATCTTTTACCAAATTTCAATGTGCTTCAAGGTTCTAGTGACATCAATTATATGTCATTGTGGAAGAAAGATGTACTGGGGAAGCATTAAGATCCTTTTAGAACTTAGTAATCATTTTGGTGTCGTTAAGACTTGTATGGTTATCATATATCTATATCTACTTGAGAAGCTAACATTATGTGCGTAGAACCAATTGGCAGGAACCTTGTGTTGTATTCTGTCCTCACTGGAGTTTGAGGCTTGGTCCGGTTGTCCATTTGCTTCGGCATTGGTGCTCAGATCCTAACTCTTTACTTGTCATCGAGGTGCTTCTTTCCATTCATGATTTTTTATTACAGCCGATACTAAATATAATATGACTCTATTATGAATCTTTTTGAGCAATGGAATACATTTATGTGAATTTTGCAGAGTGGGGTTGATGCTGACATTGCTCTCTTGCCTTTCAAGCCAGTGGAAATGAAGGTGCTTCAATGTTCCTTTCTCTGTGGAATAAGGTAAGTTTTGGCTCTCATCTCTTCCCCTGCCCTTCTAAAGAATAGACAAACTCAAATTGTTTGCATAAAGAACTTCAAGCCAGATGAGAAAGTTTCAAAACCTCTGTTTTATATGCTGCTTTTGGCTAGAGAACTTAAATTATGTACTCAATATGGGGTTTAACTTGGTAAAAGGCAGTAATCTGTTATTTCAGGCTATTTATTCTTCAATTATAGGGATGTGTCTAAAACTCTCAAAGTTTAAAAATTTTCACGTTGAAAATCACTCAAGTATGAGTTTCGGTCTTTATTTTTATTTTGCGAATTGTGAAGTTTGGCAAGTAAATGAAGTTATTATTCGAGACCAGTCAGGATTCTCTTCAAGCCGATCCCTCTAGCTTGAAATGTAATTTATGTGTTTATACTATTATTTCAAATTGTTTGTCTCTGGGTTTAGCTACTGTTTGCATTTATGTGTTTTTCCTGTTTCCTGCAGGTTGCACAAAGTTAAACCACTACTAAGGACATTGCAGCCAAAATTAGTTCTGGTGACCTATTCTGTTTCTGCTGATGTTTGTTCTGTGTGGGTTATATGAGAGTGTTATGTATCTGACATGCTCTTTTCTTTTGAAGACAGATTCCTAAAGATTTGGGGGGCAAGATCCAAATTTCAGAAGAAAACACAATTTTTCTCTACTCTGAAAATGATGAAACTTTATGTATACCAAGCCCAAAGGAGAGCACAAGCATAGAGATTGCAACAGATTTGGCTTCCGGTTTCCAGTGGAAAATGTTGGAGGAGGAAAACATCACGAGGCTGGAGGGAGAGCTTTTCATGGATCATGGCAAGCATCGGTTGCTTTCTAGGTCCCAACCAGCTGACTCAAATCAACAAAGACCATTACTACACTGGGGTTCACCAGATTTGAAACGGCTTCTGACTGAGCTGTCAAAGATGGGCATCAACGGAACCATAAAACAAGTCATGGATGACGCCGAATCTGTAAGTGCTGCTGGGATCGTAGATATCCATGATCCCAAGAAAGCCTTGATAAATGTTCAAGAAACTGGTACTGTTATCATTTCTGCTGATGAGAATTTAGCCTCAGATATTGTCAAAGCTATTGAGAATGTTTTGGATGGCATTTAAATGAAATAGAGCTTTCTTTCTCTTATATATTTATCTGTTTAGAAACGAAATCATGAACTGCAGTTTTTTGGATTGCAACTCTTCATCTTTTTTTATAACAAATTACTCATTTGAATTGAAAACAAGAGGTTGAACACATCAAGGCTTCGAGTTCTATGAGTTTTTCTGAACAATATTACCATTACATATATTTTATTAAAATACCGATACAAACAAAACCATTGTGACCAATTCATACTGAAACAGGGAAATTTGGAAAGCTATATACAAGGGAGAAATAATCAGATCTTCCCACCAAGTAAGGTCACCAAGAACCTTCTGTAGTCTCCAGATGTATCTCCTATAACTGCATCATCAAGGCTGGACTTGTAAATGTTCATATATTCTCCTCTTATTTTCATCATGTCAATTTCTGCTCTAGTTACAATGCCTCTTGTTAATGAATCTTCATCGGTTCCCAGCCCGATGATGGAAGTTCCAATAACCTGTTCAATGGTTTGAACATATAATATAAGAACCCACACAAAAAGGAGAAAAGAAAAAGAACAAATCTGTCAACATCATAAAATGCATACTAAACAAGATAGAAATAGAATAGAATAGAATCACCTCTGCAAAATGCTTCTCTGGGGTATCTATGCACAAGATAACCATTTTCAATAGTGACTCCAAATCACCCTTGCCAAGTTTCATGATATCCTGCCATTTTTGAAGATATCCTCAGTCAAAAGGAAAATGATATATGTAAACTACATAATGATGCATATAAGATCAGATGGAAGCAGAACCTTGTCAATAGAATTTCCATGTTTTTTCTGGTAGCAGTCAAATGTCGCCCGGAGTTGATAGAAATTCCTTGTGGAAAGTATAAACACAACATCATCATGAACCAACTCCTTTGTTTTGATAGCCTCATGTAACCTATCTGCCTCTAAGTTTGCAACATCCATGTCCACCAGTTCTTTGTCATACCGGAAAGATGCTACTAATCCCAGCAAAATCTGTTCATCACCAAATCATATATGAGCTAGTGTGCCTTCTTGATCAATTGTCTACCTATTCTTACTATATGTACTCACCTTTTTGAGGGGCATAGAAGATACTGAAGCTACAATATCTTCTTCGAGTGAACAGTCGAAGAGCGAGCAATAGGCCTGCCTTACTGCTGCAAGATGTTGGGGAGATGATGCACATGACATCTCAACTATGATTTCTAGATTCTTGATACCCCTTTTCTTTGAGTTCAATGCTTCATTTGCCAGTCTGGCATCCCTCTCTGAAGGATCATATGTCCATAGAATTACTGCTTTCTGTCAAACATCAGGAATTTTTGCTTTTAATTAGATATGATAATGGAAATGAAATGAAATGCTTCCTTAAAATCATGGGAATTACTCAACAAGTTTAAGAATCATTCCAGGACTAAAACCAAGCCTCCTAAACTTTTCTTTCTCTCAATTAATGATCAGAATTCAAAGAAAACTTTTAACAGAACATAAGCCTTAATCAACCAACTAAAAAGTAGGAATCAAAGATCAAAGATAGAAAATGAGATCTCAAGTTTCTTCATATTTAAGAATTTGCAGCAGAAATTTAAATTGACAATTAATAATAAAATTTCCATGGGAATTTCACATTCTTATTCAATCAACTAAACATATTCTATGTTGGAAATTGGAATTCAGATTAAGGACATTGTTATAAAATAAACATAGAAGCAGGGAACAGAACATACTCTGAAATCACCCGAAAGTTCAGAATGGATAGCATCAATGAGGCTTTCATTGTAGAGTTTCTGATAAGTTTCTCTAATTTTCTTCCTTTGACTTGCATCTCTATGTCCTAATATCTCAATTATTCCTTCCTCATCTGTTCCCAATCCTGTAAACAAATTTCCCAGAAACATCAATAACAACAATTCAATTATAATAAGGATCATAAGAACATTCTCATTAAACCTGAAAAATATTGAAGGAAAAAACCAGAAAAGAGAAAAGAATTCAGACAGACCTTGAAAAGCTTTCTTGAGTTTTTCTGAGTCCTCTTCTGGAGAAGGAGTGACATCAAGTACTTTAAGTGAACCCATTCCTCCAATCTTAAAACTAGATTCAGGGCTATGGCTGCTTTTTGATTTAGTTGAGAAAATTTTCTTAAAACTCTTCATGTTTCTTGTTCAGTGGAGTTTCTCAGTTTCTGTTGTGTTTTCCCTCCTGATAGCTTTGCTGAATACCAGGACTTGTGTAACCTTTATTTTTGTTTAAGACTTTGATACCCTTTTGTAAGTTATTAAAAGAAAAAGTAAAAGAAAGGAGATTAAAATAAAGCCATTTAATGTATGTATTATTTATTGGAGGAGAACCCTTTGATTTTGACATATTTTTATAAACTTCCATGAAGTTTTGCAATTTATGTTTTGGTATCAGATTATTTGAGATTTGCTTCAATTAGTAACAACTTTTGCTTGCTTTCACTCGTCAATGAATTGAACATTAAATAATTCAGTAACATATATCAGTTTCAATGAGTTGATTTATAAACTTTTTAAAAAGCTTTGTCTGATAGCAGCTCCTTGAAAATTCATTACAGAAAATTAATTACTAATAAAATTGAGGATGATTTTCAACAACTTAAAGTATTAAGAGAAACCATTGATTTAGATGGTCTCACTTGTTCTTTATCAAATGAAGTAACAACAATTTAAATAATATGAACCAATTTAATAGAAATTTCCATTCATCCATTCATCAAAAGAGTGAAGTAGGACAAAAATCTTTCTGGTGTTACTGTCAAAACCCTTTATTGTCTTAATAATTTGCTGATATATATGATGAACATCTTTCTGAGCTGTTGGTAGGTTGATATCTCTCTCTAACTTTATATTTTTTTGCATGTGATGTATTTGGATGGTAGGTAGGGAAATGTTTGATGATGTTACATTGTTGAAACAAAGTTGCATAGTAAGATTTCATGTTCCACATGCATATGTGTTCTTCCAAATTTGTTTCTGATATTTCAGCTTGAATCAAACTTTATAAGATTTCTTCTTCCATTTCTATGGATGCAAATTACTAGTACTCTAACATGTAACAGTTCCTTGAGGACCCCAAGAAAAAACTGAAATAATTAAGAGGTCACACTCATGCCCCCCACCCCACAATTCAGAATTTCAGATAGTAAGTAAATAGTACTCGATCGTAATTAAATATTATTCACATTTTCCATGACCACACAAAAAAATTAATAAAAGGAAGAAGTTTGATAAGTGAAAGAGAATTGGGAGGAGAAAACAAGAATAAAGAAGAAGATCTCAAAGCTGATCTAAACAGATCAGAAGAAACAGCTAAGGGCCAAGTGTTGGGATATGTACATTAAAAAAAATGTGAAACAATGTTTAGCTGTCCAAACTCCAAAGTTAGTCAATGTTATGATAATTAATTAATTAATTAAATGTCTCCATTAAGTAAGTATGAAATGAGTGAGAGCTTCTACCTAAATCGGATGAGGTTTGTACTAATTTCTAATTTATTTAAAAATTCAATGTAGTAAAACACTTTCACCAAAAAAAAAAAAACTTACCCTCTAAAAGACAACTAGTTATGAAATAGAGCCTTATTAATTCCATAGTTTTTTTTGAGGGATTAATTCCATAGTTGTTATCATATAATTTAATCAAAGAAACAGCATTGTTCTTTTTTTTTTGGGTTTCCCCTGAATTGCCCTTGCCATTTAAGTACATTCTGCATGCATGGGGTTCTGGTCGTCAGATTCTGAATGCTAAAGGGTTTCAAAATGCTTTGGAAACTTACTGTGAAATTAAGCAGCAATGGTGATTAAACAATATGATCTGATTATGATAATGGCATCTCCAAACCAATGAATTATGATCTCACTTATTAAATGGTTTTCAATATTCATGAAAACAATTAAAAGGGTTATATGTCATATCAATGATAATATTTGGGTCCATTCTGTCTTCATGGTGTTGGCTAGTAGTGATTGTATTTTTGCATGTGATATTTATATAGACAACAGTTTGAGAAAAAGCATTTTGAGTCGTCAGATCTGGTTTGGATAAGATTTTTGCTAAATCTTTTCAACCAAAATTAAATGTGACACACGAGGTTTGCAAATTGATTTATTGCAAAGAAAGCTTCCTTCATTTGTGGTTCGGTTTAAGACTTTATTCTAAATTTAATCATCAACTTCATTAGCAGAAATGTCTAAGCTTATAGCTTGATTATTCCATTGATATATATCTATCTTGGGGAGGATATATAATCTTTTTGGTAGGGAAGGGAAGGACAATGAGTGAAAATCTTAGCTGTGGATGAGTCCTCCTGGTCCTAGCTAGCTGGACTTGATTGAGATATGACTCCATTTCAACTACTAAACAAGTCACAAATAGATCTCCCTCGTGATAATTGTGATAATCCTGATAACTCAAGATATATATATATATTTCTATCCTATTAATCCGAAAAACAAAAAAATAATAAAAGAGATCAATCATGATATGAATTCTCTGTTACATCACAAATTTACCATTTCAGCTAGCAACTCGTACATAATTTTAGTTTTGCTCTTGACAAAAGCTCTTTTCACTCTGTAGTTTTATAATATGAATATGTCATATAAATTGAACACTTAACAAATTAACCGGTCAACTACAAATTATCATCACCAATCAATCATGGGTGAAGATCCATTTAGTATAACTCACACTGTCCCCATTTGGATTGCTTACTACATTTTTTTAATTGGGCTGGTTATTTAATCTTTTAAATGACATGGTTGATAAGATGGTGCTTAGCTGTGTGGATAAAAAATGTCAACATTGATTTAACAAAAAAAAATGTATATCATGGTATACATCATGATCAATTTTATTATAATATATACTAACAATATCACCATATATGATCTAGAAAATCTCTATTACATATAAGTCAAAAGTATATGATGTTATCTATTTTTATTGTTTATTTATTGTTTTGATGGGCAGATGTTGGATATTAGGGATGAAATATGAGAAAAACTAGAAAGAAGTACAAAAAGTTAACTAAACTAGTACACTAGTATTTTTTTTTAACCCACTAGTACTAGTATTTTATTTCAAATAGATTAAGATATATTTGCAATTAAAAAGACACATCTATACATTTCAAGTTTTAATATTTTATACATTTTTACTTCGAAATTTATAATTTTTATCAATTCAAATAATTGAAAAAAAATATATTAGATATGTGTCAAAGTATAAAGACATTGAAATGTTCGAATAATTTGCTCGATAGGTTTGAGGGATTAAAAGAAAAAAGATTAGGGGTATCTTTTTAGACGAAAAAGATTAATTAGGGTATGTCATCATATTGTTATGAGATTAATTCATTTGGAATCAGAAGCATGAAATATTAAAAACTCTCAATCGGTGTGTTTTTGAGAGATTGAAAATTGTATTCTCATTGATATCAAGATAAAAACTACAAATGCGTATAATTTCAATGGGTTTTTTTTTGGCCAAAAATTCCAATAAGTTATTCATTAATAAAAATATAGATGTATTACTATAGGTTTCAGGATAAATTAATTTTTTTATTAGGGGTATAAATTTTAAAAATCAGATATTAAGCGGTTCAAAAAATAAAATTGAAATAAAAAGTGGGTCGAAGTAGAATATGCCCAAAATGAATGGACTTATTCATAAATCTAAAAAACTTAATTAGAGAAAACGACAGAAGGTAATATTACGAACAAAAATTAATTGTTGCCTTTACCCGCCCTTCAACTTAATGATCAAAGCGTTACCTAAAGCCATTATTATTTTGTTTCTTCCACCATTAAATTGTTGTCATTCTTTTTTCTTATTAGCTCTTTGAGAATGACAAAAACAACCTTCCAAGCTGATATAAATACATTTCTTCTTCTTCTATGAGTCAGAAACTCAGAACTTAGAACACATATTAAAACCATTTCCCATTTTCCAAGTTCCAGATTGCAAAACCTTCCAGGGCTTCAAAGCATTAGAATGGCTCTTTTAGATGACATTGAAGCTCTTAACAAAGCTTTCTCAGGTTCCTTCAACTTTAGCTTTTTTCACCATTTTTTATTATATACATAGCTTCTTCATTTCTTAAGTTTTTGCCAGAATATACATTGCTTTCTTAGCTAAAATTTCTCACTCAAATTCTTAATATTTTCCCTGTAAACCAGTATATATCTCAGATTGTTACTTCTTTTGGAGAAACGAAAATTTCAAATTGTTTCACTCCCATATGAAATTGAGCAACCAATATTTCTCATTGTAATAGGCCAAGGAATTGAACCAGAAGTTTGACCATTTATTTTCTCATCATGTATCATTTTGACATTTTCTTCCCAATCTTAGTACTTCTTGGAGGACTTTCCAGAATTAAGGAAAAATTATTTAGAGAAAAGCAGAGCTTATTAGTTTGTTGTATATTGCTGGAAGCAGAGCTTTGATCATTAATTGAAGCCTAGCTTTTGTGTTGTTTAGAAATTTTGTATAAAATGATCATATTTTTATGTAATTTTTGCAGGTTTTGGAGTGGATGAGACTTCAATACTCTCTATACTGGGAAATTCAAACCTTGAACATAAGAAATCTCTCAGACAGGGGTGGTCCAAGTTTTTCAGTGAGGATGAATATGGATTTGAGCGATTTGATCCATCTCACGTTAAAAGTCTCAAACTTGAATTCAAGAGATTTAGGGTATGTGACACAATTTATCATATGCATATATATAACTGATGCATACCCATGAAAAAAATTAAAGCAATCTGTTGAAAATGACCAGTAATAAGGCCTAAGAGAGATTTTTGGGATATTGACATAACAAAAAGTAAAAGAACAATTAAGGATATTCAATTATGGGATATTTTAAGGCTGTTCCGTTTTCTTTTTGGGTTGATCGATGTTTATACACATTTGTAGGATGCTGTGATGCTTTCAGTCTTGCATCCATGGGAAAGAGATGCTCGTTTGATCGAAAAGGCGATCAAGAAGGGCCCAAAACATTATAATATTATTGTAGAGATAGCATGTAGCAGATCATCAGAAGAATTATTGGGTGCAAGAAAGGCTTATCATTCTTTGTTTGATCAATCCATGGAGGAAGATATTGCAGCCCATGTTAAGGGTAGTGAGCGAAAGGTGAGTTTTGGGTCAATTTCCACATGGAAAATTCTAATATTAGTACGCTAATTTGACTTTAGTCCACTTTTTACACATTCAAATAGTGAAAATCTTTAGGTATATATTTGATATTGTTTTTGTTGCTTGGAACAGCTTTTGGTGGCACTTGTGAGTGCTTATAGGTATGAAGGGCCAAAGGTGCATGATCATGTTGCCAAATGTGAAGCTGAAATCCTTGCCACTGCAGTCAAGAATGGTGATAGGAAAAAACCCATTGAGGAAGAAGAGGTAATCATGATCTTGGCTACAAGGAGCAAACCTCATCTCCAGGAAATCTATCAACACTACCACAAAATTTGTGCCAAGTCCATCACTGAGGTATAGCCAAACCTAAAGTTATTATTCATTCAATTCAAATTTAGCACATATATAAGATGCTGAAAATCTAAACTTGCAGCATCATAATTATGGAGGTCTAACCTTGTGGTATAAATTGAATTGTATTTGATGTTTTTAGTATTCTTGAGTAATACATATGTAGCTACCATATTTATATCTTTGACTCTCCCATTGTTTAGGACCTTGAAGGTCATGGAATTTTGAAAGATACAGTGGAATGTCTGTGTACCCCTGAAACATATTTCACCAGGGTAAGATATAGTATAATTGTGGGATTCATTCTTCCTTTTGTTGGTTTTGAATGAATTGCTTGTTAGTACTAATTCTTTAAGCTTTTGCTTATTTCCTCTTTTTTGATCAGGTTTTGGATTTAGGCCTAAGTGTTGATGCAGATGAGGAATCTAAGAAAGCAGTGACTCGAGTGATCGTAACCCGAAAAGGGGCATTGGTGAAGGATGTTCAGAACAAAATTGAAGGGTGTCTTAAAGGGTTTTACAAGGATTTTATGCTTGGCTTGATAGCCAGAGGAGAAAAATAAACAAGTCAATGAAAAAGATCAAATGTACTTGCAGTTGCAGTTGCTTCTTCAATATTTCAAACCGAGTTGGCCTCTGTGCATTTGTATAAGAGTTGAGAAAACATTATATTACGATATTATTGTCAATTTCATTGCAATTGCAAGAAATTAAAACTTAAAACTTATTTTGTTGGAATTCAAGAGAGAATAACATTGGTATTCCACTTTTTTAATAATTTAGAGATCATTAAACAATTCTTAAACTATAAATTTTTGCTTCTTTATGAAACCATATTGTGTTGTGTTTCAAACTAAATTGTATTGTCCCCAAAGTTCCAAACCCCACAAAGATTGCAGAAATTAGACCATTTTCTTGCTGTAATGTGATCTATAATTGCATTACAAAGATATTGCCACGATAGCAAGAATCGATCTACCTTTCTATATAGTATGCAGATATTTTAGTGCACCTATTTTGTTCTTCCCTAAAAAAGGTAATCAAGAATGTAATTCAGTTGTGCTCTGCCTATTTCTGAGAAGGTTACATAAGGAAAGCCTATGGTGCTAAAGTTAAATGGGACAAATCAGAGGGAGGCCTAGGCCTCAAGTATGTAAGAGAATCGAACATTTCTTGCATTATCTAAGATCTTTTGGGCTTTTCTTGATAGATTTCAGCGCTTTTGTGGGTAGCTTGTCTGAAGGAACACCTGTTTTGTTCTTGGTTTTGGCACATGGGAAAAGATTAACCAGCAAATTACTGTATCTTTCTTAGTCTTGGTCTTTCCAAACTTAATTATCAGCTGATTGGTTACTGTCAGATAGAATATTATACATGTGAACAGTCTGTCATAAATAGCAGAAAATGGAAAGAAAATCCTGTCATTTACTGTAACACATAACTGAAAATCAGAATCCCTTTTGTCTTACCATAAAAGATCAAACCCTGTCTGTTCCATTTTGGGAAGAACAGGCTAATATAAGACTGTAAATAATCTCCCCTTCAAAATTTATCCATGTTTTCACCATAATGATGTTAAGTTTGGTGAGGCCTCCTGAGGGCCTAATTTGGTGGGTATTTCATTTCATGAGTCTAAAATTAGCACAGCGTTACAAGAATATCATCAGATCAGTGACTTACCAGAATATAGTATATCAGTGGCATAAAGGCCTCTTGGAGATAGAGGCATTCTTTGTAAGATCTCCTTTCTCCACTCTTGCTTTTATCTGATCTGCATACTGCCAGTGCCAATCTGAAGGAACATTTGTAGATTAGATGAAATTGTCAAGGCTACTAATTTCCCTTTTTTTCCCTTTGTTTCAATGTACTTGCAGATGTGAGGATGGTTTGTTTGAGCATTTGCACTAGAGGGAATGAGAGTATATGTTTTTGGAACCCATCAACCAAACAAGCCATTAGATTGCCTCTTATATATATTTTCAGCTCAAGATTGCAATGTATATGGATTTGGTTTTGATGAGTCCATTAATGACTTCAAGTTGGTAAGAGCCTCTGCCGATCCCTCGGGTGAGGCTGATTGGAAGGCATTCAATGTCGAGATTTATAGGATTTTTCGATCGCTCCATGAGGAAGATTGCCAACTTTCCCTCTGGATTTCCCTATAGTCGTCGTGAGGGTATTTTACTCAATGGAGCTAAACTTCAAAACTTCAAAGTCAAACTAGCTTTCCTCTGCAACTGCAATCTCCCAGCAAATTGTTAAGGAGCCAAAGGAACAACTCCAAGAATCAAGCAACAAGATATTTAGATATGACGATATTCAAAATTTTGTTTCAGATTTTATTTTTTGAAATTTGTAAATCTGACATGATAAGCTAAAATAAGCTTATCCAACCTTGTATACATATACTCTTGTACACATCAATGAATTGAAAAGTAAGCTTTATCTCCTGACAATACTGCAGATTTTACACAAACTTGAATGTTCATTTTTCATATATATATATATTTTTTATTTATGATAATAAAGTCTTCAGCTTGATTCACCTCCACTTTTGTTGTCTGTTGCAGATACTTGGTCATGAGGTCCCCTGTTCCTGGGAGTAAGCATTTTCTACATGAATATTCGTTTCTGATGTAATGGAGGGCTTGAAGGCTGTTTTTCTGGTGCTAGAGGATTGAGACAGGGGATCCTTTGTCTCCTTATCTCTTTGTTCCGGCAATGGATGTGCTTTCTCATTTGCTGAACAAAGGAGCTCAGTATGGTGTGTTTTCTTATCACCCCAAATGTAAAAAAGTAAGTCTAACTCACCTATGTTTTGCTGATGATCTCATGATCTTTACTAAGGGCAGTTTAGACTTTGTGTTGGGAATTAGAAATTTATTACACCTATTCTATCAATATTCTGGTTTATAATTAAATTGCTCTAAAAGTGAGATCTTTTGCATTGGAATTTCTGATTTGGTTATTGATGAGACGAAGGTAGAAACTGGTTTTAAAATTGGCTAGCTTCCGGTTCGTTATCTAGGAGTCCTTTTAGTCTCTAAAGGACTAAGTGCAAAAGATTGCATCCCCGTCATTGAGAAAATATCTCAAAGAATTAGTTCATGGACATCAAAAATACATCTCTTATGTTGGTCGATGTTAGTTGATTAAGTATGTTCTTTTTAATATGCAGAATTATTGGTGTGTTAATTTCATACTTCCTCAATCTGTCATTACTAGAGTAAATCAGATTTGCGCTAGCTACTTGTGGAAGGGCCAAAATACTAATAGTAAAGGAGCTAAAGTAAGCTGGCAGCAAGTTTGTCTTCCTAAATCAGAGGGGGCTTGGGATTTAAAGATATGTTTTATTGGAACAAAGCTTGCATTGTTAGAAATCTGTGGTTATTTTATGCTCAAACAGGATCAATTTGGGTTTCTTGGGTATTCGCATACATCTTAAAGGGCAGGAATATTATGGAAATCCCTTATTTGCAACGGTACAACTGAAATTTCAAAAAGTTGTTGAAGTTGAGAATTTTGGTTGATCAGTACATTTTGCAGGGCAGATCTGTATGGTGTTTTCCTTGTCAAAATTATAAAATTGCTGCTGTATATGATTTGCTTAGATATAAGCAAGGTAAAGCAACTTGGCAGAAGTTGATTTGGTTTCCCCTTCATATTCCTAAATGTTCTTTTATCTCTTGGTTGGTAGTCCTCAATAGATTATCTACTAGAGATAGATTATTTAAATGGGGGTGTTGATATGGATTCTACAGTATGTCTGTTGTGTGGCAATTATGATGAGAATAGAGACCATGTTTTCTTTACTTGCTCTTATTCTCGAGATGTTTGGCAGAAGGTTCTTTCAACTTGTGGTTTTTCAAGACAGGCACATGACTGGGATTATGAGCTGAATTGGGCTATGAAAGGACTTAAGGGGAAGTCTTTCCTTACTACTATTATGAAACTTGCATGGACTTGTTATTGTGATCAAGTTTGGTTGGAAAGGAACTTTAGATACTTTAAAGGGCAGAGGAGGTATTTGGCAAAGTTGCAGACATGATCAGATTTAAGCTTCATGGCCTAGCTGGAGTCTCGCCTGAGTATGTGAATAGGAGGCTTTGTCAGAGCTGGAGTTTAACTGTTTTAGGAATTACTTAGTCTCTTATACTTTGTTTCTGTTTGACGTCATCATGATTCTATGATAGTAAACTTGTAAGCAGATTTTCTGCTTTTTTGGGTAATAAATTGCTTAATTATCCAAAAAAGAAAAAAAGGAAAAATTGTTTTTCTTTTTTAAAGAAAAAGTTGTTTAAGTTGTAGTAAATATATTCTACCCATTATTTTTGTAACCAAGTGAAATTACTCAATGCTGTCACGCCCCGACCCAGAAAATTAAGCACGGACAACCACCGTATTACCTTGAAACACGTGCCGGCCGGTCACGCGCCTCAAGGCCCCTCATGGCGTCAATATCATAAAAAGACATTAAAATATAAATAGAGTAAAAATTTGAAAACAATAAATCGGGGTACGTGACAACCGCCGCGAAACCTTGAGTTGAGTTCCAATAGGTTTGGAACTCCTCCCAAGACCTCGCAAGGCTAACATGAAAATTCTTGGTAAATCCAACGTTAAGAATATACGATAAATGATTATTTTAATCATTTTGTAACAAAATAAACTTTGCAAAAATAAATCATAACAATGCCTATTATTTCCAAATAAAATTTTAAACTTCCACACATTTATAAAGAAAGTACCATCAAGTCTATTACGACATATTGAAGGGCGTATAGAAAAGAGTAAGCTTACCATACGTAAAAGCACCAAAAGTCTATAACATACCAAGAAATGAAAATACGATACTTTCCAGACTAATCGAGTTCCGGTGGGACCGACAGAAATATTTTACATAAAGTGACAAAAATTAACCTACTAGTCGAGATTTCAAAAAGAGCGAGGTTCCACCACAACGATCCTAAAACGCGGGATTACTGCTATGGACCTGAAAATGGTTTTTTTTTTTTAAAAAAAAAAAGACAAAGGGAAACAAAAGAAATAGTGAGTACGAATACCCAGTGAGTGAACAGTCATAAAACTAAGTAGGTAGAGATAAATAAAAGTAACAGTTTAATATTAAACTATAAAACTATATTTAAAACACATTGCAAAGAAGGCCTATGAAATCTTTAAAACTAGGCTTAGCCAAAACCATGTTTCCCGAGTCATCGCCTTGGCCGAGGTCGATAACTAGGGCCGCCAAGGCTTTGTAATAATAATATGATAAAAAAAAGCCTGTTCCTTGGCGTTGGCAGAGCTCGGTCTTGTGCAGTGGTAGTTCACAAGAGGAGCTCTCAATATCATACCTTGCGGGTTATCCTACGCGCCTCCCGCCAAGGTAACCACAATCACCTACGCCCCTCAAAAGACGGTCCGTAGGCTACTTAAACCAGTCACTGCAGTAACTAAATCGTTGCCCTCTCCGGGGCCCACCGTATAAAAATAGGAAAAACAAGATGGCTCATGTTAAATATATATATCCTGAAAAATATATTCATCAAATCACGTGTGTTTAACAAAACCAATCATCCAGCCATCTCACTAAACATATCAATTTTTCATAGGCCAATGAGAAACTAACCACATCGTACTTAGGAAAATAATAATAATATTAATAGAAATGACTGTTAAATAATAAATTCTGTCCACTCACAAGTTTAGGGAGGATTTTTACTCCCTATCCTCTTCAATTGTTCTCTTTTCCTTACTTGAAGTGGTAGCTCCTATATGAAATGTGGAAGATAATTTAATAACATGACAAATCAACAACTTGACAAAACCTATGACTATATGAAATGCATGAATACTAGAACTCAGTAATCACTTTAACTAAAACAAAACTCACATAGATGCTTACCAAAAATAATAAAATCAATTAATTATTTGCAAACCTAATTGGTAAATGGAAAAGGATTGTGGACAATGTTACTACAAAAGAAAAGAAGGGGCATTGATATTAAATCCGTTGAACTCCACAAGTTCCTCCTTTTCTCAATTGACATATAGCAATACTTCCACCATTAACAATCCATGTTCAACTAAATTCCCATCAAAAGCATGGCTATTTGCAAGACCCAACTTGTTATGACATATATAAATTACCCTAACTATGAACTTGGCTAACTCAATTCTTCAACTAATCGAAATCAACAAATTAAGGCTACTAGTATACCATTAACAACTCAATATAGTTTTGGTCATCATCACCCATACATGTCTCAATTCCTTATATCACTTTCAAGGGTTAAAAAAAATGAAACTTTCATCAATTTAAACTTCAAAGTAGTGAAATACCTCAAATCACTCACTTTAGAATTGAATTCTAGAGTAAATAAGGAGTAAGTGCTCAATTTATCAAATCCCACCAAAATTTAAGAACCTAAAGTAAAAAATTTCAAGTAAATATAGTTAAGAAATAGTTTAGAATAAGTGAAACTAACTTATTTTCGAGAGAGAAGATCACTTACTCCTAAAATGAAGAACCCAAGAGGTTTTTACCCAAAACCCCAACTTTTAGAACTTCAAATTCATGAAACTCTTGAATATGTTTGAAGAAATTAATATGGGGCTTTGATTGGGTATGAAACAAGTTTTTATTTGGATACAAAATCAAAAGCTTTAATGGTTGGAAAAGAGGAAACCAAGTTTATGGAAGGAGGAAGGACGTGGGAAGCAAGAAGAAGAAAATGATGAAATGAAGATGGAAATAAAAAAATAGTCTTTTGCTTTGTGTTAGCTAATGGCCGGATGGCCCCAAATAATTATAAAAGAAAATTATTTTATTATACCTTTGTTTTCCCTCTTTTTGGTTTAGTAATGACCGGATATAGCCTTAATAATTAAAGAAAATATGAAGCTTTCTTCAAGCTTCTAGACTAGTGTAGAATATGTAGGTGAAAATTTATAATTTTGCCATGTCCTCTAAAAAGATTTACACTTTTACCATGTACTTAAAATATTTGCAATTTGGCCATCAACAAATTCTTTTTTTTTTTATATCAATATATCCCTAATTTATCAAATCTAGTTACCTAAAATTTTAATAGTAATAATAATAATAATTATGAAAATTTCTATATTGACATGCATGGGACTATAATTAAATGGCCTTATTCTAGTGATACTACTAAGGACGGGTATTACAAATGCTCATTTCAACTTTTAACTTGGGACGACCTTATCGTCCCGTTTTGATCTTTTCTCGATCTATTTTATTACCTAAAACGACCCTTATGCTGCATTCTCTGATGCTTTGCTTGGTTGGGCTATTACAATAATTTAAGGTTCCCTTTAATTATTGATATATGTTAAGTGGGTTTTTAAGGAATCTCATTCAGGTAACCCATCATTACTTCAGTTTCCTCTGTTCTCATCTCCATGTCTCTTCCTCTCTCTTCTCCTTCTCTATCCCTTCCCCATTCCTTTCCAACTTTTGACAAAGAAAATAATTCCTTTTCTTCAACTTCGTTGGATTTCGTTGCAATGATGGCTGATTCCTCGGTAAATTGCTGTCGTGAATTTTTTTTTGCTTGCCTCTTCGTTTCTGTTTGGTTGGGTTTCCGCTGTTTCCATTTTTGCGCATAAGTTCACCTGTACCAGTTCGTTTTTGGAAAAATTTTCAGGTGTGTCTACTGTTCTCTTTATTGGGCTATTTGAAAGATCTATTTTCTTATACCAATTTTCTGTTATATGGAGTTTTCGATTATGATTTCGATCTTTCCCTTCTCGCATGTTGTCACACGATAATATTTCAACAATATGATCGGTCCTTGCCTGTAATTTGTTGTTTAAATTATTAGTTATTGAATGATCTCAAACTTGAGATTTTATTACAATTGGAATTTTACCTTCTTTATTTTTTTTGGTTCTAAATTTAAGTTATTTTAGTTCTGTTGATTCAGCTAGATAGTAATAATCCATCGCTATGGTGTCCATGGATTCATTCGCCTTTAGGTGTTTTGTCTTGAAGTAAATATTCCAAGGCAGATTTGAAAAATATTTGTCTTCCATTGTAATTATATGCTTAGATTTTGTAGTTTAATAGGGTTGTTTTGCGTTGAGTGCAAAGATGTTTGAGAAATCTATGATTTATATACGACATGATACAGAGAATAGAGTTCTTTGAGCCAAGGTCTATAGAGTGTTGAGTCTCTGCTACCTTGGTCTCACGTCTCAACTTGATCAAGCTCAGGTATACATCAATGAGGCTGATAAGGTACTTTGAGATTATATATATATGAATTTCAGCATCTAAAATGATAATTTTCAAAGCACTATATTGATCTGTCCATGTCTTTTGCAGCTTGATCCGAACATCATATTCATATTTGCCTTCGGACATATATTGGGGTATTTCCGGTAGGCTTTTACTTATTCAATTCCTATGTGTGCAATCAAAAATGGTTGTTATGCTACTACAACTGCTTTGTATGTAAAGATATTGAGTAAGGTAAGTGTTGAATTAATGGTTTTGTTTAAAATTTTAAAAAACCACTGAGTACATGTTTACAAATACTTCTGTATTTGTTATTATTGTAAGGAACTGTTTGCAAGAAATCTGAATTTCAAGCAGTCCAACTTCTGAAGCTGAGATTGCAGTTTAAGTGGCATGTTTCCACTATGCGAATTTCTTTGAGTTCTTCTTGGTTTCGTTTCGGAAATTTCCAGGTACGTTTATTGCTCATGATCGTTTTGGCTTCCTCTACACTTTCATTGTATTTTCTGTTATTGTTTCTTCCATATTTGCTTTAGTATGAAAGATAAAAGTAATGCTTTTTTAATATTGGTAGGTATTAGAAGAAGGATAAGTTTGGGAATCACCAAAGGAACCATATGAAGTAAAAGCTTCGTAAAGAAATTATCTCAAGCCCTTTGCATGTTTTTATGTGTTCATTGTATTAAATTCTCTAGAATCTTTTGATCGTTTGCCAAACGTATCTCATGTGTTTAGGATTTCTGCAAAGATGGGTGATGGGAAGTTGGTTCTTTCACGCACTGAAGGAGAACCTTATGTCTTTACTTTTGGGAAATCTCAGGTTGGTATTTTATCTTTTATTAATTAGCCATCCTGGCTTTCTAATCTAATAATCTGGTGTTCTATCAAAGTTTTATAATAAGTGACAATTACACCACCAGTTTGATAGTTTTGAATTGGGAAGTGGAAAATACAGATATTGGTTTGATTGATTTTGCTGTAGTTTCTAAGTTTTCCTATAACTGTTAATTTGTCAAATTTTGTTCTTTTTGTTATAATATCAAATTTTGTGCTGCAGGTGCCTCCTCTTTTCCTTGATGTACGTCCATATGAATTATACTTGATAGTAAGAACTTATGATGCATTCAGTTAGCTTAATTTTTCTTTCCTTCTTCTTTTTAAATAATACAAACTGTGTTCTCTCAACTTTTAACTTTAGAGAAGAGGGTGTGTATGATTATACTGGAAAATATGGTTTCTGACTTTCTTAATATTTTTCCTCTTGTTTTTTTTTGTGGATTTTCCCTTTTGATTATTGTTTCAATTTTCTTTCGTTTTTTGGGCCTCGATTGTTGTAGTTTTGATAAATGGGTATTTGGATATGATGTTGATTAATATTTTAAGCTATGACATTTTGATAATTTGTCTTTCTGAGTTAATATGTATCGGTTGAAAACTTACATTTTCCCTTATTCTCGTAATTTACATGGGCATTTTAAATATGATACAAGTCAGAATTCTATTTTGAAATGTTTGGAAAAGAAGAAAAATGATCGCAATTCTCTTGAACTTGGTGAGTATAATCTTTGCTTCCAATTGAAAACCTCATCATAGTGAATATCGATTATCAATATGAAAAATAATGACACCCTTATTTGCAGCAAATTGAGCTTGAGAGAAGGAAAAAACAATTTGATGAAAGAAACTTTGATGTAAATATATGTCAAAGGCAGCGGGAGCTATATGCCACAGATCACAATATCAAAGATCTTAATCGAGGCAAAGAAAAAAAAACACAAAAAGATGTAAGTTGGGCTTACCTTTTAACAACCTCCTTTCTTTTTTCTTTTGGGTTTTTCCTTTTATATGTTAAAATTAATTACTGATTTTTATGTAACATTGCATTACCTTAAGAATTGCTTTTTACATACTTTTCTTTTCTCATTTGGTTGGTTGATTCTTAGCTATGACTGGAATCCTTAATAATGCAAAGCAAAATGGTGTTAGTGGTTAATTTGGTAGTAAAATATGTTTTGCAAGACTTTGTCGTGTGGGGAAAACAACTTGCTAGAAGTCTGCTTTTGTAGTTCAGGTTAAGTATATATTTGTTCTTTGCAATAGTAGTATTGAATTAGCGAAAGTACCTTCAGGATTAGATCACACCTGTTTTGTTCATGTATGTATAGCTCTTATGTGTTTTAGACCCATCATTTTGACTGAATTTTGCACTTGAGTATTTATGATATCATGCTTACTTTGTTACACTAGTGTTCTCTTTAACCATGCCTTTTAACTTCTCTTTTTTATATGAGTTCTCTTTACTCGTGCCTTACAACCTCAAAAGAAATTTAGTGAGTACATAGTATGGAATTGAGCTTATTTTATGACAAATACTTATTAGAAGGTTGAGATATATAAATTTGTTGAGTAGTATGGAAAGATATAAAGAAAAGGCATGGTCTAATGAAGCCGAAAGGGCAATTTGTTGCCCGAATGGTATTACCTTCTTTCGATAAGTTCTCCGTTTTCATGTCTTTTAAGTGAACCAGTGTACACCAAGAGCTACACAGCCTTAACATTCAAATGCTGTTGATTTATATATGTTTACATACCTACAACTTCTAACTCTGTTAAGCAAATCCACCAGGTAATAGCAGCAAACAACCAGGGTAGTGAAGGAAAGCAAGCCACAGCTTCAAGCTTTATATTTTCAATTTCAGTGTTTATGTTATTTACTTTTTAAATTATAGTAAATGTTTATGGATTTTGTCTTTTCAATTTAAGCATATGTAACTTTGAAACAGTTTTTTTTAGCAAAAATGTCTTGCAACAATGTACTTACTAGAATGATTCAACAGAATCAAATTCATCCTAAGACTTCCTCTTTAAATTTTACTTACTGTAGAGCACAACTCACATCAATCAATTTATTGCATTAAAAATTTGCTACTCAACTTTTCCTACTCCTTTACATTATCAAACTGTTCCTACTCCTTAACAACACCAAACTACACCAAACTGAAGGCAATTAATATAAAAGCAACTTTTAACAATTAAAATTTCAAAACGCTCTTATAGTAATTAGATACATCACCTGCCAAAGGTCCAACTTTAATTAGTTGTAATTTTCACCCTTCGATTATTAATAAAATTTGCCTTTTAAAACAAAAAAATTAATTGTACTAATATCAAACAAAAATCAAACATCACGCACATATACTAATAACTATTTTTTTTGGGTGAAAACTAATATCCATTTTATTACTCAAACTTTTATTCTATTTGCATACAACCATATAGAATATAAAAACAAAGGCAATGCTTTTAATCATCCACATCTTCCACCAGGTCCCCCGAAAAAAAAAACAATAACGCCATTCTCTATATCCACAGTCTTTGTTGTCGACTAAACCGTAGCAGCCAGATTTGTCTACATAATGGATTATATCACCGTCATTAGGAGTCAAGAATTGCCTTGCTCCATTAAAAAACTTAATTGATCTAAAGTAAGAACTACGTTTATAATCGTCATTTGGCATATGTCCATTCCCCATGGGAGGGTTGTTTCCTTGTTTATCAGCAATTGCAATTCCTCCTCATGCCACATGGTTTGCCCCAAAGCGTAATTTGGGTAACAGTTCTTTTGGCCAATAACCAACAAATGTTTTCATATCTAGTAATCCAAACCACCAATTGCCTGTCTCGAGATCCTGTAAAACAAGTATTACTTGATAGTTAGAACATGGGAAAGACATATATCATCCCATCGTACCTATAATTCTTGCATCAAACACATATATTTAATGAGTTAAATGCAAAAAGGAAAAATACCTGATAAAACAAAGAGCTTGCAAACATATTGATCACCGCCATAGGTGGAAGTTGGCCATAAAGCAAAACCGGGTCCTAATTCTAGGTTTGTTGATACAAAACCAGGACACCAAGAATTGTAACATTGTGTTTTATTGTCCTATGTAATTTGGCATCAAACGATCAAGTGTATATATATATATATATATATATTTGAGAAAAGATTAACAACAAACTAGGAAATATCATATATATATATATATATATATATATTGCCTACCCCAAACCAATATGTAAAGAGCCGAGTCCGACTGTCACCATTCAAGTTAGGAGAAACCTGGTATATTAGATATAATGTAATACTATTGTATGAGTTCTATATTATGAAATTTAAATAAATTATAGTAAGTTTAGTCCCCAAGTAACAACCACAAATAGAAAATAATACTTTTTTTGAAAAGCTAAAGAATATTTTTAAGAATAGCAAAAAATTATTAAGAGATGAGACAAAATAATAATTGAATTGTTAATAATCTATACTAATATATATATATATATATATATATTATTAACAACCGAGTTTGTTTTACAAGTTTAAGCTTACTCAGAGATAAACTCCTTTGGTATATATTTATATTTAATAAAACACCAAAAAACCCAATGAACTATAAAAATATAATTTAAATGGTACAATATGGCTTTTTAAAAAAAATCAAGCTTTTAAAAAAAAATATTTCCCTCCACTCTATTCTAGGAAAATTAGAAATAAAAAAAATTACCCACTATACATTCAAAAGAAACTATTAGTAATAAAAGAATGGTGTAATTCTTACCGCCCAACCGGCAAGTATGACATTCAATTGATCAGGTTGATCAACAGGACCATTTTGAACCCATATATTAGTCGAAGAAAATTGTTGATAGGGAACACTTAGGTTATAGACTGATGCTATTCCGAATACACCATAATGAGTCGGGTCTTCTTTCATTCCTACTTGCACAACCTAACCCATCAAGAAGAAAAAAAATAAATTAAGGGCTCGTAACTAATTTGAGAGGAAAAATTTAGGGCCACAAAGCAAATGTAAATATTAGCTAGTAATTGTAGTAAAGTGAAGTGGAATAAGACAATCACATGGTGATTAGGGGGAAAAATATTCGAATGTTGCCTAGAATCGACAAGAGGTCCTTTAGGGAGAGATCTCATTCTAATTAAATCTGCCTTTGAAGTTCGGCGAATTGGAACTGTTCCCATGGGACATGTTACCCTTTGTAGATGTAATTTTACATTTCTTGTTGATCTAAATTTCTGTAGCTCTTTGGGTATTGTCGTTGGTTTTGTCTGCACCCAAAAGCAAATGATTTCAACTCCAAAGACAAATAATTAAATAAACTAAATTTTGATATAGGTTTTTTTTTTAATTTTTTAATTTCTAGATTTTGCATTTGGGATACAAGATATTATACATACCTGAACCTTGTGATTTTTGAGTAAAGGATGGTCAAGCGCCGGTTGTTTGTTAATATCAATGCAGTCAATGATATCCCCCTCCTTTGTCTTCCAACAAAACAAAATGACCAATTTAAGAAATAAAAATAGCAACTGAAAAATAAAATAGAAAATGAGTTAATATATGGGAGATCAAAGGTATTTGATAAAATACTTGAAACGTTTTGATAGAAGGCTTGTTGAGAACTTTTAACTGTCTTTCTAACTCCAAGTCCTCTTTAGCTGAAAGACTTGAAATTGAAACGGGACTAGTAAAAGTGGAATAAACATTGAATAGAATGACGAGCAAGGCTGTGAGCATTTTGAAAGCCATAACATCACAATTTGTAAGCTGAGCAGACACTACTCAACTCTAGTAAACAATTAGTTGTTTTTCAAACCCAAGTTGGACTGAGGTTCTTATATATAGCCAAGACAAGAAAAAACATTAATTACATTTCTTGAATTTCGCATAATTTATGGTCAATGGAAGAAAATATAATAAAAACCATATAGTAAAATAGAAAGATGATGTGTCATTAAGCATTTTTTTTTTTGAAAGTCATTAAAGTGTATTTATATCATCATTAAATAATCCATGTCTTATTGTGAAAATGTAGGAAAGTGTAATAAGTATTCATTCCTATATAAAATCACAACCTTTGCTAGATGATGTGTCATTAAGGTGTACTTATATCATTAAATGATTTATGTCTTATTGTGAAAATATTGGAAATTGTAACAACTAACAAGTACTATATATTTTCTTGATAGAGTTTGGCTTTTTTGTGGGTTGCTTGTTTGAAAGAAAACATGTTTTGTTCCTTTTCAGCTTGGTTCTGGCATATAGGAAAAGATTAACTAACAAATTACCGTTTCTTTCCTTAAGTCTTGGTCTTTCCAAACTTAATTAATTGGCCGATACCATATGCTATATATCTGAACCGTCAAATATAGCAGAAAATAGAAAGAATATCCTTTCATTTACTGTAACACTTAATTGAAAATCAGAATCCTTTCTGTATTATCATAGAAGATCAAATCCTGTCAGTTCCATTTTGATAAAAACATGTATTGTTTCTAGACAAGAAATGATTCAAAATGAATATAATAATATGGGTTTATATTCTAATCACATCATATATCATATATATCATATATATATATATATATATTAAAACTGAGGAATTTGGATAAAAGGAAATAAATTAATTACTTTAGATTGATTGGGAAATATATTAATTACTTTAGATTGATTGATTAATTAGTTGATTTGAATAATTTGATCAATTAAAATCAATTAGTAATAATTCCATTAAATTAATTGAAAAAAGGAAATAAATTAATTACTTTAAGTTGATTGGGAAATATATATATATACTATATATTATTTTTAACTACAATGGAAATTACTAAAAGGCCAAATTGAGGATTAATGTGGTGGCACCTTTTGTTTTTTTTGTCTTTTCTCATTTTTCGGATGACTAAAAAGCTCCTCTATGAGTTTCCCCTTTCCTTTTCCTGATGTCCTTTTTTGTAATTACACATTTATCTTCCTTAATTGCTTTTAATTAATGTTTCTGCACTATTTTCTTTTTCCTCTCACCAACTCTGCTACTGCTTCCTTTCAACTTCTCGGTACTGATCAATCTTCAGGTTTGCCAAAAATCAAACCTTTCATAACTCCCGTTTGTTTTCTCCTTCACATCTCTTTCTTCTTTCTTCTCATTTCTCATCCTTTAACCATGGACCGTTCAATGTTTTTCCCCTTCTGAATTAAACCATTCTTTCTTCAATGCGTCTATTATTATTTAATAATTAACAGCATATTCTATTACATCTTTGCACTTCCTATTACTTAAAAATAAAAGCATGTTCTTTGACCTTCTTAATTTTGCATGTCTAAAAAGTTAGCTTACAAAGATTTATGCCGATAGCAAGAGACAACATTAAAACTAATCCATTTAAATTGGGAAATATATTAATTACTTTAGATTGATTGATTAATTAGTTGATTTGAATAATTTGATCAATTAATATCAATTAGTAATAATTCCATTAAATTAATTGTTAAATGAATATTTTGACAAATTACAATCAATTAACATTAATGCTATTAATTGTTAATTACTCATATAACCCTATACCTCACTCTATAAATACCTTCCCCTATGATTAAAAAATAAACCAACCCTTTTGTTTTGAAATTAAAACAAAGGTAAAACTTATATTCATAACTTTTTTTTTGGTACTGTTATGTTCCGATCTTATGTTTTAAGCCCCTTTTTTTTTTCAATTTTTGTATTCTTTTATCTATATAAAGGCTCTTACTACCCTTATATTCTCATTTCATATATTTCTACTACATCCAATTCTTTTTATCTCCATTTTTGTAAGTTTTTTATATCAAAGTCCCTCTCATGTATTTGAATTTTATTATTACTTTTTTTCTTATATATCATTTGTTATTTTTTTCATTATTTCAATTATTTTAATTTTATATATCCAATTTTGTCGGCCTTCATTTATAATATTAAGATTTACATTTTTTCTGTTATATTCTTTGATATGTACTCATATTGAAAAATTTTTGTTACTTTTCATTCTGTTGAAATTTCTTTGATTATGTACTCTTCTTACTATTTTTAGTTTTGATAAAATTTTTAGATTATTTTATCAAATTTATGTCTTATATATTTTTATAATTCTTTTTCCAGTACCTTAATGTTGACAAAACTGAAACTTGGATCTAGAATGGAGGTTGCAAGTATAGATGGAGACTTTTTTCCGACTTTGTTCAATGTTAGAAATGGAAACCATCACGTCAATAGGTTCTCAATCATTTTATACTTTATATAATATTTTTTAAATTTTCACACTTCAAATTAATTAATATCAAGAATGTATTGAGTGTAGCTATATAAAAATCCCACGACACTATCTAATGTCTATGATCCGTTCAATAAATGAAATTTTTTTAAGGTAATTGAATAATTGAAATTCATTCATAAAACTTATAATCTATTGATTTTTGGTCTAGCAAAATCAAGTTCAGATTAGAACATGTTGTGAAGTGAATGCAAAATTTTGTTGTTGGATTCACCGAGGCCTTCTATAATGTCGTGAGGCATGGACGAGATGAGCAACATGATTGTAAAATTTGGAAACCACCCTGTCCTCCTACTAATGCTAATGAATAACCCCCAATTAATGTTAATGTAAATAGTTCAAAATCTTTGATTGATGATTTGTTGACTAATATACGTACTAAATTATATTCAAATCTAAATTAAGAAAAATATTGAAGAGGTGAAAATTCACCCAAACAAAGTGATAAACAATAGGTTAACTTGCAGTCATATACTTACAGACTAGAGAGAGAGGAATAACTTGCAGTCATATACTTACAGACTAGAGAGAGAGGAAGATCTTTTTTTTTTCGAGGGTTTTGAAATTTGAATTGTTAAAAAGTTGCTTTTATATGAATTGCCTTAATTTTGGTGTAGTTTAGTGTTGTTAAGGAGTAGGAATCGTTTGGTAATGTAAAGGAGTAGGAAAAGTTGAGTACCAAATTTTTAATGCAATATAAATTGATTGATGTGAGTTATGCTCTACAGTGAGTACAATTTAAAGAGGAAGTTTTAGAATGAATTTGATTCTGTTAAAAATAAAAGTTGGTACCATATGAGTTGTTGTAGTTTGATATTGGCAATGAGGAGCATGTTAACCTTAAATAGTAGTAGTATATTAAAGGTAATAAGTTCAGCAATACGGACAAAAAGTATTGGTATTTGTCAAAGCAAAAATTCATTATTTATTGTAAATTTATTTAGACATTTTCTAACAATGCAAAATAAACATTATTAAAGCTATCCGTATTTATTCCAAATTGATAAACACATGTAGTTATATATAGCGTAACTCACAGCTCAATGCTTTGAATTGATACAAAATGTGCTTTAAATATTTGTTTTTTCTTTTTTTTTGGTGAAATAAATATTTGTTTTTTTCAGTATTATACTGCACGATTTAGCGAAAACTATTGATACAGAATTAAATAAACTGAAATATTTAAAACTGTAAAATAAACACATAAGGTGAAAGTCTTTCTTTTGTGGCTTTGCATTTTTTTTTTGTAACGTCTAAATCTGTAATGGAAATTGAAGAGTTTAAAATTTAGCTATGATGTCAGCATATTAAGGAGAATTCCTTACTACAGCATAAGAAAGCTAACTCCAATTCTTAGACTTTAAAAAAGCCAAATTCTATCATTTTATTCAATTTGGAAATAAAAAAATTCACTTTGATTTGTACTGCAATTCTTCACTCAACATAAAATGCAAATAGTCTAATAACAATAAGCAAACTCCAATCACATACAATCCAACTTAAATAAAATGTATTTCAACAAAACAGTGAAAACAATAAATTTTAATTTTGTTTCTCTTTAAAAAAGTATGTTAATTAAAATCAAGAGAAAAAATTGCTATATTAAAGATAAGATGAGAATAGATGGGTATTGAATAGTTAAAGGAATGAAATGTCCTGTTCTGTAATTAGATTTCAAGAATGAATTCTGGAAGACTTTATTATGAATCATTCCCAATGAACTAAAACGTAACTAAAAAAATGGAATAACAACAATGAATATCTGAAGAGTTGATTTTTATTTGGAGTTAATTGTTTGGTTTTATAACTCTTTTAATTAAGTGTTAATTAATGATTTGTAAAAAAATACTAAAACAGGACGATAAGGTCTCACTAGATTAAAAGTTGGAAGGACTGTTAAGTAATTTCACGTTGCTAAAAAAATAATATGTAGTATATATATGTGCACCATTACATTTATTATTTGCTTGGTTATGTTTTAGGGTCGTTAATTCCTGTAAAGAAACTATTATAGCTATTCTGGATGAAATCACAACAAAGAAATGCACCAAGGCTTTTACATCCGTTTCTGAGGATATGAAGCTAATGATGGAGGAGATTGAGTCTGAGATTGAATCTGATGTGTATGTATTCAAAACTAAAAGCCTTTCTGTTTTAGCATGTCAATATATACTGATCTCTGGTTTCTGTAATCTTTCAATATATACTTAATTTTCTCCCTTATTTAATAGTTTCTTTTTTTATTTGCAGGCAATGTCGACGAGTCCGGTGACTCATACTTTCCTTTTCTATATTTTCTCTCTTATTTATTATTTTTTTTCTTGTCTGCAGACCAGCGGGGATCTCATTTTTCGCTTATTTTATATTTTCTCTCTTATTTACTTTTTTTTTTATCTGCAGCACAACGACAACAACGTGAGGTTTTCGGTGACTCTGGGGAATACTAATACTAATAGTAATGCTGCCGCGGAGTTAAGGAGTCCGAACTCCGAAGCTTTTCCATTCAATATATATACCTTTAGTTATTGTCTAGATGTTGTGCGATAAATCTCTTCTTCTTCTACAGATCAAAGCAGTACTGGAATCTCTCCAAAGGGTGAGGCAAAATCTGAGTCGTTTAACCGTTGCAGAAGACACTGATTTTGGGCCATATTTGATTAAAATCCGAACAGAGATTTTCAAGCTTGAAACTGACCTCGCCAAATTGGAAGCCAAAAATCTAATTCTCATTCTTACGGACTTCTTGTATATATTAAAACAATAGAAGATGGAAAAAAGGAAGGTTATAAATTATTGAGTGTAATACCATAAAATTTATATTGGTTACTATAAATTAAAATTTGAAGTAAAAAATATATAAAATAAAATGAAAATAATTAAATTAAGGAGTATAAGTGAATAAAAGAAAAGCTTTGGGACTAAGTTGATATATATATATATATATATATTATAATTACAAGGACTAGAGGGCAATTTAGCCTTGTGCTTTACAATAAAAGAACACATGACCACCCTCTTAACGTTTTCTTTTCTATGGTGTTCTTGTTCGCGCCAAAAAATCTCTTTGGAGATTTTGGTGAAAGGGTACCGGGCGTGCCAACCAATTTTAACCGGAAATTGATAAAAGGGAGCGAGAGAAATAAAAGATCATTTTTGTAGAAAAATGAAATACGTAGTGCGATGAAAAGTAAATGTTTGCTTGAAGTGCAGAAACATAAAATAAACCAAACGATTTGTGAATCCTGAATCAAAGTCACACCTAAGTGTTTAAATCATTGATTCCAGATCTAGATGACAAAAGAGAAGTTGTGAAAAGGTTATTTTCTTGTTTTGTTGACAAAGAGATGAGATTTGATTACAACCAATATGTAAATACAAGAAGAGAACTTGTAAAAACAAGGTTGAAAAATAAAATAAAAATATTATCAAGTAAGAACTTGATGAACAAGGGTGATTTGAAAGCGCATGGGCTTGAAAGGATTGAAAGCACGGAGCTTGTTTGAAGATTTTTCTCTGAGCAGAGATGTTTTTGACCTGGAGTCTGAGTTGTGATGTTGATGATGAAGAGTTTCTGTCCTTCAAAACATTGGAGGCTGCCTTCTTATATAGGGGGGCGGCTTGCTAGGGTTAGGAAGATCCGACGGCTGAGATTAAAGATTCATCTTGATCCTTTCCTGATTTGAATCCCTTAAATCAGGGAAATCCTAACCAACTTAATCAGCCACATATTCAGCACATTTTGACCCTTTGAATGTGATAATTATCACATTTAATTACATAATTTTCGAATTCTAGAAGGTTCCAAAGCTTGGTGCAGCAAAAAGGGGTGAAAAGTCAAGTGCAGCGAAACAGTATGGTGCAGAGATCACTTCCACACGCCACGAACTTCGATTCTTCATTACTTGACCAATAAATTACACTCAATATGATGCCACTAAGCTTCCATTTAAGTATCATCAAAATCGAATTAAGGAAATGGCTTAAACCGAGCTCAATCAGCCATAATGTCCTTAATTGCAATTTTAGTAAAAGTTATGAAAAATGGAAAATATGGCTTGGTTCTTCCATATAGATTATATAACTCATGTAGTTCAAGTTTCAAAGCTAATGGTGAAATCGCCATGCTCAATTGGTCCCGGGATTGGATTCTGTCCTTAATTGCAAAAAATACAAGTTTTCCTCTGAGCTCAGAATGAGCTGAAATTTTGACAGAGTGTTCTTCATGATATTTTGAACAACTTTAATAAAGGGTGTCACCCAAAATTCCTTCATCTTCCTTTCCGAATTCTAAACCCTAATCACTTTGTCCTTAATTGCAAACTTGTAAAAGTTTTAATCCGGGAAGGGCCTGATTTCAATTTCAGGGGCATGGGCCGTCCAGACCCAATCTGTACAGTAGATGGGGCGGCCCAAATGTATTTTCAACATAACTTAATTAATTTCTTTAATTTAATTAATTAAATTAAAAGAAATTAAGGATTCAAAGTCAAAGGTCAATCCTTTTCCTAGTTGACTTTGGCCTTTGGTGGACTAAATCCAACCATTCATAGGACTTTTGGGAATAAATCTCAGCCGTTGATTATGTACCACCATGTACATTTACAATTTTACCCTAATTGTAAATTGTGGTATAAACAATGCCCCCTAATCTTTATTCTTAATTTAAGAACAAAGATTACTTAGAATTTAATTCCCCTTATACTTCTTTAGCCGAAAGTTTCCTCCTCTCCTTGGCACCTATCGACATTGACATCTTCCTCTGCCTCCATCGACTTTATCACTTGCCTCCAAGCCTTGCCTCATTGACATAGCCATGGCACCAAAGGAAAACAGACAATCGGATGGCAAGACTAGCCATGACCGAAACCTTAAGCAAAATTCGGCTAGGGAAACTTCTCATGATGATGCCGCCAAGCCCTCCTCCAAAGGAAAACTTGCTGCTTCGAGTTCCTCTGCTAGGAAACAATCAATTGCACCATCCTTAAGTCAATCGAAACTAAGATCAATGGTGGCACAAGAGAAAACAATCACCTCACAAGGTAGTTTTGAATCCAATTACAACTCCAATTTTCGAAATTCATTGTTTTGGATTAACCACTTGACTTGTGAGTGTATATTTGTTGATTTTTCTAAACAAATTTGCATCTAATTGGTGTCAAAGTTGCTGCATAAATCGGCCTAGGGTATAAACCCTAGCCGAATTAATTTTCCATGGTGCAAATCGCACCAAAGCTTGAAATTTTGCTCAAATTGTAACAAAAATTGCCACAGGTATGTATATACTGTTTTAAACAAATAAAAGTGGCAGATTTATTTTGATTAAACCCTTGAAAATTTGCATGATGGCCGAATGGAGTAGTGAGGCCATAGTCTTGCGATTTCATGCGATTAAGGCTAGAAATCTTAGGGTTTTGTTTCTTCCATGGTGCAAATCGCATCAAGCTCAAATCCTTTGCACCATTATTGCAAAATTACCATGCACCTATTACTTCCTGTTTCAACAGTAAGATGGCAGAATTCAGTTTTGCTTTTAATTTCAAAAATTTGCATGTTGGCCGAATAGGGTAATTAGGCCATTGTTTGCACTTTCATGCGATTTAGGGCTTACACACCCTAATTTACTTTTGCCGCATATTTGCCTCAATTCTTCATCATGAGGGCTGCAATTTCATGTCACGCACCATGCTTATCCATTGTTAAGAATTTTAACAACAATTTCCTTTATGTTTGGTGCAGAGACTAACACAAAGGGTGGTGCAGCAAGCAAAGATAAACAAAAAGCTTCTAAAAGCACCTTGGACAACCTTGAATATGCAGTGAAAATTTCTCGGAATAGGATCGAATACCAGGGTGATTTCATTGCAAATTCTTTCATTGACTTGCCTTCAAAAGAGATAAGCCAGCACTTTCCACTGCATCAAAGCGCACCTCTCCCTTTTCAATTGGGTGATCGCAACTTGAACATGTGGCTTACCAAACCTCCATCTTGGCCTACTAGTTCAAAAGGGTGGCCTGAATGGGTTGATAGGATTGTGAAGTACCGTAGAGATCAATTGAAAGAACAAGGGTTGCTGACTTTCGTCCAATTTTCCAAGCATGACTTCCAATATGACGGTACTTTACCGGCTGCACTTTCTTGTTATTGGAACAAGTGCTGGAACGCCTTTTTCTTCCCTTGTGGACCGATGTCTATCACTTTGATGGACATTGCTGCACTCACCGGCCTTCCTTGCCATGGAGATGGCATTTCTAGCGCCATGCCTATCCATCCGGAGGAAGAAAATGGTTTTGATATTGCTATGCCTGATGGTGCGAAGCCAACTTTTGGGGTTTTTATTGGTGCATGTGCGGAGACTGGAAATAACCCTCCTGATATAGAAGAACTAACGGCCTTCATGTTGTGCCTCATCAACAAGTTCATGTTGTGTTCTTCTTCAAAGGGCTGCAACCGAGAGCACCTCAAATTGGCCAAGATCATGGCTTCTGGTAGATGTTTGGCCTTTGGGCAATTTGTGCTTAGTGCGGTGTACAGGGGTTTATTCAATCTCTTTGAAAAGAAAACTCTCGCACCGAGTGGTCATCTATGGGTGGTGCAGCTATGGGCTTGGATGTACTTCCCTAGCTTGGCACCAACAAGATCTCCCTTCAATGCTTCCGCACGTTGCTATGGCACTTTGTATCAAGGAATGGCTCCAAAGTATGATGAACCTGCTTATATTTTTCGGTACTTTTGGGATTTAAAAGAGCATGAATTCTTCATATTTCAGCACCGTCCCGTGGGTCCTTCTTGGTTTAAATTATGTCCAACACTCAATAATTCTGAGGTGGTAAATAAGGTTTGGATTAATTATCTCATCAGCATGGATCTTCCATTTGGCCTTGAAATTGGTGGAAAGTTCAAATCAAGCTTTGAGATGTATTTTCCTCCATTATTCAGCAGACAATTCGGTTATACTCAGAAAATTCATGCACCTCCCACCTTCTCTAGCAATCGGTGCTGTCATCTCAGGGATGGATTTACTGATAAACAATTTTATGATGACGCCCACAAATTGATGGAAGGGAAGCGAAAAACTGAGAGGTTTAACATCAGTCCCCCCTTGCCTCAAGCTGCACCTGAGTTTACTGACTGGTGGTGCGATATTTGGAACAAAGTGAGCAATGAAGGTGTTGAAGCCGTGCTTGCTAGGCTCAACTTCCCTTCAGGTATTTCCTTCTCATGCTTGCTTTAATCATTCTTGCCATCACTTGTTTCTTAATTCTTGTTTTTGCAGCTAAGTCATTTCCTGCACCAAGAAAAAAGACAAAGGTTCCATTTACACCGAAACGAGCTGCACCAACCAATGAAAGGAATGGAGAGAAACCATCCAAGAAGCCAAAACGGAGCAAATCAACTCCCATTGAGGCTGACATGGACGACAAAAATGCTACCGATTCTCCTCCTTAGGTGGTGACTCCACTTCAGGTATGTATTGGAAGTGAACTTTGTAACTTAATCTTTATGCACTTTTTTTCTAATTTTGCTTTTGATCAAGGTGGCAAATGATTCACCAACTTATTCTCCTCCTCCACTTTCTCCAACTCCCATGGTCTCGGAAGATGGTCAAAATGAGATCAATTTGATCAAGAAATTCACACAAGATGGTGCAGACACTCACTTGGGCGGCACCTCACTTGGTGACATGGATGATGATTTAGCCAATGTGCAGCCTGCTGATGAAGAGTTAGCTGAAATCTTAACAAACATGGATGCTGATTCTCATGATGATGATAACGTTATGGACCATTTAGATGAGGTAAATTTTTCTTCTGCTTTATATCACCATGTTCCATAATTTTACCTTCTGAGTGTTTGATTCCTTGGTGCAGATGGCAAAGGATCCAATTCCTGATTTGGCTGCCATTAGTGCTGCACCATGCTCAAATGTTGGAATCCGAAAGAAAAATGATGCACCTGCACTTGCTCCAAAAGCCTCGACCAACAAATCTTCTGCACAAGCTCAAGTAGGTTTCGCACCTTACTTCTTTTGCTTCTTAAATTCGGCAAATATATGTTATTCACCAAATTTGATCTTAGGTTGATCTAAATGTGGCGCCATCAACTCAGCATGTTAATTCGCACTCCTCTGATGATGAAACTTTGGTGGCACCATCCTCAAATGCTTCTCTCTTTTCGGTAAGAAACCAACTTTTGTACTTTATGAATATTTCATAATTACAAGTAAAAACTTACTTAGTGGTTTCTTGCAGGACCCTGCTGCACTGGCTAAAAAGTGTGATTCTTTGAAAATATTCATCTCAAAGGTCTTACCGGAAGCTTCTGGGATTTTAGCAGCTTCACGCCCTCACGCACCTTCAGAATCCGAGTTGTTGGAGGCTTTGCAAGGCCTTAGAGAACTTCTTACCAATATCAACAGTGCTGTTAATGTTGATTCCTTGGAAGCCTTTTATGACTATGCCCTTACTTTGGCCGCTGCACCTGAGCTTGAGTTGAGAGAATCTCAATTTTGGCGCAACTTTCGCAGGCATTTTGAGTCTTTCCTTTCTAAATGGCATCCCGCACTTGCTAAGTTTAATGAATATCGCACCAAGCAAGAGCAATATGAGGGTCAACAAGCCAAACTTGATTCTGATGTCTCCAAAGCTCGTAACCAGGTTACTTTAAGCAATGAGGAGGCATTACTTCAAGATGAACTTGACACCATCATGGCTAGGGCTGGTGCCATTAAGAAAAGGCTTGCTGAGTTATCTGCCGAGAGGGAGAAATCGGCTTTGCTGGATTGTGATGACATCATGAAGGAAGCTGAGGATCTTTCCAAGTCTATATCCGATTTTGAACAGGTGATCATAGAAAAGGATTCCCTTGAGAGTCTTCTTTCTTCATATGAAGATGAGTTCTACTCTTGGAGGAAGTTCCTTCCTAAATCCCTGGGTAGGAGCAAGAAATAGGATAGAAAATATGGTTATCGCACCTCTTTGTGTTTTTATGGTGCTTATGGATAATTTAAATTTTGGTTTATGCACTTTCATTTGAACAATTGCAATGTGAATTGGTGGCACATGTTTTTTGCCAAACTATGAATTTTTGCATAAGTGGCTAAGCTTATATAGCCAACTAGAAATTTAATTTCCAAAATATTTCATATCTTATGGCTTATAAATTTATTTTAGCCATTCAAAACTTGCTCATGTTTGATTGTGGTATAAATTTGACTACACCAACTAATCAGTAATTGACGAATTAGGCAATGGCCTTACTTGCAAGTGGTGCAAAGCCATAAAACCTTAAAAATTTCGGCCTTGCACTTCATTTTTAGGCCAAAATTAAAGCTTTAAAAATTCAAGCTTTTGTTCTTTGGTGATGGTGCAAAAGTAATTTTTGTCACTAAAGATGGCTTTAAGCCACACTTCATTTATAATTGATCACCAAAAATATTTTCAACAACAAAAATAATATTTTCTATTGAAAATCAAAGGAAAAATATTTTTGTTTTATTTAAAAGCCGCAAGTATGCACTTGGGGCGGCTATGTCCACTTAGTGCTCTAAGTATTTCAACTACACGTTGGTGAATAGAATGGTCGTACATTGCTGCACCGCCATAATTTCCACACCATCTTCTTCAGGAATCGGCTCAAACTCTGGTTCCGGTATAGAATTGGCTTCCCATGCACTTGGATAATACCTTTTCAAGTATCTATCTTGAGTTTCAAGCCAATACGCACCATTCCTTAGTACTTTCCTTATATGGAATGGACCTTCCCATTTAGGTGTCCATTTCCCCATAACTCTATCTCTTTTACCAATAGGCAAAGTAGCTTTCCACACCAACTCTCCTTCGATGAAAGTCTTGCGGCGCACTTTCTTGTTGTAGCTTCTTTCGGCTTTTCTCTTTTGAGCTTGCAAATGATCTAGTGCCGATAATCTTTCTGACTCCGCATCTTCAAGATCAATCATCATGGATTCATTATATTCTTCCCAGGTGAGATTATTTTGGAATGCTACCCTGGCCGACTTGGCCAAGATTTCTACTGGCACTATGGCGTCATGGCCATAAGTGAGATTATAAGGACTTACACCGGTGCTGGAACGCTGAGACATACGGTATGCCCATAAGGCTTTTGGTAAATGTTCATCCCATTTGCCTGGTGCGTTCTTGATCATTTTCTCAATGATAGACAAGATTACTTTGTTGGAGGCCTCGGCTTGACTATTTGCTTGTGCATAATATGGTGTAGACCTTGTAAATTTAATGCCATATTCTTTTTCCAACTCCGCACCTATCTTGCCATCAAAGTTGTTGCCTTGATCCATTGTAAGTGTTTCTGGAATTCCAAAGCAGTGAATGATATTCTCCACTATGAATTTCTTAACTTCCACATGGGTGGTATTATTCATTGCCTTAGCTTCCACCCATTTGGTGAAATAGTCCGTGGCCACAATGATGAAGCACACTCCTCCCCTGGCCGGTGGGAAAATCTTTCTGATTAGATCAATTGCCCAACCTCTAAACGGCCATGGTTTTATGATTGAGTGCAATTCTTCGGATGGAAGCCTAAAAATAGGTCCATATTTTTGGCATTCTTCGCATCCTTTAGCAAATTCGATGCAATCTTTCAGCACCGATGGCCAATAAAAGCCATGACGGCGTATAAGCCATCTCATTTTTCTTCCGGCTTGGTGCGCTCCGCACAAGCCTTGGTGTACATCTTTCACCACCTTTCTGGCCTCTTCTTTATCTAAGCATCTTAGATAAACACCATCTTCACCTCTTCGATACAATTCGTCGGCCAACAAGGTGTAGTGCACGGCCAAAGTCCTTATTCTTCGATCAACCTTTATTGATGGATTGTTGAGGTATCGAATGAATGGTTCTCGCCAATCGGTGTGGTGATGATCTATGTTGCAAACTTCGAACACATTTTCTCTAATGAGTGCGGATGGCATGCTTCTCCTTGCAACATGCACCACTTTCTTCCATATATCATCTTGGAAGGTGATACCTGATGCCAATTGCGCTGCAACATTTGCTCCTTCATTTTGGTGTCGAGGAACATGTTCAATGCTCACATCGTCAAATTCATCCATCAATTGAATAGCCATGGCATAATATGGCAACAAAGATGGACTTGTACATTTGTATTCACCGGTGAGTTGGTTGATAACCAATAATGAATCACCTTTTATGTGTACGAATGAGGCTTTCATTTCCCTAAACACCTCCAATCCGATGATGAGTGCTTCATATTCCGCTTGATTGTTGGTGCAATCAAAATCTAGGTGAAAAGCCATCATGGTGCATGCATCTTGAGGTGATGAAATGATAATACCCGCACCTGCTGAATCTGTGGTGCTGGAACCATCAAATTCAAGTATCCAATGCGCCAATGCTATCTCCATGACTTCGGCTGCATCTTCAAATTCCTCACCAAGATCAATGCAAGGATGATCAGCCAAGAAATCTGCAATAGCTTGGCCTTTAACAGCCTTTTGCGGGATGTATTTGAAACTAAACTCAGAAAGTGCCAAGCACCATTTTCTGAGTCGGCCTTTAAGCATGGGCCGAATTAGCATGTACTTCACTACATCAGTTTTGGCAATAATACACACATTAAAATAGAGCATGTAATGGCGTAATTTTATTGCTGCAAAATAAAGTGATAGACAAAGTTTTTCAACCGGACTATATCTATTCTCAACATCGGTGAGAGTCCGACTTAGATAATACACTGCTCGTTCCTTTCCTTTTCTATTTCTTGGGCCAACAAACATCCAATAGATGATGTTGTGGCCGAAATATACAAGTACAAAGGCTTGTCTCCTAGGAGGAACTAAAACAGGCGGCGATGCTAAGTAATTTTTGATCGCATCAAATGCTTCTTGGTGCTCGTCATTCCATTGGAACTCTTCATTATTCTTCAATCTCAATAGTGATGAGAACGCTTTGGTTTTACCAGCAGTGTTGGAGATGAACCTTCGTAAAAAGTTGATTTGCCCAAGGAATCGTTGAAGCTCCTTCTTGGTGGATGGCGTCTTGGCCTGCATAATAGCTTTTGCCTTGTTTTGGTCTATCTCAATACCTCGTTGATGAACCAAAAATCCAAGGAAATTACCTGCACCAACGCCAAAAGCACACTTTAAAGGGTTCATTTTCAAGCCATGTTGTCTCATTCTTTCGAATGATCTTTTTAGATGATCGATGTGGTCTAAAGAATTATGGGACTTGACCACTACATCGTCAATGTACACTTCCATAAACTTACCAATCATGTCATGGAAGATGGCATTCATTGCCCTTTGGTAGGTCGCACCAGCATTTTTGAGTCCAAATGGCATCACTATCCACTCAAATGTGCCAATCGCACCAGGACATCGAAAAGCGGTCTTGTGAATATCTTCTTCTGCTATGTAGATTTGATTGTAGCCACTATGTCCATCCATGAATGATAACATTTCATGTTGTGCGGCACCATCTACTAAGAGATCTGCAACAGGCATGGGATATTCATCTTTAGGGGTGGCTGAGTTCAAGTTGCGAAAATCAACACACACCCTAATTTTACCATTTTTCTTTACTACAGGTACAATGTTAGAAATCCATTCTACATACCTTGCAGTGCGGATAAAACTAGCTTTAAGAAGCCTCTCAACTTCCTCTTCAACTTTAAAAATGACATCATTTGCCATCCTTCTAGGAGGTTGTTGATAAGGGCGGTGTCCATCTATAATTGGGAGGCGGTGCTCAACCAATTCTCGACTTAAGCCAGGCATTTCATCAAAGTCCCATGCGAAACAATCTTTGTACTCCTTCAGGAGTGCGATGAATCGTGGCTTGTCTTTTTCGGCCAAGAGTTGACTTATGTACACTGGCCTATGCTTGCCATCGGCGCCAAGATCAATTTCAAGTAAAGGATCTTGCACTTCCGCTTTGAGATGATCAAGCTTCATGGGTGCATGGTCAAGCTCATCCATGGTGATCTCGTCTTGATTTTTATTTTGATTTTGATAAGCCGCATTAGCAATTGGGGCGGCTAAGTCCTCTAGACATTGAAGTTTTTGTTCAAGTGAATAGGCCGACAACTTCTTCAAAGTGTCGTTGGCCATTTCTACTTCTTTTTGGTGTGGATTCATGGAATCTCCTCAATGATAGGAGAACTAGGAAGCGGCTTATAAGGAATGATAGCATTTGACCGCACAAGATTTTCCATAGCCTCTTTCAAGGCATCTTTTTCAATCTCTTGTGTAGAAAGGATTGGTACTGGTCGCCAATATTTGTCTTGGCCCATGAATCTGATTGGTCCGGTGCTACCGTCGTAAAATCTCACCTCAACTGCATGGGATTCCACTTTGAATGGTTTGGTATCCGCTCGCACCACTTCAACCTCTGCACCATTCCAAAACATAAGCATTTGGTGCAGGGATGATGGTACGCACCAATTGGAATGAATCCAATCTCTTCTAAGCAATGCATTATAAGTTGAAGTCGAATCAACCACAAAGAATGCAGAGAGTGATGTCTTTGATCCAATTGTGAGTTGTGTGGGTAAAATTCCCATTGTTTCTTTTATAGCACCAGAAAAATCACTAACAGTGACATTGGACTTGATTAAGTCGGCGGTGCACTTGCCAAGCTTCCTCAATGAAGAATATGGCAAAAGATTAACTATGGCACCATTATCAACTAGCACTCTATTCATAGGAATGCCATCAACATGAGCTTTGATATACAAAGGTTTGATGTGAAAAGTGGCTTGTTCATCAGGCTTGGTGAACACTATGGCTTTGGTGCCATCAATGTTGCCCCCCGAGTGTCCAACTTCTTCCTTTTGAGGTAGTTGAATGCTGTCATCGTCTTTCCCAAGTGGGAGTGGTTCATTAAGATCCACCTTTTCTTGCCTCTTTGCTGCAAAGGTGCAAGGTAAAGTAAGAACCTTGCAAAGAAGATCTACGGTGAATTGACCAAAAACAATGGAATTTTCAGATTTTTCATGGAATTCTTCCGCTTGCATGGTGTCACTTTCACTTGTAGTGTTATCTTCTTTATTGAGGTTGGCCTCTTTGGCCAAGTTAGCCTCAAGTGCGTCAACTTTTGGAGTGGTAATATTCTCACCATCTTCCATAACATCTCCAAATGAACTAAGGTCCACTGAGAGGTTGTCAAGATCATCCGCCCATTTGCGAGTGATAAGTGTAAGAACCTGAGCGGCATTTTTCTCAATCTTGCTTCGCTTATTGGAAATGTGTACTGCTTTTTCAAGATGTTCAGCTTCTTTCTTCTTGAAGTTGGCATGTCTTTCTTTCAAGTAAGCTGTCTCAAGAAAAATTTCAGCTTTCCAATATTCCATGCCCTTCTTGACTATGTCGTCAATGGTCATAGTTGTGGTGACTTTGAATGGTGCCCAAGAATCAACTTCGAGCTCCAGATTCTCCAAGGAACTTCGTGCGAAGTAGTTGGATAGTCTTTTCTCCAAGTCACTTTCTGGTGCACGACCATTGCCTTCATCATCATTTGGTGAATCATCATTTGCGCCATCAATGTTGGACATGGTGTTGTTTTCTGGCTTTTGCACTGCTAGAACGGCAAGTTTTCGATAGAAAAGAATAGTTTCCATGTCAATTTTGCCTTCACGAGCCAAATAATTGATGTCAGGAATGTCATGGCCAAGTGTGACTTCAGTCAAGGCACTGGCCCTAGCATCAAGTTCAGCCTCCTTCCAATTTAGTAGAAGTGTTTTTTCATCTAGCTTTGCATTTTTAATCAAAGCCTTGGCTTTCCATGGTTTGTAACCTTTGGATACCAATTCTTCAATTGTAGTTGCGGAAGTAATGAAGTGCGGCATCTCTTGCTTTGTGATATCTTCATCGGTGCAGCTTTCATCTACCTCTTTAGGAGCTTTTTCCATCTCCTTTCTTTCTTTAGCCCTCCTTCGAAGCTCACGGCGTCTCCAAGTCTTTTGATTTCGCTTAATGGGCTGGCTGGGGAACTTGGGATGTTGCACCCTTTGCCAAGTGCCATTTTTAGCTTTTGGAGTCGGCTTCACCATCCTTGGCCGAATGTTTTGAAGTGCATGCTCCTTTCGAAGTGCAACTTCTTCTTCAACTGCTATGGTGCGGTATTCATCTTTCTTTTGATTTAACAAAGGCCTCATTTCATGCCTTGACCTTTTTGCACCATGTTTGGTTGAACTTATAGCCTCTGGATCAAGCTTCAAGGATTTTTGAGATTGTTTTGCCACTGATGGCACCACATTAGAGGATGATGGCGCCATTGCAGAAGTGGATGGCTTTTCATGCCATTTTTTGTTCTCTTGATATGGAGAGTACCTCGCACGAGCACCGTTTTTAGGTTTAGAAAGCCTTTGTGCTTTTCTTTTTGTTGGTGCGACCTCTTCATCTTGGTGATGAGAATTTGGTGCATAGAGCTTCCTTCTAGGTGCACTATTTGTTTGTGCACTTTTAGGACGCACCAAATGCTCCATTGGATGGATTGGTGGAGGATACTCAACTTTTAGGACGCACCAAATGCTCCATTGGAGCCTCAATGCCATTGATTTTGGTGACAATGGCTTGGTGCTTTGGAAACCCAAAGGCTTTGGCTCAGGATCAACATAGCCATACCTTTTCAATTTGGTGATGAGGTAACCAGCTCCATTTTTGGATTTTGGTGCGTCGGCGTCGGCATGTTCCGTCACCTTTTTTGTTGCATTTTCACCATCTTTTTCAATGGCTACACCTTTGGCCTTTTCTTCTTTTGTCAAGCGGCCATCTTTAGGAAAGTTGATTGACACCATATGGATGGGTGCGGGAAAAGGATCCTTGTCAACCTGCATCTCCTTTTTAGGTGCTTCAGGGAATTTGAGAAAACCTTTTTCAATTTTTTCTTGCACCACATTTTTGAAGACGGTGCAATCATTGGTGGAATGTGTCCATGAATCATGATATTTGCAATATTTTTTATCTTTGATTTCTTCTTGTGGAGGTATGACATGGCCTGGAGGCAACTTGATCATATCTGATTTGTGCAAGAAATCAAAAATATTTTCAACCTTTGAAACATCAAATGAGTAGGTGCGACCCCAATCATGTGGTTTCTTTTCGGCTTGTTGCTGATATGCCTTGGCAAATCTTTGCTGAGTTTGAGGATGTCCAACTCCAGCTTTCACCAAGGATGGGCATTCAATGGGGCGGTCTATTCTAACCACTTCAGCCATACCCAGTTCATAATTTGGCTCCTGATAATAGGTGCCATAAGATGAACTTCTTCTTTCCGCCTCTTCACGGAGTAAAGTCTCATATCTAGCAACTTTAGTGGACATTTCATAGAAGTCTCTGAAGTCCACACCTTCAAACTTCTTTCGAAGCTCAAGGTCTAGGCCATTATGTGCAAGGTGCACAAACTCTGCTTCAAGGAGTGGGGTGCGGCACCTGTTCCGCAACTTCTTGAATCTAGCAAGGTAGTCCTCCGCTGATTCTCCTTTCCTTTGGTACATGCGAGAAAGGTCACCCACTGAAACTTCAGGTTCAGTTCTATAGAACTGAGTGTGGAAAACTTTCTCCATTTCCTCCCACGTTCTAACGGAGTTAGGTGGGAGATTAATATACCAAGTAAAAGCATTCCCAGTGATGGAGTGCGGGAATAACCGCAACTTGTGGAAACCAGAACTTGCTTCTCCGCACTGAATAGTGAAGCGAGCAATATGCTCCAAAGTGGAGTGTTCACCAGAGAGGCCTGAAAAGCTGGGATTAAATTCAGGAATTTTATATCCCCTTGGAAAAGGATATAGCCGATCATACTCCTCTGCATATGGAGCTTGGAAAGTTGGACGGCTCATTCTCCTGAATCCAGGGCCAACAATGTTTTGTATCATTTCGGCAATCTGGTTTCTATTGATTTGATAAGGCATAGCCTCTTGATATGGTGCGATGGGCACTTGTAGTGGAGGTGCAGCATGGTGATGTGCGGCCTGGCGGTGTGCACCAGTGCCATTCCTTGCACCATTTCTATTCTGCACAACATGATTGTTTGCACCATGGTTGTTCGCACCATTATGGTTTGCACCATTGTTGTTGGCGCCATTCACCCTAGCATGGGGTGGCACATAAGCAACATTTCTTGCCTCAACTTGATTCATTTCACCATGATTGTCAACAATCACTTCATCCGGAGGCAAAATAGGGTTGATTTGGTGAGCAAGAGCATTCTCCGCACCAAGATCCTTTTGAATAGCACCATTTCTCATGGGTGGAGGATTTTGGTTATCCACACCGTTGTTGATGGCATTATTCACACCATTCATTGGAATTTCATTGTTCACACCATGATGGAGAGGTGGTGCGGGCAACTCTTCTTGTTGTCGCACCAGCACCAAGTGTTGGTTTTGCCCCCCAAGTGCGGCATTCAAATTAGCAAAATTTTAGGAGCTTCGTCGAGATTCTGCCTTCGTTTGGGCCAATTCTTGTGCTACCATGTCGGTATTATTGTTCATTTTCTCGATGGCCTGCGTGAAAGTACGAATAGCAAGCCATAACTCAAGACTAGTATAATATGGAGTAGGCGGCGTCATGATTCTTTCCACCCGAGCCTTGGCCTTCAAGGAGGTCCATGGCGTGCTTAGATGGGTCCTGCGGCCTCTTCCCATCTGTTTCCTTGTCCGCCATCACAAGTGCAGCAAATAAAACAAAGAAAACGAAAAAAGAAAGGGAAGAAAAAGAAAAGGAAAATAACGCCAAAATGAAAAAGAACAAGAAAATAAAAACCTTTGCAACAGCACCAAGATGAGATCTAAATCCTTGTTGTCCCACTGGGCATGCCAAAAAGAGATGTTCGTGCCAAAAAATCTCTTTGGAGATATTGGTGAAAAGGTACCGAGTGTGCCAACCAATTTTAACCGGAAATTGATAAAAGAAAGCAAGAAAAATAAAACTTCATTTTTGTAGGAGAAATGAAATACGGAGTGCGATGGAAAGTAAATGAGTGCTTGAAGTGCAGCAACATAAAATAAACCAAACGATTTGTGAATCCTGAATCAAAGTCACACATAAGTGTTTAAATCATTGATTCCAGATTTAGATGACAAAGGAAATGCTGTGAAAAGGTTATTTTCTTGTTTCATTGACAAAGAGATGAGATTTGATTGCAACCAACATGTAGATACAAGAAGAGAACTTGTAAAAAAAAGGTTGAAAAATATAATAAAAAGATTATCAAGTGAGAACTTGATTAACAAAGATGATTTGAAAGCGCAGGGGCTTGAAAGGATTGAAAGCACAGAGCTTGGTTGAAGATTTTTCTCTGAAGAGAGTTGTTTTTGACCTGGAGTCTGAGTTGTTGTTGTTTGAAGTGGTGAGTGGTGTCCTTCAAAAAGTTGGAGGCTGCCTCCTTATATAGGGGGGTGGCTTGCTAGGGTTAGGAGGATCCGACGGTTGAGATTAATTCTATCCTGATTCATCTTGATCCTCTGATTTTAATTTGTGAATCAAATCCCTTAAATCAAGGGAATTCTAACCAACTCAATCTGCCACATAATCAGCACATTTTGACCCTTTAAATGTGATAATTATCACATTTAATTACTTAAATTTCGAATTCCAGAAGGTTCCAAAGCTTGGTGCAGCAAAAATGGGTGAAAAGTAAAGTGCAGCGAGGGAGTATGGTGCAGAGATCACTTCCAAACTCCACGAACTTCGATTCTTCATTACTGGACCAATAAATTAAACTCAACATGATGCCACTAAGCTCTCATTTAAGTGTCATCAAAATCAGATTAAGGAAATGGCTTAAACCGAGCTTAATCAGCCATGATGTCCTTAATTGCAATTTTAGTAAAAGTTAGAAAAGTGGCAAATATGGCTTGGTTCTTCCATATAGCTTATATAACTCATGTAATTCAAGTTTCGAAGCTAATGGTGCAATCGCCATGCCTAATTGGTCCCGGGATTGGATTCTGTCCTTAATTGCAAAAAATGCAAGTTTTCCTCCGAGCTCAGAATGAGCTGAAATTTGGACAGAGTGTTCTTCATGATATTTTGAACAACTTTAATAAAGGATGTTACCCCAAATTCCTTCATCTTCCTTTCCGAATTCTAAACCCTAATCCCTTTGTCCTTAATTGCAAACTTGTAAAAGTTTTAATCCGGGAAGGGCCTGATTTCAACTTCAGGAGCATGGGCCATCGAGATCTAATTTATACAGTAGATGGGGCGGCCCATGTGTGTTTTCAACATAATATACTTAATTTCTTTAATTTAATTAAAAGAAATTAAGGATTTTAAAGTCAAAGGTCAATCTTTTTCTTGGTTTACTTTGGCCTATGGTGGACTAAATCCAACCATCCATAGGACTTTTGGAAATAAATCTCAGCCCTTGATTATGTACCACCATGTACATTTACAATTTTACCCTAATTGTAAATTGTGGTATAAACACAAAGATATTCAATCTTAATTCGAGTGATCATAGATAGATTTAGAAAACTCAAATTCATAAGAAATAAAACGGTTCAAAAAGGCAAAACAACATATACCGTAAACGAGAAATGATATGATGATAAAATGAAAAGCAGTAAAAAGATTTACTAAAAAAGCAGAAAATATAATATTTGACGGTGAAAAAAGGAGATGATAAAAACGCCAAGAGAGGGGCAATCTGAGTGTTGATTGCACGTGCAACCGATTGGTCCCAAGAAGAGGAATTATTGGCGGTGGGCCATTGTTTTGAAGAATCCGTGCGTGCGGTAGAAATTCCACGAAAATTAATAGGGATAAATCATAAATGTAAAGTTTTGAGGCATAAAGAATACTGCTTTATTATGCTTTGGAAAAAAAAAAAACAAAGGATTTAATGCAATGGTTCTTGTCGACGAAATGTCATCCATGATATAAGATGAAAGGGAAAATTCAATGTATACATTTAAATCGTGAGTGATGGTTTTAAACAAGAGGGGAGACTTCTTTCTCTGTAACATCCACCTACTCATTTTTATCCTTTTTACAAAACTCAAATTCTTATGTTTTTGGTGGTCATTTAAGCATGCGAGAGGAGTTATTTACTCCCATTGTCTTATTTAGATAATCAAGATGCTTTTAACTAATTTTTATCCCTATTAAATGTAGGAAGTGTTCGCGTCAAAAAATCTCTTTGGAGATCTTGGTGAAATGATACCGAGCGTGCCAATCAATTTTGTCCAGAAATTGACAAAAGGATACGAGGAAAATAAATACTCATTTTGTTATAAAAACTAAATAAAGAGTGCAGTGAAAATGAAAGGTTTGCTTTGAGTGCAGCAACATAAAACTAGTCAAACGATTTGTATATCCCGAATCAAAGTCACACAAACGTGTTTAAATCATTGATTCCAGATTCAGAAAACAAAGGATTGCTGTAAAAAGGGTATTTTCTTGATTCAAATGAGAAAAATAACAAAGATTTGTTATTTTTGAGTGCAACAAGCGTGTAAATACAAGAAGACTTATGAGAATAGGGTTGAAAGAGATTATAAAAGAAATAATTATCAAGTGTAGAATTTGATTTATAAAAGGGATTGGAAAGCCAAGGGCTTGAGAGTTTGAAAGCACGGAGCTTGATCTGATTTGCGCGAAGCAAGTTTGTTTGTTGTTTACTCGTTGGAGAGGTTTTCTGGAGAGGCTGCTAGAGAGTTGCTGGAGGAGGAATTTCGTCGGAGCTGCTGTCCTTTATATAGGGGGCGGCTTGGCTAGGGAAAAAGCAATCCAACGGACAGAAATGACTCCCTCTTGATTCATCTTGATCTTCTGCATTTAAATCCTGATTTTGAATCCCACTGATTAAGGATTTTTCAACCAAGTCAGCCAAGAAAGAATCCATCATGTTTATGATTTTGAAATGTGATAATTAACACATTTAAAATTCGAATTTCGAAATTAATGGTAGCCCATAGCTCGGTGCAGCAAATAGGGGTGGAAACGAAGTGCAGAGAGGCTAAATGGTGCTGAAAACTGCTTCCAAGTGGCAAAAGACTTAAACATTATTAATTGAACTTCAAAATATGCTCAATACCATACCACTAAGATCATATGTCATTATCATAAAAATTCGATTATGGAAATGGCTTAAACCGAGGTCAAACAGCCACACTGTCCTTAATTGAATAAAAGTGAAAAGTTACGAAAATGGTCGAACATGGCTCGATTTCTCCACATAGCCTTTATATTGCATGAAAACCAAGATTTTCTGCCAATGGTGAAATCGCCATGCAAAAATCATCCCGGGAATTGGATTTTGTCCTTAATTGCAAAAAAATGCAAAAGTTACTTCTGAGCTCAAAATGAGCTGAAATTTGGACAGTGTGTTCATCATTATTTTCTGAATAACTTTAATAAAGGATGAAACCCCAAATTCGTTCATCTTCAATCTCGAATTCCAAACCCTAATCCCCTTGTCCTTAATTGAAAACTTATGAAAAGTTTAACCTAGGAAGGCTTGAATTTGAATTCAGAGGCATGGGCCGGCCTTGCCCAATTTACATAGTACAAGGAGCGGCCCAAACATATTTTCCATATAATTACTTAATTTCCATAATTTAATTAATTAAATTAGGAGAAATTAAGGTTTTAGTGTCAAAAGTCAATCCTTTTCCTAGTTGACTTTGGCCTAGGGTGGATTAAATCCAACCATCCATAGGACTTAGGAGATTAAATCTTGACCCTTCATCTTGACATCTTGAGTGCATGTACAATTTTACCTAAAATGTAAATTGTGGTATAAACAACCCCTATTTCATTAGGTATGGAGCGTAGCAAAATTGCCTAATGAAATACAAGCCCCCAATGGACTTCAAAGATTGCAATTTAAATTTGGTGGCTTTGAGTTTTGCCAACGCAAGAAATTACATTGCAAGTGGCCAAAATGAACTAAGGCCAACAAAGAAATGAAATCCAATTACTTGAAATCTAATGGCTTATCAACTTAAAGCCATAAAGATTTGGAGATTAAAATTGATCATGTCACTGAAACATGATAATGGTGCCATTGATATCAAATTGTAATAAATAAAATTAGGATGGGACTTAATCAAATTTACCACACACCAAATTGTAATTGGTCATAAAGGAAATCAAAGCCTAAGAAATTGGCCTAAAGCTTTTCAATCAAGGCCAAAAATAAAAAATGGCAAAACATAATTTTCACGCCACGTTTATTGTTGTTGGAGGTGCAATTCTTCTTTTGTCACCAAAAATGGCTTCTTGTGACATATTTTCTTGATTCGTCACCACAAGTGGTATTTAGTGATGAATTCACCATTTGCCACCAAATGTGGCAATTATTTATTTATTTATTTATTTAAGGCCGCATTAGCAATTGGGGCGGCTTTGTCCACTATGTTTTGTATGAACTTGGTGGAATCAATGGTCCTAGCACCATCTTTCTTGCCCCCCCGGGCGTTGCTTCCAATCTCCTTGTTATTTCGCTGAATCCTTCATTTTGAACCTGCTGACTCTCCTCCATGTCCTTGGACTTTAATTTGTCCAACATGGCCCACATTTGAGCCTTAATATCATGTATAGTCTTTGACTGGTCTTGGGAAAGATCAGCGTGTACCTGATCAACTTCATCTTCATCAGGAAGACTTTCATCTTCTTCAAGTTGGTCATTCTTGAATTCAGTAACGTCAGCACCATAGTTTAGATCTTCCTTGGGCCGCCCGTCACCATAATCAAGAATATCTCCATCGTTTTGAGCGTTGGGCTCTGAAATGTTATCAATCTAGGTTGTCCTCATGTTCTTTGATCTTGGGAGGATCTTCAATTTCCTTGTAGTTGGTGGAACCATCATCTTTTTTAAAATGAGGGTTGTTAGAAATTTTCCCCCTGAGCATAACTTCTTCATTTTCCACTTTGAATTCATTAGTTTGCTCGTCACCATAATCATTGCTACCAACACTTGAATTCATATCATTGATGGTGGCATCATTTATCGCTTCATCACTACTTTCAGTGCAGCGAACACTTTCGGTGCCATCAATTCTGGTGCCATCACCTTGGGTGCCATCATCTTCGGTGCCATCATCTTAGGTGCCATCATCTTCGATGCCATGACCTTCCTCTATGGCATTAATAAAGCCATTATCATGGATGTTAGTGGCATTATCATCATGTTTGGAGAGAGTAACGGCCTTGGCACCATCTTCTTTGCCCCCCGAGTGTTCACCACCTTCATGAGCCAATTGAATTGTGACGTTCTCGTCACCACTTTCATTCATGTCATCAATAGTAACATTAGTAACATGAGTGGTATTGCTAGTAGTATAAGTGCTGTCATCACTAGAATTAGTGGCACCAAATTCATCATCACCATCGTTCATATTTGAAGTGGTGTTATCAATAGTAAGTTTCTGGAGTGCGGAATCTACGTTCATTTCCATTTTTTTTCTTGCCTTGCCTCTTTTACGAAGCTCTTTTCTTCTCCAAGTCTTTTTACTTCCTTGAATAGGTTGGCTAGGGAGTTTGGGATGTTACACCCTTTGCCATACACTATTTTGAGCTTTTGGAGGCAGCTTCATCATTCTTGGCCGAGCACTCTGCACTGCATGTTCTTTATGGAGATTAACTTCCTTCTCCATGGCTAAAACTCGAAATTCTTCTTTCTGGTGATCTAACAAAAGCCTTGCTTCATGTCTTGGCCTCATTGACCAAGGTCTGGTTGGGTTCCTTGCCGATAGTTCAAGCTTTAAAGCTTTCTGAAATTGCTTTGTCACAGGTGGCACCATTTTGGATTAAGATGGTGTGGATGAAGAAGTGGATGGTGCCATATGCCATGTCTTTTGTCCATAGTATGGAGAATTTTTTTCATGGGTAAGTTCTCTTGGTTTGTAGAATTTTGGTGCCATTCGCCTTGAAAGGTGTGATATTTATTTTTGGTAAATTTGAATTGTATCAAAATCCAATCTTGTTTGCACCATTTTTCTTGGTGGTGGATCTTTTGAACGCACCATCTCTTGCTTTGCACTAGGCGGAGAATTTTCCAACTTTCTTCTAGAAGCAAAGTTTCTTAACGCCACTGATCTTGGTACCCATGGCCGTTCAAGTTAGTGTTCCCATGGTTTAGCCTCAGAGTTGGCATAACCATAGCTTCTAATTTTGGTGCAGACATCACCATTTGCATCCTTCGGCACCAAATGTTTCTGCACTGGATCTCTCAGCACTGGCACCACTTTTTCCTCCAAGGCCAAGCTTTTTGCCTTTTCTTCTTTCGACAAACGGCCATTCTTTGGAAAATTTACCATCACCTTTTCAGTAATTTCTTATGGTTGTTGAATAAGTGTGGCAACTTGGTACGGTGCGACCACTTGGTGCGGTACCTGCCCCCTGAGTGTTGCCGACATCACCGAGATGGCTTCCTGAATTTGTTTGAAGCCATTCTCATTTTTGGTTATTTGTTCTTGGATCATCTCTTGAAATCTAACTTCCATCTTATTTATCACCTCTTCGAAAGAACTAGTAAGATCACCAGGAGCTGTGGTGCGGCCCTGAGAAGTGCCGTTGATAACTCATTATTTAGCACTCGTTTCTTATGCTATTTTGCTAGGTTTTGATAGCTAATTATGGTTATTTTCCCATGAATATCTCATCTTTGTTGATTCCATGGTTTTGTAGGAGGAAAATCGTAAAGATGAAGATTTGGAGCTCATTTGGACGTTTTTGTGGAAAAGCCGAATCAAGCGAGATTCGGCCCATTGGTGGAGCCCATTATCGAAGCCCTCAAGCCCATTATCAACATGGAAGCCTTCAACCTTAGCTCAAGCCCAAAGGAATATTCTTGAAGACCAAGCATCTATTTATGGAAAGATTTGCACTTAATGGTGAAAGTTGACTTACTTGGTATTCACACCAATTAAGCGCACAAATATGGAAAGAAGATCTGCTCATCAATGCTGATTGATTGTGCTCATAAATGGAGATTTCCTTGGTGGACAAGTTTACTTGGAGAAGAAGTTGTGTGCATTCAATGCTTTCACACACAAGAGCCTTAAAGACAATTATGCCCTTCATCCAACGAACGAGATTATGTTAGTCAAGGGTAGTATTAGTAATTAGGATTTCTTATAAATAGTTATGCTTGCTTATTAGCAAGTATTGTTAATTCGATCATTGTATCTTCGGCATGGGAGGTCTACCTCCCAAGGACCGTTACATCGTCGCTTTAGCTTTGTAAGTATGTTTTCACTCACTCCCATGAGTGAGTGATTTCCTTAATACTCCTCTTTTATCTTTGAACCCTATGTTATGAATTAGTCTTTCATATATGGTGAGATCTTATGCTTTATTGCATTTTATTTAGCAATGATTAATTCCTGCATTGGTTATGTGTTAAGTTATTATGTGCTTGATATTAAGAGTGACAGCTTCATGCATATGAATAGTTTGGCCTGACCAATTGTAGTAAGTAATAAGTTATCTCTTTGAGTTAATTTACTTAGTTGTGCCGGCATGATTAGATAAGTTAATCCATAAGATAATCCGGAGCAAGTTACTAAACTAACTCTGAGTTTAAGGGTTAGGTTAATTGTTTACTTATTAGGAAGGTACACCCTAATAGGATAATCAATTTAGCCTTTGCTAGATTAGGATCAATTGCAGTTGCTTGATTCTAGTTATTGGTAGCAAGCTTAAATACTTATGTGGAAGTGAAGCTAGGTATTTGGTGAGTATAGTTGGTTGTAACACTTTAGGGCAGACTGCGTAAAGTATTATGCATTGGTTTTGCCTATGGTTCTTGATGCTTTATCGATTTTAAGCATAAAAATAAGACTATTAATGGTAAATGAAACTTAACTTTGGGTATAAGTTAGGAGGCCTTAGATAGCCCAAGGTAAGATGTTTCGGCTTCCTTATCTGGCCAATGGACTCGTTCTGATTGCATTTTGATCATACATAGTTGGGAAAAGAGAAAGAGAGAAGTATTACCTTTATTATTGCTTTCTTATAACTACTATAATCACTCTGACAACTCTCTATTGCTTTGATATACATTGTTGTTATTAACCGTGCATTCTTGTTGAAGTCTTATCACATACCTCATTTATTCTCTGTGGGATCGACCTGTACTCATCCTATCTACCTATTAGAAAGGCTAAGGGCAGTATTTTTATTTTGTGGTGGCTTGACGACAGCTCCATCAGCCGTCACCATCTTTGCCTATTTCAGCATCACATTCATGTCCGTGTAAGAACAGGTGGTGAAAAGAAACCAGCTTTTTTACGGCATCCTTAAAAAGAGCCGTAACAATAGCAACAATAAAATGGAAAATAAAATAGAAAGGTAGAAGAAGAGTATGAAGAAAAGCTAAAATTTGACATGTCATGAAAACTAAAAAATTAAACAAAAGCAGTAAAGAAAATAAACCATTTAACAGCACCAAAATGAGATCTGAATTCTGAATCCTTATGAGTCCCACCGGGCGTGCCAAAAAGAGATATTCGTGCTAAAAAATCTCTTTGGAGATCTTGGTGAAAGGTTACCGAGCGTGCCAATCAATTTTGTCCATAAATTGGCTAGGAAAATAAATACTCATTTTGTTGTAAAAACTAAATAAAGAGTGCAGTGAAAATGAAAGGTTTGCTTTGAGTGCAACAACATAAAAGTAGTCAAACGATTTGTAGATCCTGAATCAAAGTTACACAAACGTGTTAAATCATTGATTCCAGATTCATAAAACAAAGGATTGCTGTAAAAAGGGTATTTTCTTGATTCAAATGAGAGAAATAACAAGGATTTGTTATTTTTGAGTGCAATAAGCGTGTAAATACAAGAAGACTTGTGAGAACAGGGTTAAAAGAGATCATAAAAAAAATAATTATCAAGTGTAGAACTTGATTTACAAAAGGGATTGGAAAGCCAAGGGCTTGAGAGTTTGAAAGCACAGAGCTTGATTGTTGAAAGCACAAAGCTTGATCTGATTTGCGCGGAGCAAGTTTGTTTTTTGTTTACTCGTTGGAGAGGTTTTCTGGAGAGGCTACTGGAGAGTTACTGGAGGAGGAATTTCGTTGGAGCTGCTGTCCTTTATATGGGGGGCGGCTTGGCTAGGGCAAAAGCAATCCAACAGCTAGAAATAACTACCTCTTGATTCATCTTGATCTTCTGCATTTAAATCTTGATTTTGAATCCCACTGATTAAAAAAATTTCAACCAAGTCAGCCAAGAAAGAGTCCTTCACGTTTCTGACTTTGAAATGTGATAATTAACACATTTAACAGTCAAATTTCGAAATTAATTGCAAAAAATGCAAAAGTTACTTCCGAGCTCGGAATGAGCTTAAATTTGGACAGTGTGTTCATCATGATTTATTGAACAACTTTAATACAGGACAAAACCCCAAATTCGTTCATCTTCAATCTCGTATTTGCAAACCCTAATTCCCTTGTCCTTTATTGAAAACTTATGAAAAGTTTAACCCGGGAAGGCCTGAATTTGAATTCAGAGGCATGGGCCGGCCTTGCCCAATTTACATAGAAAAAGGGGCGGCCAAACATATTTTTCATATAATTTACTTTATTTCCATAATTTAATTAATTGAATTAGGAGAAATTAAGGTTTTAATGTCAAAAGTCAATCCTTTTCCTAGTTGACTTTGGCCTAGGGTGGATTAAATCCAACCATCCATAGGACTTAGGAGATTAAATCTTGACCCTTCATCTAGACATCTTGAGTGCATTTACAATTTTACCCAAAATCTAAATTGTGGTATAAACAGGAAGAGAAAAATATGTTAAGTAAAGTTGAGGTAGTATTGTAAACTATGGTAAAAGTCTTATAGAATTTTGTAATCTAACAAACTTTCTTAATATTTGTGATATGATCAAAATGGACAAATAATATGGGACGGATGGAGTATATATATATATATATCCCAAAAATGATGAAATTAGTTGATTTGCAAGATATCTTTGAATTTAAGAAACCTGGGTGAAGAAAGTTAATAGAATTTAATTATGAAATGAAACCCATCAAATATTACTTGATACTACACGATAGTACGTACCAATCTATTGCATGATCTATATGGAGTTTTAATTTTAGTGACTATATATTTATTGAGGCCGCGTATATGTGAGCGGTGTGATTAGCTCTGTTTAGATACTGTACAGATGAGATTATTAGAGCAGCAATTAAAATGGAGATTACACTTAAGGTTCTGTGGAACCGGTGTACCGATGAATCGATCCAAACAGTGATAAATCGGTGCACTAAACATGGCCTAAGTCCATAAAATATTTTCTTTTATCAAATTCTAATCATTTACATTTGTTTTTTATATTTGAAACCTCGATAATCACCTAGTCCATTCTAATGAAACTATTAAAAAAAAATTAGAATTTCAGCATTAAACCACACGACGTTGAAAGGAATGTTGATCGTTGAAAAGAGGCATTGCAATTATATATGTCCATAATCTTCCAAAATATACTTGAATCCACTTTTTACTATCCTCCAAATTGAAATGATTTGTTTTGCATAAAGAATATAGAAAAGAAAGTGGATTTTCAATAGTCAATATACATTTGTCTTCTTTCTACCAAGAAAGGTAATCCCTCCGTCCAATATTTTCTATCCAATTTTGGACTTAAATATTGTCCCAAAATACCAGTCCCTCTAACTAATTCTATTGTTGAATTTCCTAATTTAACCCTAACTAACTCTAGTTAATGTAAATCCTCTTACCCTCTCTTCCTCTCCAATTTCACGATTTCTTCACCCATATTAATTGTAAACCCCGTCTCTCCACTTTGGCATGCAATTTGTTGCCAAGTCCGACCTTTCCACCGGAAATATGACCCATGCTTTGTATCTTCTCCGTTTCGGTGAACTCGACTTTCTGTTCACTGCCCCTTACCCTTCTTGCATTGCTCAATCCCAAAACCTTTCTTTGGAGGAGCATATCAAGAAATTTCTGGATAAATCAATCTCCTTCCATTCCCATATGGATATGGATTGAGTTTTTAATATATTCCTGAATAGGGAAGAAGAAGGTGATTATTCGCCCAATTCATGTGCCATCCCAAAACCTTTCTCTGAATTCAACTGCTTCCATCCCCACTTTCAACCACAGCGCGTGCCGTGCCTTCTCTGCTTCCCATGGCCTCGGCATCCGTGCTATCGCTATTGAAGTTGAGGACACTGAAATCGCCTTCATCATTTGGGTTTGATGAGCGAGGATATATTCAAAACACTAGAAGAAATGAGGAAGAGAAGTTTCGTCAGAGGTTTCGAGTTCATGTCGTTGCCGCCGCCGCCAACTTACTATAAGAATTTGAAAAATAGGGCCGGAGATGTTTTTGTTGACTACATGTGCTTTTATAATAACAAAACATTCTATTTATTGAGACTAATCAAGTTACTTAGTGTGCAGTGATAATTTGAGTATGGTGCTTAAAGAATGGTTATGCACGAACCAATCCAGATTAAGCTCAATGTTACAGAAGAAGCATGTTAAGGAAAAGTCCTCTTCAAGAAAGCACAAGTCAATAGAGATTGAAGAAGAGTTAGTTCAGAATATTAAGATAGAAGTTAATCTTAGTGCGACTAACACCTAAAGTAGAAGCTAGAAGAGTCTAGTAAATAAAGCTAAGACATTTGGTAGAAGCAAATATTAGTGCCAGTATTGGAAAGCATATATTAGTGGGACTACAAAAAATCGTCAGCTTGTCACAATCTGCCAGTGCCAAAAAAAGACAAAATTAATTCAAACGGTCACAACAACGACTAGAATTGACATATTTGTATTTAAAGCGAAAAATTATTGTTGGGAGGTAGATTTGAGCATTCAAGAACTCTAAAGAAAGCATTAACTATCTAGAATTTTAACCAAGTTGTTCTACAATCAATTCCTTTGCTTTAGCTTGGTTTTGCAAGATTATTCTTAATTCTATTCTTTGTAAATATTGCCTTGAGCCTACCTTGTGTACTTAGATCATTTAGGATTAGTTTACACACTCTTCAAACTATTTCTTTGGTTGTAATTACTACGGTGAAGCACTTGTTTGAGCTTGGAGAAACTCGGGTTTGTAACAAGCTTGGGTGAAGTTTGGTTGCTGTAACGACTTGGTATAGGCCCGTAACTACATTGGATTAGTGGATTGGTTGAGATCCTTGGTTGAAAGAGTCAAGGTAGAGGATGTAGGTCAAGGGGACCGAACCTCTATTAATCGCGTGTCAAGCTAAGAAAACTCTAATCATTTTTAGTTACTCTGCCCTTAAAGCTTTTATTGCATGCCATCTCCTTTCTCCTACTCACTCTGCTATAATTCTGATTACACTTTGTACTTGATCATTTATTTATTCTGTCACATTCATTTATCACATATGTGAGTTACTTTCTGTACTGTACTGTTTCGCTTTGCTCCCACTATTTGCTTCATATACTATGGCCGCACTAACTCTCTATTTTGTAGTAAAGTTAGTTATACCTGAAAAGATTTGAAAAATGGGCTATTCGCCCCCCTCTAGCACCACATACGGGACCAACATTTTTAAGCGGTGCAGATTAAAGAGTGTGAAGAATTGGGATTTTGGTTGATAGAGATGATCAAGAAACTCTGCTTCGGATTTTTACAAATTTGGAGAATTGGATTGAATCAAATCTGTCAAGTGTGAATCGGAAACCAACGGCTAGGTAGTTGTGTAGTTGACAATTAATATTTCTTGTAAAATTAGGATTGAAAAATGGGGAGAGAAAGGGTAATTTGTGGAAAATATGTAAACAAATTATAAAATTTCACACAATTGATTTTCTTAATATGTGTGATACAGGTAAAAGGGACATATAATATGGGACGAAGGGAGTAGTAATTTTAAAGCACATTAGTAGTATATATTTATTAAAATGAACTATTAGTCAGTTTAATTATATTCAATTCAATTTCCCACTGAATTTCTAACTCCATTGCAGTGCTTAATAGTCTTTAAAGTACTAAACATGAGAAATTAATTTTATAACATAAAGTCGAGGAGAATGAGAGGAAAGTGAAGAGGAGGGTAGTGAGGAACTTTGTGTCTCGCATGGTTTTTTTTTTTTCTTGCAAGAATCTAAATTCATTTCAGAATCTAAATTCCTTTTAGTCGATGATAGAACCTTGTGCTTTTTGTGGGGAAAGATGAATTTTAATAGTATTGTTTTTGTTGCAATTGGATTATTTTGATATGGATTGAAGAACTTTTCTTTTTTAGAAATTGGGGTGGTTGGGCAGGTTTTAGAAGTGTGATGGGCAACATCTATGCAAATACGATGAAGTAGCCAGGGGGTTATTTGGATTGAGATTAAGGATCTCAAGGAGTTTGACATTCTTTGATACTGAATTTGGAACTTAATTTAAGAGTGGTTCATTGTTTTTGAGAGAGCTGACGTTATTCGGAATGATTCGTTGGAAGAGGAATTTATTTTTTTTAGTTGAATTTGCAGTATGGAATATTGATGAGGGTCTTTGAAGTGAGTTTGTTCAAAAGAGTGATTTACGGAGGTAGTATAGATTGTTTGAAGAGTCTTGGTAGCAAAAATCAAGATTGAAATGGCTACAAGAGGGGAATTGCTACTAATATCCTTGAAGCGGGTGCACTTGCCATGGATTCTGTTGTTCCAATCTCTATTGTTTTCTGTTGAATGCTTCATTTTATGCTTTGGTTTGCTCTGTTTTCTTCTACTTTGTTCTGTTTCTTGCATTTTACCAGTGCTTCTATCATAATAAAAACTTTGTCTTTGACTTTAAAAAAAAGTCAAGGAAATCTTTTTTGGGAAAAAAAGTTGAGGGAAAATGTTTTTTTTTGTCTTATTATACTGCATGGTACATTTAGCATATAGTTCCAAAATTTATATGTAACTTTATAAATTAAGCTTATTGATTATGGTTTTCTTTTTTAATGTAAGAAATAATTACTCACTTTGTTCCTTATTAAGTCCATTCCCTATGTTCTTTTTTACTATTTGTCATCACCATATACCAAGAATTTAGATAATTTTTAGTTCCAATTTTAACCCTATTTAATACTCTTGAATTGCAAAACAGAATTAAATAAGGTGGTTGATGTATTATCCCATAACCAATAGAGGCATAAGAGAAATATCATAAATAGTATTTAAGACCCGGACGGGGAATGGCGAATGGAGTTGTTGGATATTGAGCGAGTTGTTTGTAACTATTATGAGGATGTTTTTACTTCTTCTAACCCGACTCCAGAGGCTTTGACTTGACCATCTTGAATCTCGATTGGATGAGGAGATGCGGGCTATCTTGGATGCGAGTTTCACCAGTGAGGAGGTGCGAGCTGCTGCATTCCAAATGCAAGGGGATAAGGCCCCCAAGTCCCGACGGTATGTCTCCTTCTTTTTATCAAAAGTGTTTGTATATTGTGGGTCAAGATGTTACTACTATGGCTTGGAATTTCTTAAATAATGGTGTTCCGCTTCTAGAAATTAACCATACCAAAATTGTTTCGGTCCCGAAAGTTGCTACTTCAGAGTCGGCTTAAGATTTTATACACCGATTGCTCTTTGTAACGTGTTGTTTAATATCGTGTCTAAAACGACTGTGAATCGTTTGAAGTTAATTTTACCCAGAATCATTAGTGAGAATCAGAATGCGTTTGTCCTAGAGAGAATGATTTTTTATAACACGATGGTTACGTTTGAAACTGTTCATTTTATGCGGGGCAAGAGAATAGGTAGAAATGCTCATATGACTTTGAAACTAGAGATTAGTAAGGCCTATGATCTTGTGGAGTGGGATTTCTCTGAAGGAGCTTTGCGAAGGATGGGTTTTTCTTCGAAATGGATCGCTTTGGTGATGTCATGTGTTCGCTCTGTCACCTACTCCGTCCTTGTTAATGGTACGAATTGTGATTCTATTGTTCCTTCTAGGGGAATCAGGCAGGGGGATCCATTGTCTCCATACTTGTTTCTTATTTGTATGGAAGATCTCTCTCGCCTGATTTCTGTAGCTGAAGCTGGAGGGTTGATACAAGGGGTTGCGGTTACAGGTTCTGCCTCTCGTGTATCTCACATCTTCTTCGGGGACGAAAGTATCCTCTTTTTACGGGCAAAATTGACGGAATGTGATGCAATATTAGATATTTTGAGCTCATTTGAGTTGGCTTCCGGTCAGCAGGTGAACATTGATAAATCTTCCATCTTATTTAGTGCAAATGTTTCTACGGCATTGCAGGCTGATATAATGAATAGGTTTGTAGTGGTTAAGATTATGGAGAGGGATAGATATCTTGGGCTTCTCATAATTGTTGGTCGGTCTTGGACCAAAGAGCTCCAATTTGTGAAGGATTGTTTGTTGAAGCAAGTATGTTGCTAAAATAATCCTCTATTTTCAGTAGTGGGTAAGGCTGTAATGATTCAATCTATAACGCAGGCGGTCCCATTGCACTTGATGAGAAGAGGAAAATATATAGGAGAGCTTGAGAGGATTTGTGTGTTGCAAAAGTTGAAAGGGTTCTTGGTTTTAAAGATTTCGAGGCTTTTAATCTATCTTTGCTTGCTAAGCAATGTTGGAGGTTGATAAATAATGAAAATTCTTTATGTCATCGACTTTTAAAGGCTAAATAATTTCCTCTTGGGCATTTTATGATAGCCTCGCTTGGTTGAAACCCCTCTTTTCTTTGGCATAGTTTGTTAGCTGGGAGAAAGGTAGTGGCAGAAGGTACTAGGCCGCGGGTTGGGTCAGGGGCTATTTATTTTTGCATTGACCATTGGATTGACAAGTCTTTGGATTTCAAGCCCAAACCGTGTGAAGATTCTGTTGTGTCTCCACTGTGTGTAGGTGAGGTAATTGATTTTAAACATAGGCAATAGGACTATGAGCATTTATTGGATTTGGTGGAGGAAGAAGATGTTCGGCTGATTGCTTGTTTGCCTATTTTAAGGGCATTAACTGATGATTGTTTGATATGGAATGCGTCTCCTTTGGGTGCTTTTTTTTTTGTCAAGACAGCTTATTTTGTTGCAAGAGCAACTTTTAGCAGGGAAGCTAGTTCGTTGGGGTCTACTTTTCAGTTCTAGAAGGGTGCGACCGAAAATCAGGTTTTTTTTGGCGCCTTATTTGGAATTTTCTGCCAATTAAATCGGTTTTGCAAGAGTAGAGGATGATGTTAGATGATCGGTGTGATGTCTGCGGGGGACATGAAACTTCTTTTTTTCCATATATTTTTTGAGTGTCCCCTTAGTTTAATGGTTTAGGATTTGCTTTGCCCATGGGTTTCTTCATCTCTTGATAGTTGGGATGGGGAGACTTTGATTTGGAATTTTTTAGTGTCGAAGGTTGTGCAACTTGGCAAGTTCGATTTATTTGCAATAATCCTTTGGCAAATATGGACAAATCTTAATCGGTGCTACCAGTCGCTCTCTTGTTTTCGTCTATTGCGTTGAGTTCTAAGGCTACTTCCCTGCTTGAGCTGTTGTCGGTCGCGGATGTGGCTGATCGAGTGAGTGTTATTACTTCCAGTCCGAGAGTTTGGCGTCCCCCACCTCTAGGCATGCTGAAGTTTAATTCAGATGGCTCCTTTTGCTCCACTAGGAAGGAGGCAAGTCTAGGGGTAGTGATCCGTGATAGTGGAGGTGACATGGTTGTGTCTGCCTCTCGTCATTTGAACTTCGTTTATAGTTCTCTTTATGCGGAGGTGTATGCGATCTTATTTGGTGTTGAAGTGGCGTTCGAACACAATATCTTTGATTGTATCTTTGAGAGTGATTGTCTTGTTGCTATTTTGGAAATCTTGAAGAGTGATCGGGTTTGGTGGGAGGGTGCTTGTCTTATTTACGAAATTAGGGAGTTGGCTAGTCTCTTTTTTTTTATACATAGCTGGCTAGTCTCTTTGATACATGTTCTTTTTTTCATGTAGAGAGGCCAATACTTTGGAACATAGGTTAGCTCATCTTGATGTTGATCATGTGTGGTGCAGGAGTTGACCTCTTGGCATTTGTAATTCCTATTTCCCAAATTAATGAAATGTTTAAACGTTTCCTCAAAAAAAAAATCTTCCTTCCCCATAAAAATATAAAAAGCTGAAAGGGTAATTATGGTAATACCTTTAGAAATTGTATTGAATTTTGAAACTAACTAATTTTTAACCGTTTGCCTTGGTTAAAGATTTCAGTTATTATGAACTTATAAATTGCAATCAGTGGCGGATCCAAAAATATTGCTTAGGGTGGGCAGAAAAATACATTGTTGTAGTATAGTAATTTTTTTGGTACTCGAGACTGCTAGAAATCGAAACCTAACTACTGGAACTAAATGTCTAACACTCTACCATCATGCTAAATGTGTGATGACATCTTATTTTATAGTTAAATTTGTTCTTTTATCAAGTTAGGGTGGACACTCATGATAAAATTGGGATGGACACCATAAACAATTCAACATAAAATGTAACACAAGTTTAGAATTTGAGGGTGGCCACCTGCCCACCCTATCCTAAGTATGCATCCGCCCCTGATAGCAACAGAGGGAGTATTATTTATCAAGCATTTGACATGATTAATGCATAATACTACTCCTTGTTTCAAAAGGATTCATAGAAATGCAACCCACTTTTTTCATTTTTCTTAAAAGGAAGGTTTATTAGAAGCCAACAAAAGGGTCGGCCAAAAAAACCATAACACATCCGCCCTAAAGTATGATAAAATAAAAACAGCAAGTTAGAAAAAAAAAGTAAAATGAGGGAAAAAGCTTGTGGCAAAAAAATACAATATTTATATTTACTAGCTATAAGACCTGCGTTTCGCTACGGGGTCAAAAGTTTTATGAAAGGATCTTTGTGAATCTTTTTTTAATCAGACATTTGGATAAAAAAATATATGATATTAAATAAACCGTCAATCGAAACTATAAAATATTGGAAGCCTTTTTTAAAATTGAAACATAAAGAATATCTTTTGAGTCCTTCATGATTTATCTTAGTTGGACAAATAGAACAAAGAAAGACAGAAAAAAAAACTGAAGCGTTAAATCAAGTAAGATAGAATTTGTAAAGGACTAAGTAGTATAAACTATAAACTAGAAAAGTATAAGGGCTATTTGATAAATAATCCAAATATGAAAATGTTTGTTGATGGAGATCTTGAAACATAAAAATTTCTTTTTGAACCCTTAACGAAACTCGTAGATCAAATTTAGGGCTAAATAATCAATTCAGGATATAAGGTTTGCCGTCACAATCAATTTGGGATATAACGTTTCAAAACGATCATTTCAGGATATAACGTTATCCAATCCGATCAATTAAGGATAAAATTGGACGGAGCTCGATGTGTGTTTAACACGCGCGGTTAATTGTGCCACGTGTGCCACATTGATGCCATGTGTATATTTCGGGAAAATTTAAAAATTTAAAAATGAAAAAAATTGAAGATAATCTACTAATAAATAAATAAATAAAAGAAAGGAAAAATTATTAAATATATAAATCTAGGGTTTAGGTCGTTCTGCAGAGAGTTCCCCTTCTTCTTCCTTGCCTCCTTCTCCCGCCTTATCTCTTCCTTTCTCTTAACTGCAAAATCAATTTCCCATCTTTATTTTCCCTTTCTCTATAATTATAAACATCTGATTTAATCTTTTATCGGATTTTTTTTTAAGAAAAAGAAATCACTGGTATTCTTACTTTAATACCCATCAAAACGAAATATATATGGCAGTTGCTTGGTCTCCAAAAGCTTCTTCAATGGCTTCTTCAATGGAGGCTATATCTTTGTCTCCTCGTGAAGAATTGCGGCTTAGTTCTAGGCACAGGTTCAATGGCCAAACACACAGTGAATTTTAAGAACAAAGTTGTTACAAGAGACAAAAGGAAATTTCCTGAGAAAAATGGCTTTGGACATTTAGACAAAGAGAAGGAAGAGAGAACTTTGGCATCGTTTTGTTCAAAGCCAAGCCATTTTATTCATCTTTGGCATCGTTTTTGAACACTTTTGGGGTGCTTGATTCATTGATTAGCATATTCTTTTGTAGAGTTTTGGTTTTTGAGTTTTGGGTTTTCTAGAGATTTAATTAGTTCCTGAATTAGTTTTTTTTTTCCGAATTAATTCTTATTCTAATATTAAAAATTGTATTGATGAAATTAATTTTGTGTTTCTGGAAAAAGAATTTGTGTTCTAATTTTATGAATTATAATAACGTTATTTTTCTATATTAGAGCTTATATGTTTTTAACTTAATGCTTGTTTAGGCTATTTAATTTATGAATTAGAAAAAAAATGTCAATGTTATCAAAGTTGATTGAGATAGCTTTTCCTTATCGATATGCAGAATGGGTTGATGGACATCAAAGATAGATTATTTGGGGAAAGCATATGAGTATATGACAGGTCAGTTGGTTCCACAGGAGACTTTGAATGCTTTGGCACCTTTTTTGCAGATTCTTTCTTTTTCTTTCTAAACGTCTTGTTCATGTTGTTCTTCATGTTCATTTTCTGTCCATCTTTTTCTAGGTTATAGAGGGTGTTTGTTCTAAAAAAGTAAAGAAAAAAACAAAGAAAGTTGTTGGGTATATATACTTTTCTCCTCACGGCCAATTTTTTTTTCATTTTAAATATTTTTTTCTTTTTTTCCACCGGGCTAAAAAAATTTTAAGTGTCTTTTTTTTCACCTTTTACGCGCTTTAACAGTTCATGCAACGCAACTCTTAGCCTCCGTCCAATTTTATCCTGATTTGATCGGATTGGGTAACGTTATATCCTGAAATGGTCGTTTTGAAACGTTATGTCCCAAATTGATCGTGGCGGCAAACGTTATATCCTGAATTGGTTATTTAGCCTCAAATTTAGCTTTTGGGTCCTTCATGAAAGTCGTAGATCATGCAATGACCTTTTAACTGACACTTGAATAGCATTAATCGGACATGTGGATCCAATATTATATGATATTAAATAGATCGACAATCAAAATCACCAAATTTTGGTAGCATTTTTTTGAATTGAAACATAAAAATTGGCTTTTGATTACTTCATAAAAGTTGTAAATCATGAAATTACCTTTTAAAAGACACCTAAATCACTTTAATCGGACAAATAGAAAAAAGAATACCTAAAGCGTTAAATCGATTTGTAAAAGACTAAATATTATTAAGTAGAAAAGTATGGGTCATTTTATAAATAATCCAAAAAAAAAATTGTGTTGGTGGAGATGGGACCCACCAAGGGAATCTTTTTTCTCAACGTTCCAAAATTGCCATTAGTCATCAACTCAAATTAAAAAAAAAACCAAGCATGAAATGACCAAAATACCCCTCCCAATTTATTCTTGGATCAATGTACTCAAATCTTTAGATTAATTTTTTGGTCATCTCACTTCCTCTTCTTATTGTTTTGTTTTGTTATAATTTTGTTATAATATATATAAGTCTATGTTGTTGTTAGTGGAGGGGAATGACTTGAAGATTCACGATGCTCAAGCTGTTGATCGTTGCACTTGTAGATTTGCATTTAAAATTAATGAGATGAAGAACATACATAACCTCCTTTAGACATGAATTAAATTGTTGACGTTTCCGTTACATTTTTATCTTATATATATATATATATATATATATAGTTTCCATGCAATGAATCAATCAATTTTCAGTCAATTTTATCAAAAATAGGACAATGGTTGCCAATATCTCTCTTGCTGAAATATAATTATGATAATGAAAGAACTTATGATATTTTAATAATATATAATTAATTTGTCATTTCATTGTCGGCACACACTATCAATAATACTCAATCTGTTGTGCCAAATTTTCCTTGTGCGCCCAAAAGAGTCTTTAATGTTAGATTTCTTTGAGGAAAGAGAGAAGTTCGAGGTGTGTCGGTTATTTTTGTAGAAAAATAACAAAACTCTTTGTGAAACTTGAAAGTAAAAGATCAAACTTGAAAAGATCAGACGAATTGCAAAGTTCTGGATCAAAATCACACCGAATCATTTAAATAATTGGTTCCAGATTGCTTGTGAACAAAAGTGATTGAAAGTTTTTCAACGAACAGAAAATGAAATAACAAAAGATTGGTTTTTAATTTCTTTGCAACGAGTTTCAAAGGAAAAATCTTGTGAGACAAGATTGAAATATGAAAAATGACAAGAACAAGTAAGAACTTGTATGAAAAAGTAAAGAACAATGAAGAACTTTTAGAGAAAATAAGCACAAGGCCAAGATTTTGTGTTGTTTGAGAGTTGTTTTTTGTGTCGAAACAAGGGAGGAGCGTCCTCCTTATATAGGGGGCGGCTTGGGCCTCTTACTTCGGCCCAAAGCAATGTAATCTGTCATCAAATCTTCCAGATTTCGATTCTGATTGCGATTCTGCTGATTTTTGTAAGAAAATCTCCTAGGAAGGTGTTAGAAAGCTCTAGAACGCCACACATTAAGGAAATGTGATAACTATCACATATTTACTTCAGATTTCAAAATTTCCTACGTAGTCTTGCTGCACTTCCTCCTTACACGATCAAGGAAACTTCTAGGAAACTACTGTAATGGCTTGATGTGCCTCCCAACGCCATAAACCTTGTGAGTCTACACTGCATGATGAACTTCATGCAACTTTCAGATTCTTCACCACCTTGGCACGTTTACGCGTGTCCTGGTGTTGCGTCTGCGCTACGCAAGGTGACGAATTTGGTGACGAAATAGGCTATATATATGCACTTGAACTTGATCTTGAACCATTAAGCCACGAAATATACCTTGACTTAACCATATTTAACTCATGGTTCGAAAATAACAAGAATCAATTAAGAAAATAGCTTAAATTGGGGCAGAAAGCTATTTGTCCTTAACTGAAAGATTTGCAAAAGTTACCAAAAATGGCCAAATGGGCTAAGGCACGAAAATGACTAGCCATGGACTATTATTGACGTTATGAACATGGCTCCATGAGGCTGGTGTCATATCTTGCTTGAAATTGACCTTTTCCGAGCCCGTGTCCTTAATTGAAAACCATAGAAAAGTTATAAACTTAGTCGAATTGAGCCAAGATTTCACCACGAGCACTTTATGAGCTAGAGAACACCTTATCATGGCTCACTATTGGAGTTGGCATGATTATACTTGGTAAATTTGGCTTACTTCCCAAATTGTCCTTAATTGAACAACATGTACAAGTTGATATCTTGCTGCGCCTAAAGGCCGCACAACACAGGGTATGGGCGGCTTAACCATGATATTAGAGTGTCAATAATGTAGACATGCCACATATACTAAGTTCATATTGCATCTCATGTGTCTGCACGCAGTATGATATAATCGTTTCACTTGAAGAATTAATTCACTTACTACGCCTGAACACCACGCAGCACAGGTATGGACGGCCTAATCATGATATTAGAGTGTGTATAATGTAGGCATGTCGCATATACTAAGACCATATTGCATCCCATGTCTCTACGCGCAGTATGATATAATCGTTGCACTTGAAGAACTAATTCCCTTACTGCGCCTGAAGGCCGTGCAACACACAAGCTAATAAAAGATCCTGCGTCTGAGATGGCAAAGGATGTTGGGCGGCTAACTATGGTTATATAATTAATATTATAGACATGCCACGCCTCATAAGCTTACCACATATCTTCAAATTAACTTCTTGAAATAATGCTGCATTGTTAAATATCTATCTTCCTGCACCTGAGGTAGCGCAACATGTTTTGAATTCTTTCTGTGCCTACGTCTGAGTATGACATGGCCTCACTTGATTAAATTTATGGCCAATGTCTTAAATCAAAAGCCATATTGACAATGGCTTCTTGAAACAAGTAAATAGCCACCATCGCCATTAATCCCTTTATTTAGCAAAGGAAATTACAACGCCATTAACTTGCAAAATCATGATGGCGCCGCATACTTAGCAAAATCATGATACCATTATATTTGATTTTAGTTCATTGATTCAAATATCAATGATAATTAAATTAAAAGGAAATTTCCAAGTAACTTTCAAGGGTGCTTAGGATTTTGGGTCTAGGTCAATTGGCACAATTTACTTAATTACCCAAATTGTAAATTAGGGTATAAACACAATCAAATTTATTAATACTGTTGCGCCAAATTTTCCTTTTGCTCCCAAAAGAGTTTTTGACGTTAGATCTCTTCGAGGAAAGAGCGAGGTTCGAGGCGTACCAGTTATTTTTGTAGAAAAATATAAAACTTGAAAGTAAAAGATCAAACTTGGAAAGATCAGACGAATTGCAAGGTTCTGGATCAAAGTCACACTGAAACATTTAAATCATTGATCCCAGGATTTCTTGTGAACAAGGGTGATAAACAAAAGAGAAAATAACAAAAAGATTGTTATTTGAATTGATTGCAACAAATTACAAAGGAAAAATCTTGTGTAGACAAGATTGAAATATGAAAAATATTAGGAACAAGTAAGAACTTGATGAACACGTGAAAAATAATGAAGAACTTTTAGAGAAAATTTTAGAGAAAAAAACACAGGGCTTGATTATTGCGCATGGCAAGTTTTTGTGTTGTTTGAATGTGTTGATATGTTTTTGAAGAGCATGAGGTGGCCTCCTTATATAGGCCACGAAATGGGCCTTGGGGATCCTCATTCCTTCGGCCCAAAGTAAGTTCGTTTGGTGCCAAACCTTCGAAATCCAGGGAGACTACTTCGATCCTCAGGAAATTACCAGGAAACTGCCAAGAAATTGCTGAGATGACTCTAAACTTGCACTCACACACCTCATACCTTTGGAGTCTACATTGAGTCTTCGTTGTCATGAAACTTTCGTATTCTTCACATGTTAGGCGCATATATGCGCGCCTCTATGTCTCCGCACAAGCATGAAACAACAAGTTTAGCTAGGAGATGACTCCTTGACACCAAGATTGAACTCTTGACATCTAAGCCATGAACTTCACCTAAATTAATCACATTAAGCTCATAAATTCATAACAATAACATTCAACTAAGAAAATGGCCAAAACCGGGGTGGAAAACCACTTGTACTTAATTGAAAAGAACACAAAAGTTGTCAATGAAACCCGAAATGGCTCAAACTTGACATATGGCCATAATATCATGTATATAGGGTATTGTAATTCATTTGGCACGAAATCCAGGCTTAGATTACCTTAAAACGGTACGTTGTCCTTAATTGAAAACCAAGGCAAAGTTTTCGACTGCGTTGGATTGAGCTGAGATTTCATCAGAATGATCAGTAGGTCTTGAGGAACACCCTAGGAACATTAAAGAAGGAAAGCGCACCCTCTTACTTAGCCAATTTTTCCGATTTCGATATTTGGTCCTTAACTGCACAACATGCAAAAGTTATTATCCCGGGCCCCGAAATGAGCCAAGTTTCGCCAAGACCAACCTTAGGACCTAGGAAACATCCTAGGAACATGGTGTTGAAGTCGAAATAGCATCCTCAAGGTTAACTTTGCAAGTCTTGGTAAATTGTCCTTAATTGAACAATATGTAAAAGTTATGTTCCGCGCCCCGGGGTGAGCAGCTGGTTGGGCGACCTCTCCTGAATGTTAGGAGGAAAATATAAAAGAGATATGAGCCTTAAACCTCATGCCTCCCTTGCAGAGATTAAGAAATCGCTGCGCCGACAAATATTAATTCGCCAGCTCATTAAAATACAAAAGGTAGGGAGACAACTCCTGAAAGCAGGGAGGTGCCTCCTGGGCTACAGGAGGCTTCTAACACTTGTATAATTCGGCCCATAAGTCGTCTCCGCAATCAATTATTAGATGAGGTGTGATAACTCCTTGCTTCTTTAACTTCTGTACTTGCCGACAACTTCCTTAAAGGAGTGAACTACTTTTGAAATTTTCGCCACACCTCCATGAAGTGCTGCACATAATAATAATAACAATAATTATTAAAAATAATTATTATAATTTTCGGCCAAGATCAAGAAAATAGAAGATTTTCCTAATTCAAGTAGAACTAGGGTGGTGTAGAAACCAAGTCCCGTTAGGATTTCAGTGCAAATCTAGACCACACATCTTGATATTATAGATACAAAGACTAATTTATCCTCAATTGTAAATTAAGGTATACACAAATACATCTCATACTAAAATTCAATAGATATATTGATATCTAGTAACTGTAAGGCTTCAAATAGAAACCATTTTCAATATAGATGAAAGTTTTAGTGGAAAGAAAACATTTTCCATTTCCATTTTCAGTAAGTAGTAACATCTGATGAGATGCTAAGTGAGACTGAAAGATCTTCATAAGCTATATATGTTTGTCAAACAATCAACTCACATATTGCTTCACAATATGTATGCACCAAGGCACAATGCCTATTTAGCTCCAACAAATTGTGGCACTTGCACTTATTATTATCATTGAAAAGAAAAAAGTGTTGGACCAATTCTACTTGGGCTTTTTTTTTTGTTTTTTAATTTTTACTTGAGATTGCTAGGAAGATTGAACTCTAATGAAAAGAACTAAGAATCCATTACTCTACCACCATATTAGATATCTGGTTGCATTCTCCTTGGGGCTTTGGGTGCAAGACTAATTTTTTTTTTTGAGTGATACAAGTGAAATCTCATTACAATCAAAATAAATCTCCATATGCCCAAACATCTAAATGAGAATCCAACCCAATCAAATTAAGAAATTACCTTAAATAACATACTTAACAAACTATCTAACAAACAAACAAATAAATAAACGAAACTTACAGTCCGTGAGATTTGAACCAGAATCTCACAGTCGAGGCACGATGCACTCACCAATTGAACTAACAACTCGGGTGCTTATTTTAATTTTTTAGATAGGGTGCAAGGATGATGTATGTACTTTTAACCCTAATTAATAACTAAGGGAAAATAAAGGAATGAAAAGTGCATGTGCATGCGGTGTCCATGTGCATGTGTGGGTCAATCTTAGTTAAATCACAATGTATAAATGTGTTACTAATATTTTGAATTACATTATTAAATTAAATTAAATTAATTATAAGTCAGCCAAAAGGCACAAAATTAATTTGTTAAAACCCTTCCTTTTTTATATAGGATTTTGCAGCGATTTAAATAATGGGCAAACGGCCAATAACCTCAAGAAATGTAATGACCAAACAGCCAATAAAAGCTTCGAGAGATTTGCAAAATATTCTTTGGTTTTGATATGTCGAAAAATTCACATGACATTGTCACACTTAACCCATTGAAGAAGAGGAAGGAATCATATAAGCCCATTTATAATTTCTGTCCTGATAGCGCTAAGTATATAGCGCTAAGTATTTTTTTTGGTACATCGGCATAGCTAAATACTGGCCTAATCATATATTGCCATTTTATTGGTCAAAGTAAGTGACATCATGATATATTGAACATTCAATAAAATATTAAATGTTGACTGTTCATTCAAAATAAAAATTGTTAGACTGTATATGTACTTATATTACTACATTTAGGAATTCACTAGTAGCAGCTTGGGTAATGGTTGAGGTGGATAATAAAGCTGATATTCCTAGAACAATTCATGGTAAGGCTGCGAGGTCAGTTTCAATATTTTGATATCTGTTACTAGCAGTGAGGCAGTTCCAAAAATGGTCCCAGAGTTCATAAGAGAGTCGAGTTCAGAATCCTCCTCGGTGGCATCCCATCGGACGGTGGATTGCATTTCTAATGAGGTAGGTAATTCTGATACTTTTTATGATGTAGTTAGTGATGCAGCTGGCAAACAGTTGAATATTGAAAGAAGTTTGGAGAATGTTTCAATTTCAAATTTTTGTTTGGGGAACAATATAACTTCTCCTGTACAAGTTCTTGTTGGAGGAGCTGGTATTGGGAAAAGTATGGAGAAAATTATTAACTCAGAGACCCTTAATTCTGCTCCAGCTAATGTTGTTGACAGAGATGAATGGGCAGCAAAAAATTCATTTCATTCTACTATGAAATATCGAAGGAGTAGTAGAGATTTGCTGTTGAGAAGGGGAATGCACAATTAACCAGTGATGGTTCTGAAAGGGACTTTGCTGGGGAAGGAATGGAGGCCCAAGAAATCTTAAACAGCCAGCATTTGAAGGAAATTGAAGAGGTACCAGAGACAAATTCAGAATTAATTGGGTCTAAATGTTTAAATGGAATGAAGGAATGTAGTAGGTTCTCTCTGAACATGGTTGTATCTATGATATCGTTGGTGATAGTTTTGATAAGGAGGTAAATTCTCATTCACCCATTGAGGAGGCGGTCAAGGATAAAGTGGAGAACACTAGAAACTCCAGAACCTTGGAGGATATTGAGGAGGAGATAGAGGACGATTGGTTCAGTAACTTATTGGAAAAGACTAAGAAGTGCAGCAATAAATTAGATAAGAAAAAGTCGAAGAAGTCTAAATCCAAGAGTTCAAAGCATCAATTGGGGGAAGCAGCTAATGATTCGCTCACTGATGGTGATTTCGAAAATAGGAACCGTTTATTGATTAAGGAAGCTCAAGCTACTTGGGAGGTAGGGAAGATGTTAGGAATTTCTTTTTATTGTGATGAAAGCTTGATTTTGGAGAGATATAAATCATTGGAAGAGGAGGAGAACCATACGTAAAGAGAGTTTTTTCCTTAGTTTTGATGACTTTGTCTTTGATTTGGAGTTTTGCGAATGGCACTGCGAGATGTTAAGATAGGAGAGTATGTGGTTAATTGGAGATGGATTTTTTTGTGTGTGCGTGCTTCAACTAGGATTCATATTTGTTGTATTTGTGATTACAGTCTTGGTATGGAGGGGCTATGTTTCTTGTTTCTTGGTTTTGTATCGGTCTCATTATGGTTTGCGACTAGTGTTGTTTTTTAGAGTTGAGGGGATACTCTTGTATTGGTAATGTGGTTGTTTGTGTCAATGTTGTTGAGTTTGATTTTAGTATGCTGTTTATGATAGCAACTTATTGTAGGTAGAGTCTTTTTGGCTCTATTTCTATTTGCTACATTCAATAAAATTGACTTGCCTTTCAAAAAAAAATGAGTTGGGTGAAGTGACGAAAACGCAATAATACAAGTTGCCTAGGATCAAACCTTGCCTTTCATTAAAAAAAATTGAACAATAAAACATAAAGTTCGGTTCAAGTTCAACTATCGGTTAATTGAATCTTACCATTAATTAACTAAGTAATCTTCAACGCATTTCAACATACTATTATTATACCACTAGTATTAATCTTATGAGCAAGGCCCTCATTGAGCGCCACATGCTGTTTGGTTTCTTTGACAAGTATCAATTGTTATTGTTGTAACTTCGGATATCCAGGAATTAATCAAACAAATAATTAAAGCGGAAACAACAAAGCAAAATTTCCTTGTGGACCTATGCCACTAATCTGCACTATCAAATCAATCAAATACAATCACTAATCATAACAATCTCTCTCGCAAACTCTCAATCTACTCAACCCAACATGGGTGATTCTCTCACAATAACATAAAGCTATCTCAGCTTTTTCTCTCTCTCAATCTCACACAATATTCTCTATCACATAAAAAACTAAACATAAAGTGCTTATTTATACTAACACAAACTTGGACTCCAAGAATTCCTTTCCTATTAGGATTCTTGTCCACCAATCAAAAAATATCTATAAAAATCCTAATCCAAATCTAATTAGGAATTGGGTCAAAATCCTAACAATCTCCACCTTGACACAAATTCCTTCATCAAAGCTTAATTGCTCCACTATTTGACCAAATCCACAAAAGTGACTTTCTTCTTTATTGGCAAATCCACATCCTTCTTCTCAATTTGATGTGAAGATACCAATCCATCTCCTCTAATTGTGCTTCCAATCAACTCATACAAATTTTTTGAGTTATTCACTCCTTTCATCACAATCATCGAACCTTTGGTGATCTTCAAGCCTCCACCTCGGCAAGAATATCCATAACCCAAGCTATCTAACTTTCCAAGTGAAAATCAAATTTCTTGTAAAGTTTGGAACATACCTTACATTCCCAAGCATCTTGACACTTCCATCATGCAAACGAAGTTTCACACTCCCAATGCCTTCAATTTTTTCTTCACCATTATTAGCCATGTAAACAGACTTATTACACTAGTTTTCAAGCTTCGAAAACCATTCTTTCTTTGTGCAAATATGTTCAGAACAAGCAAAATCAAACACCCACATATCTCTGGTGTCTTTCTTTTCTTCTTGCACCATCAAAATAACATCTTCATCATAATATTCCTCACTATCAGCAACAGCCACATTAACACCAGCCTTATTCTTCTCTTTAGATTTCATGAAATCCTCCAAATCTTCCTTTAACTTCTTGCAGTAGGCTTTTATGTGCCCCATCTCATGACAATAATAGCACTCCTTGCTACTCATATCTACCCTTGGCCTCGAACTTGATCTTCCTCTTTCATTGAATCTACCCTTTGATCTTGCATCAATTTTATAAGGGGGTTGCTAAATACCGCCCTAGTTTTGCTAAATACCGCCCCACTTTTTACACTTTTGCCCTTTACCTTTTACCCTTTTTACACTTTTACACTGAGCCTCCCCACTAGGACGGTTCAGCCACGGCGAAGCCTCCCCACTGGGGCGGCTTCACCATGGGCAGGCCGTCCCACTGGGGCGGCTTCGCCAAGGCAGGCCGCCCTCATGGGGCGGCTTCGCCACGGCAGGCCGCCCCGGTGGGGCGGCTAGACCAAATTT